>MEHQ01000599.1:26437-198973 GCA_008828725.1 Saccharina japonica | reverse complement strand
CCACGGATTCCCCATCCCTGCACTCTCAGAGCTCCCACTTCGAACACCGCCTCCTTTCATTACTTGCTCATGCTTCTCTCTTTGTTCCCTACCGGTATATACTTTTTAGCTGTCGAGAGGCTTCTTCCTCTTTCAGTTTTGGGTTCGTGTGTGTGCCCAGACAGCACGGCAGCGCGGGCGAGCCCGGCCCATCGCGGGTATGGGATGGCGCTGGCCAGTAGAGGGGGGGTCAGAAGGAGCGCGGTCGTCTTTTTCGTGGCTAGGCGTGGCGTGTTCACCGAGACACGAGGGAAGCATGAAGGGCCTATGTCTGCGTTGCTGCTTGCTGTATCAATCCGTATGTACGAAATTATAAGGTTCGTTTATAATTGTAAAATAACATTTAAGCGGTGCTTATTTATCGGAACACATATTATTTTTAGAGAGACAACCAGCGATTTGAACACCTCATGATGGAGCGGGCGAACGAGGGCCACGGTGAGCACCGAGCTTCACGCGATGCGGGCCACGGGGCTCACTGGGTCAGAAAGGCAGTAAAGCTCGACCCGGGCCGAATCGATGGCGAGGTGATCGCGGGGTGGCTGGAAGCGTCGAGGGTGACAGAACGCGACAGTCGTTTTAACTTTTATGTTTTTTGAGCGGCGCAATCACGATACGAGTATGTCATTCGAAGTTCGAAGTGCTACTGCTGTTGTTGTTGCTTGCCGTTTTGTTCGAGTACGAGTACGAGTAAGAGTATAATACGAGTACTAGTACGAGTCGAGTAAAGTACGAGTACGAGTCGAGTACGAGTCGAGTACGAGTACGAGTACGAGTCGAGTACGAGTCGAGTACGAGTACGAGTACTTATGTACGTCTTTCTCAGTTTTTGTGTTTTTTTTTGTTTTGCATACTTCACAACTTGGCGACCGTGCTGGTGCTGTGCTTTTTCTCTTTCATACAATAAAGTATATACAAAGTACGAAGTACTAATAGTGTTGTTGTACTACCACACATACTCACGAAAAATGCACAACTCACACCCCCACAGCAGACAGTGCAGCGCCGTGCCGTGAGCCGTGTTGCTGTGCTTTCTTTTTTGAATGTACAGCTTTGCCGTCCTGGAGCATGGAGCTATTGTGCACCCCGAGCATGTTTGGCATGCATGTCAAGTCCGCCGTTTCTTTGCTGCACCATGAACCTCTTGGCATGTTCAAGTCGCGGTGCACATCATGTGGGCCTCTTCTGTACCCCTTTCCTTGCGCGAGCGTAGCGGGCGGCGTCAGCCGCCCGCGAAGCGGAGCCCTTGTACGTACGTACACTTACTACCGTAACAAGTTACGAAACCCAATGACTACTTTCGATTTGACCAGCAACCCTTGCCATGCTGGTGATACCAGGTACCTGGTACCAAGCTACTATTAATAGAAAAGTTCAAGTCCAAGATGCCTCTGAACCATGAACCATGAAAACCATGCAAACCAACGAAATCTTGGCTGAAAAAGCGTTGCTGACAGGAATTGGAACTTCAAGTGTTTTGCTCGTTGTCACCGGCTATATATGATCACACTCAGCTTGCAAAGATGAGTTTCGACGAACTCCTCGACAGCTGATGTTTGTTCACTTTTTATAATAAATACATAGGCCCGCCAGCGTTACGTAGCATTTCCTCCCGCCGCCCCCCCCCCGCTCCCCGCCCCCCGGCCCGACCGGGGATTTCTCTATTTTCTCGGGACAGGTGGACGCCGAGTGGATGGCGCGATTCCACGCTGGAATAGTCGTACCCGCCCCTCTCGATGCCGGAGCTGGCACTGAGTCTGGAAGCCAAGGGCAAGACGTCCCTGCGCCGGGCGGGCTTAGCGACGGCAGCGGAGGGGAAGAGGGCCTCAGGTAAAGAAAAGCAGCCACGATAGTCGGTACCTGTGCTGTCTGTTGTTGCTGTGGGATGTGGTGTGGGTGTGGGTGTGGGCTGTTTGCTTTCTTTAGCTACCCCTTCTCTGAAAGGCATGGAGGGGCTTATCGGGGCGGGGCGTATTTGGGGCGGGGCGGGCCGGGGCCGGGGCCGGGGAGGGGTCGTGGGGCATCGGCGGGGAGATAACCTTGTGGCAGTCCATGGTGCTGGTGTTTGTTGTTGTTGTTGGTTGTTGTTGATGATGTCTGCGTTTGTTGGTATTGTTGTTCGTTGTTGTTGGTTATGTTGGTGTTGGCATTGGTGTATTGGTGGTGATGTTGGTGATGTTGGTGGCGGCGTTTTGTGTTTGCATTTTCGTTGTTGTCGTTGCTCTGGTTGTTTCTCTGGTCGCTGCTCTTGATGTTGTGCGCCGCGCGCAGGAGATTTTGGGCGAGTTTTTGTTGTTGTAAAAAACACCCGTCTTACCTCGATGTTTCTCGCCTGCGGCTTACAGTGGCTCGACGGAACCGCTGTCAATAGTTAGTACCACCACGATTTTCAGCATTGGTAGTAACGCCTCCATGAGTTGATGGCTCATTAGTTTCCTGCGTGGAAGCAATGGGGGCGGTGACCACGACGGCTTGGATGGCAACCGGGGCCGTGTTGGTTGGGTACGATGGCGCGGCCTGAGCAGCGCGGACTTGTTTTGTTGACGCCACCTTGCAGCTTTGGGGGTGCAGACACACCATACCCACCTGTGTTGTTATTTTTGAGCGCCACTCTCAGCCCCCGTCCCCCTGGCGACCGTTTCCAGCGCCCCCACCTATATAGGAACCGGAAAAGTCCCCCCCCCCCCAATCGGCCCCAAATGCAAAAATGTGAGTGGGGGTCTCGGGTCCTTTTTTTCACCCGCCCTTGTCTGAGTGGGTGTTGACGCCGAGAATTGCAGCAGCGACAAGCTCTGTTGTTGCTCGATGTGATCTCTAAACGAACACTGGCATATATACTGGTATGCAACAGCAGTATATAGGTAGAGTACATACGTAAGGTAGACTATCATAGAGCGGTGGTACCGTCGGTGGCCGTTGCTCTAGACGCAAGCACACGCACGATGTCTTGTACGTAGCGTAGCCGACCTCCGAGATCATGAAATCACGAGCACACCAACAAACAAACAGCTGCCGGTGTGTCGATGCATACTGTACTATATGCTGCACTGCTGTTCTGCCAACGCGCGTGCTGCTGCTGCTGCTGCCGCTGCCGCGGTCAGCGATATGCGTGCAAATTTCAGGGCGGACATCAAGCAGAGAGCCTATGTAGTGCGAAGCCTCTATCGTGTGATGACACCAAGTGTATACCCCCACGCAGCAACACCAAGGTACCGTACTGCTGCGATGCAAGTAGCAGGTACCAGGCAAACACCCTCGTGCGACGATGACTTTTTGGGCAGACTTACCTCGCCGGCTGCCTTCTCGGAAGCCGAAACCAGCTCCAGCTCGCCTACAGCTCGCCCCAGACATCGAGTAATTTTGCGTAGATGCACCTCCATTGTCAAAGCAAAGGTTATATCACAGCAAGCAGAAGCAGCTGTGCTGCGCCGCAAACCTTGCTGTGTGCTCGTCTTCTTCTGTCTTGAAAATAAAAGGTTTCAACAATGTTTTTGAAGGATTACGGTTTGGGGTTAGGGAAACTGGATCCTAACCGCAAACGGCGGATGCGGCTCGCCCTCGCTGCAGGCTGGCTGGGTGCTCCAAGGATACGACACCCGACACCAACACCACACCACATGCATGGATCCTGATCAAGCATCACTGTCGCCATCATCTTTACAGCAATGCTCTCCCTTTGGACTCTCTCTTCGGTGGTTTTGGGCATGATCTTCTTCCGGACGAGTAGTGCCGCTGGCTTGTTGGCGACGGAAGAAAACGGCAACCTTGCAAGGGCGGACGCCGTTCTCGAGACGATTTTCGGTGCCGACGCCCGAGTTCTTAGTATCGAGGAGGGGGATTTTCGCCAAGCTCTGCGCGCCTGCGTAGCAGGTAACCAGGGCACTTACAAGTCAATTCTATTTTGTATTGGTTTTGCGGCGCAACTCCGCCCCCAACACAATCACATCAAACTACAGATAGTACAAGGTAGTCACGTAGTCACTGATCTACTATGATACTGCTGTAATATGAACACGCGCGGACGACTCACCGTTTTAAGCGTACAGAACTGAGTATCAACTGCTATATTGTACCTGGTATGTTTTATTCACAAACACTTTATTTTTTTCAACACGTACCTGGTATATAGAACAAGCACGCCCGATGAGCGTGTCTGACGTTCATATAAATATCATATCACGCAGCTTGAAAAGTTAAAAGTCGAGCTTCAACCACTCAATCCGTCGTGCTCACAGCTGACGTATTTTGTACCAGGTAACAAGCAAATCCAGGCAATGGGTCTGTACGTGCTGCACTGCTGTTGCAGGATGAAAGTCTCTTCTCCGTCCGCATGATGCTGAACAAGGATTCTTCGAATTTTCGAATGAACATTACTCTTATGTTTGGATAACATACGGCAGTAGTAGGAGCGTAGGCTAAGAGTGTACTGAGACTACGGTAACTCCCGGCTATTGGTAGAGGGGCAACCTACTGTCTACGGTTTGTTGTAATACAGCACCGGTCTATTGAGTGACTCTGTACTGCTGGAGCCTCTATCATGGGGCAAAATTCGCGAGATTTAATGTACGTACCGGTACATACAGCAGTCGTACAGTCGACAAAAGGTAGTTGGTTCAGCAGGTGTCGTGGAGAGCATGACTACGTAGACTACTGCACAACAAGTGCTTTGTGTGATAACTACGGTACTAACATTAAATGACGTAAAAAACAATAGAGTTCTTACGAGGCACATTCGAAGTATGGTATGTATGAACTGGATGTCGTATATATATCGTGTACCGGTGTATGTGTGTCTTCATATTGCTCCGGGTGCGTACGACATATTATAGCAAAACGAAATACACAGTACAGAGTAGAAGTCAATACTAAACATGTGAGTAATACCTTGCTACTACTGTAGGGCATACGATACCAGGTGCGGGTATGCAATAATGGTGACATGAGCTAAAGGGATGATTAAAAAAATGAAGAACTAAACGTGCCAGCGAGAAAGAAGATACAAGGGGAACGGGCAACAGAGTAGGTACGGTTTTCCTGAAGTTTTACCTCTCTTTCTTTCTTTCTTTCCCGCCGCTAAACCTCGTTTTACTTCTTGGCGCTCGACGTGTGCGTAGCCGTCAATCTGGATCCGTCGAACCCCGACTACAGCGATAAGCTCCTCAAGCTTCTCCAACGTGTGATCGACAGTCGTCAACTCCTCATCCTGTTCGAGGATGCTGCGCGAGGGCTACTCGAGGCGGGCAACAGAAAAGACGTCGGCCTTCTAGGCCTCAACCTCGCGGAGTCCATGGAGAGAACCAGAATCGATGCAGCCCCCGCTGTGCAAGAGATGCTGCTTCGACATAGTATCCACGCCTTACCTGAACATCCCCTCGCGGTGGTGACCCTCGGGTACCGACTCGAGCAGAGAGGGGAAGAGCTGCAGGCGATGGAGCTGTACCGCGAGGGAATAGCGCGGGACCCTGGCCGGCTAGATCTACAGCTGCTTCTAGCTTCTTCGTGTTCTCCTTTCCTGGACGATGCTGACCAGGGAGAAATGAGGTAGGAATGCTTAGAGGCGCAAAGCAAACATGTCCCTGGCGCTTGGTGGAAACAATGCACACTTGGCCTGATTGTCCCAACTTCAAGCCCTGCTGAGGAAAAGTCTAGGCAGCAACAGGTTTGTAAGGCGGATGTTTATAGCACGAATCCGTTGTTTCGTTGGTGTGCAGCCCTGCAGCTGGACTCTCGATGCCCTCCGCTGATCATGCTCCTCCCTGTACAACTCGGTTTTTTGCACAACATTGTCGTCTATTTCCAGGTTCTCACGAGTATCAAGCGATATGGGACGCCTAGCGCACGATATTAAGATGCTGGACACGCGACGCTTCCACTTGTCTGAACCCGGGCGAGACATAGGGTACATGCCGAGCTTCTCCTGGCAGTACATGGGTCGCAACATGCGTCCGCTGATGGAAACCCTCTGCTGGACCCTAGCGGCGATGACGATCACGCTGCATGAAGCGCCCCCGACGCTCCACCCAGGGGCCGGGTGGAAAAATACGGCAGTGGCGGACGCGCACAAAGGTAGACAACGCGCAAAAGAGGAGGAGGAGGAGAAGGGGGGCAGCGAAATAAAACGAGCAGAAACTAAACCTGTTGCAAGTGGGAGGGGGGTGGGTGGGAGGATCAGCGTAGGTGTGGTGCTGGAAAGGCGGACCAATCATTCCCCGCACCGCCTTATTCAGGGAGTCTTGGAAGGCATGGATCGCTCCAGGTTCCGACTTGTTGCTTTCGCGCACGACCACGAGGTTGGCTACCCCCCCGCCGGAGAGGCTGTGCTAGAAGCCGCGGAAGAGGTGTTTGTCTTACCCTGGCACCCGTTCGTGTCGGGGATGCCCGATCCTTTCGCCGAACGGAAACTCATCATCATGGAGCAGGTGTGTCCTCCTTCTGTAGGTTTGGTCCTCGGGGGCCACTCATGTTTAGGAGACGACGCCAAGATCGCACCGTTGACAATTGGGTATAGGGCATCGATAACTTAGTTTGGTGGCTGCATCAAAGAACGCCACAACTAGTATTGTACCAGCTGATATGACTGTTGGTCGGGTATACACGGAGAAAAACCAAGTCGGGCTGGAGACTGGAAGATGCCCGGAACCTCGACCGCTGCAGCAAGTTCGACCTTGCGCAGGAGAGTACGTAGCTGATCGCCAAAATGTTCGCCGAACACTTTGAGGAAGCTGCTCTTAAACACTTTTGTTTGTTTGCTGGGACGTGCGGAAGTTTCTGAGTGTGATGGCTTTATTGGTGTGAACATGAAATTACCATGACCGTTTCGTTGCTGACAGTGCCCAGACGTGGATAGGCACCTAGTTGCTAAAGGTTGTGGTTGGACTAAGTTGCTAAAGAATGTGGCTGGCCTAGAAATCGAGAGGAAATAGTGTTGTGTCAGCGTGTGCCCCTCGTGGTCAATGTTTTGGCTTGTTTCACTTGCAAGCGCCAGACGTAGTCCGGACAATGCCTCAGACGAGTGATTGACGTCATTCGTATTCTTGCCCGGGGTGTGTGGATGCAATCACCACTACTATTAGTATAACTGCAGATAGTTGCGAGAGTGTACCGGGTAGTCCATGTTGGCATTCAACAATGCACTTTAACATTATTTGTGGCGGTAGCTACCAAGCGTTCGTAGTGCCGTGAAATAATTGCATGTTTGATACGTGATGCGCGTCTCTTCTTCTTGTGCACACAATAAGGTCGGGGATATGGCTGTCGTGCTTCGATTCCGTTAGAGAGTTGTTCTTTGGCGTCCCCTTATTTGTGCATTCCGTGCGCCTTCGAGTAACCACGCACTGGATTGGCGGACGGCGAAGCATCCTCATACACATGACGAAGTACGGTAGGCAAAGTATTTCGATCGGTATGCTCGGCAGAAGTTTCACCAAGGATAATCAAGTCACGTAGTTATTTTGTTATCAATACTGGATACTAAAGTTAGCTTCCGCTTCTGCTAACGTGGACAGAGTTCTCTCGCTCCAGCATTTTGTACACGTGGTTTTTTAACAGCGGCATCGCGACCCCACCCAAGGCTTCCTTTACGTCAATGTTAAGATCGCTTTGACCGTATCAACACCATCGATACCGCTCCACCGAACCGCGCCAGGTCGATGTTCTCCTTTACATGGCGCTTGGAAACACTTTGGGGAGCCACCTTTTGGCACTCGGGCGACTGGCACCAGTACAGGTGGGGAGCTCACGCCGAGTATTGCCTTGAACCCTCCACTGACACAACTTGTGGGCTGTGTTGTGTATGAGGAGAGTTACCCTCGGGACAAGCACTATTGCTTGAAGGTGGTACGTGAGCACTTCAATATTTATGTTGAGATTTCGAGCAGAAAATTCCGTCAGAATTAGCGGTTCTGCGTATTTCAGGTCTCCTCATGTGCTCCAGCGACGTTAAATACCTCCTCGTGAGATGGTCTCGTACTCCGCTTCGCCGCGCAGGCGGTACCCATATTAACCATCATCAATACGCGCCCATTCTACTGTACGCGTCCTCCGGTCAAAAGGTTTCCTTTGGACACGGCCACCCTGTGACGTCGGGCTCCCCCGGTATCGACTACTTCGTGAGCAGCAGTCTCTTCGAGACGAAGACGAGCGTCGAGGCACGAGAAGCTCGCAGGTTCGCACGAACGGCGAGCGATGTAGCAGCTGCCACCGCTGCTGCAGCCGACGGTGGCACCAGCACTTCAGTCGGCTCTTCTTGTGTCACGACACCGACGGACGTCGACCGACCGCTATCGCATGGTCGAGCCGATGCTTGTGGTGACGTTCCATCGCACAATACTCCTTCAGAGGGTCCCATCGACGGCACGGCGTGGCGAGGGCCTGGCGACGGGGCGCAAGACTTCACCGAGCAGCTCGTCCTGTTCGACTCGCTGACCGCGTCGCTCCCGGAGATATCCGGCCCCTCCAACGCCCCCCACATCGTGGCTCTCGAGGCGCGAGAGTTGTCTTCGGGGTTGCTACGGGAAGACGACCATGCGTACCACTGCATCCAGCACTCGAAGAAGTTTCACCCCGACTTCGATCCTGTGCTGAGGGGCGTACTCCTGGGTGACGCCGCCGCCAAGATTCTCCTCGCGGAAGAAAGCAAGGTAAGGTTAAGGCTTGTGAAACATCAGCTGGTAAAACTGAACACGGCGGATTCACTGCAGGAAAGCGAGGATTTTTGCGTGCTCTCTGAGAAGCGAATCGTCGAACCGCAGCATGGTTGGGCATGGGATATAATGGCTCTAGTCAATCGAAAGAGTTGCACTAACCGATAGAAGCACGATGACTCGTCCGCACGGAATGTTCACCATACGCCGCGCTCCACCACTTGAAAGTCAGTCGTGCCAAAACAAACGAACACAACATATAATAGCTCATTCATCGCCCACGAGGCGATCAAAAACAAAGGACGGAGCGACCAACCCAAAAAGTGATGTAGTATGACTGTCCTCGCATCCAAGCTCAAGGCGCTTCGATCGTCGTGCGCCGCACGCAGATCCACTTGCCCCGCTGGGAGCGCACTTTGGGGCCGGATCTCATACGGCGTCTCATATTTCTGCCCCCTCTCCAGCATCCAGACATGTTGAAGATCGTGGCGCATTGCCGCGTTATGCTAGACACGTTCCCCTGGGGGGCAGGGGTGACGTCCATGGAGGCCTTGTCGGCGGGGGTTCCGGTCGTCACACTCCCCGCCAGGATATCTGTCCTCAACCTCGCTGCTGGCCAGGTACTTCGTTTATTCATTGCGTGGATTAATCTTGGTTGACGACCGTAGATAGGCCACAGAGAAAATAAACAAAAACGTGATTATTGATCATATACCGGAATAACGGGCCGCCACGGATGAATAAAGATGGCAGATAGAGATGGGTTCTTCTTTGAAATCCGAAGGCGCCTGGCTTACACGTGTTTCGAGATGTCTGAGTACATACATAAACAAAACATGCAGTGGAACTGGGAACACGAATCAGTCGAGGCCTGCGGCGTCATGTCCATTATTTCAACTTGCTCTCGATCCCTGACTTATCCTACCCTTGACTATACTCTTGTCGCGCAGTTGACCGAGCTCGGCGTTGGAGAAGAGTTGATAGCGTCTGATGTCAACAGCATGGTGAAGACGGCGGTCAAGCTTGCCTCGGACCCATGGTATCGAGAAAGAATGTCTGCTGAAATTCTCGGTCGGAAAGGACGGCTGTCGAACCCCGATGGTGCCGTCCAGGAGTGGGAACGATTTTTGGAACGAGCTGTGCATTCGGCTGTCCGCGGTGTTGCGCCTCAGTAGTCACGAGTAGCTCACGTTCGCTGATGCATTGCTATAAGCTACAATACAAAACTTTTCTTGAGCCGGGGTGGTTAAGGAGTGTTCAAGTCTCCCACATTCAGCAAAACTACAGCTTGAAACGGTATGCTTTTCTGGGTACGTTAGGAGCGTTATTCTCACTTCGATGCCAATGCTCGAGGTATGTGGTGCACCCTCCGTGTGAGTTAATTCCGACTAAATGGTTGTTCTTTGCGTTGTTCCTGCCGTACGCACAAAAATATAGTATTACAAGTGTCGAACGTTCTCGTCTACTGCCGGCAGGTGGGCTGCGCGAAAGGGAGGAGTCGACCACGCAAGTGTACCTTCCCAACCCACAGCATTTCTTGTTAGGCCATCAACCGCTGTCTACCTCGATATCGTGCGAATCCCACGTCACCCTTCCCGTCCAATGGTTGGCGTAAAACCCCGCCTGGTGCTCTTCACTCCACGCCTGAAGCCACCCGCCGCTAGAAACCACGGCCTCTGGTGGAAGCATCCATGAACTCGCCCCGGTCTCCTCGTTGACGTAGTACGGGATGGCACCGTGTGGTTGCGCACACCACAGCAGCCATTTTGGTAGATGCGCTAACGTTGAGTCGGCCTCAATCGTGTTCGGTGCACGTTCTTCTTCTCCCTGTACTTCTGGCTTAGTTACGTCACCGATGGTACCCTCAAGCTCAATCTGCTCGTGTCCCTCGCAGTTGTTAGAGTCAAAGAAATCAACGCCGTCTACATTCTCCTCAAAGCCCATGTTTGAGGTGGATGCCACGCTTCTGAGCGAGAATTGCGCCCCCACACTAGTGCCAGCGCGATCAATATCATCATCAGGCTGCCACCCATATTCGGCAACCCCTGCCTGTGACGTTGAGACGTGACAACTGCTATGTTCCTGAGCGTAAAGAAAACCGCAGACGTCGTTGTAGCGCCCCTGGTTTTCGTCGAGCTTCCCCGCGTTCGGGTGGGATTGCTTCACCGCAGAATAATCTAGATCCTCCCGGCCGCCTTCGCCTGTCCGCGATCCACCGCTGCCGTAAACTTCCTCCTCGCTCAAGGCGGCATGGAAGCTGTCATTGTCTTCGCTCGACGGAGACACTGCCATCTCAAGCTCTTGCGACGAGCGAGGCATCACCGCTTGGGATATTGCACTGCTGTAGCGGTCCTCGGCGTCGACCGCGACCGAAACATTCGCAGTGCTCGCACCCTTCCATAGCTCGTCGCTCCGCGCAGCAAAAGAAGCTGGCGAGCTCTGAGAGAGCCAGTGCGAAGCACCCGACCCATCGACAGTAAAGAAAGCTTCCTGCTGAGGGTCCCACACCTCGCTCGAAAAAATAGCGCCCGCGGGAACGGTGGTGACGTCCCAGGTCGAGGAGCCGCTCTCCGGGTCCCAGTAATAAACTGATCCCGAGGCGGCGTCCCAGCACGTGATCCACCCTTGAGGAGCCGGATAACATCCGAACGTCGCCTCTTCTGTATCCATAGCCTCACTTTTCGCGGGAAGCTCAAAAGAAGGCTGTGCTTCACCCTGGCGGTCGTCGTCCGTTGGCCACATCCAGTCTCCGCTGCCACCATTTGGAGTCTGGAAGAAGTCGGCATCGTCCGAGCAAGGCGTCTCGTTTGTATCACCTACGAACTGGGTCCGTAAATCTCCTGCTCGCTGTGAGGTAAGCTCGTTGGGAGGGAGGTAGGGGGAGTTGTTGTGGTCGAGAGCGTTTTCGTCCGTCGTCACGTCCCACGCGCAGAATCGAGTCCTAGGTGTAGCCAGTGCGCCTGGTATTTCCGGTCCTTGTATCTCCTGGCTCTGTAAGTGCCTTCGATCATCGGCTCGACATTCGCCCCCGCCCTTACCCCCACTGTCACCCCCGCCCCCGCCGCATACCCAGCCATTTCTCGCTGGGACTAACCTTCTGTGCGTTCCAACGGTCTCGACCGTTTCTCCGTTGTCGTTGAACTCGCTCACGCCTTTGTTGCCTTCTCTTTCCAGCCCCTTCATGGCTGCCCTTGGTTTGTATTGTCCGCCCTCGTCGTCGTCGCTATAGCCGTCGGAACCCCCGGCTAGACCCGACCCCACAGCAACCAGCGCTGCGTTTTCGAAGAACCTCTCCCACACCGCCATGATGCGCCCGACATCAACCGCGCCCCCGGCCCCCGAACGCGTTGCTCTCTCGTCGCTTCGATACCTCGAACACATAAAACCATCGTTCGTGAGAGCGTAGTGTCGGCGTCGATCTCCATCTTGAAGCGCCCGCCAGAGAGTCTCGTCTCCTACGGTTCTCGCTACGTCCAAAGGCGTCTCTCCCTCGGCGTTGGTTTCGTGCAATAAGTCCTCTCGGGCGTGAGAAAGAAGAACCTCGGCGCAAATCGAGTGCCTTAAGGTCGCGCCAAAAAAACACGGAGAGACAAGCAAAGGTGTCGGCGAACGGATCGAGAGGGCGTATTAGATCTCGCTGCGGACGAATTTTCTTCGTGCACAACGCGATATTCTGGCGGATCCGCTCTGTAGGATGCTTTTTTAGCATATAGGGGATTCGGGAAGGGAAACCCGCCCCCCGACGTTTCAAGGGGTCTGTGCTCACCCTGCCCGAACAGCGAAGTGGAGAGGAGTGTCGCCAGCCCCCTTGTCGCGCGAGAGGAGCGTGCTTCCCGCGACCACGCAGAGGAATGACACGCACTCCGCCGACCCATGCGCCGATGCGTGGTGGAGGGGCGTACGGCCCCCTTGATCCTTCGTCTTGGGTGACAACCCTGCCGAGATCAAAAGCTCCATGCTTTCAAGAGTGCCCGCCCCAGCGGCCGTATGCATCGGGTAGTATCCTTGTCGCTTGAGCTGGGAGAATCAACGGGGGTGTCGGAAAACAATTGGAAGCACCAGTGCCGTCAGCCCCTGCACTTCCGTGCTCGCTCCGTGTAAGTACGCTGCAGTCGGGCATGTTGAAGTAATCGGTTCTACAACAGTAGCCTCGGTGGGAGGCTCCGATATCTTGACATAAAAATTTAAGTGCCTTCTGCTGTAGTGATTTCTAGTGTAGTGACATTGTGGGCCAATGTTCGGAAAACGTCGGCCTGTTGTAACATGACGTGTTTTGTTCAAATGCGCATACAAGGAATCACATATGTTATGTACGTACGTCAACAACATGCCTGATCTTCACGTAAAGTTTTGGTAATATCCGCAACTATCATTGTTGTATTGTACCATATGTGTATCAGGCACCAGGTGGTAGAAAAGTTCGATCACAACACCTTCCGAGGTGCGCTGAAGCGTCATTCTCCGAATGTAACCCGCACTGAAAGCAACATGTCCCCGAATAAAACGTAGGTATAACTCATCTCACTTTTCGTTTGGGCTTGCACGCCATGCTCTGAATCAGAAGCTCCATGCAGTCGAGATGCTCTCGCCCACTAGCCTCTATCAGCAGGGCTCCAAGCACGCCCGTGTCCGCCGTCCATGCTTGCTCATCGTAACCGCTATAAAAGGTGTGCGTGAGGCATCACGGCCATCACCGCACGATTGCGGCACACCACAGGGGGGTTGGGGGTTCACGAAAGAGTGGCGGCATGCAATTGTAGACTTTCTCCGTTTTAGACTAGTCCTGCCGTCGACGCCAAGTGTAGGGATGCTAGGTATAAGAGGACAGGGTATCCCTAGCCAGGTCAGCCTATGGAACGGGTACTCGTTGGTACTCACGTGTGTTGTTTGCGTAGAGATAGAAGAAGAGCAGGTTTATTCCGTTTTCGCGTGATGAGCAATAAAGAAGCATATTATGCGTAGCTCTATTTTCTCTATTAAGGATAGCTACCATGCTACCCAGCAGTAGCCAGTAGTCTATACCGAGGCGCTGATCGGTAACATAGCCGCCTGTAGCGAGTAGGCCACAAGAGCAGTACAGAGTGCTACGGCAGTACAAGCAGCAGTATGTCCAATGCCGGTTCACAGTAGCGGGCTGCCTGATCTAGCTCAGGAGCCGCGCACACACGCCCACGACGGGTAATGCCTCAATATTCTCGTGTTTACCCCCGCAGGCATTCGCCATCGGGAATCCAGGTGCGTTCATACCAGGGCATTAAGTAGGTGTTGCGATGTTGCGCTGGCGCAATATTTGGCCAAAATAACCGTTTTGCGCAACAGTCGCCGCGAGGCTGGTTGCGCGCAGCGCAACACGCGTTTTTGCGCAACTTTTTTCGCCGCAGGCCAAGGGCGCACAAAAAAAAAAGTTATCGACACCCCCCCCCCCCCCCCCCTATATTGGAGGGAAGAAACCGGACCGGTGTGATCCCAGAAAACAATAAGGCAAGTTTTTTTTTAATTACCCCCCCCCCCCCCGACCAGCGAAAAAAAAATAGGGGGGGTCTCTAAAACCAAGTTAAAAAAAGGGAACAAAAAACGAAAAAAAAATGGTTTTTGCTCATTTCGTCCTGTGATCACAGCGATCCGGTTTGTTTTTCATTCTGACCTTCCTAGGTGTGTGGTGTTGTTTTCTTTTTTTTTTGTGCGCCCTTGCGCAGGCGAATTGTTTTGTTGCGTTTATTTCTCGTCGGAGTCGAAAACAAAAATTAGGCGCCTTTTGCTATTCGCCGTAGGCTCTTATTCTTTTTGAGGCACTTTTTTCTATTCGCCGCAGCCAAAAATAAATTGAAAGCTTTTACTTAGTTTTGAGGCGTTTATTCGCGCATAGATCGCATTTTTTTCGCCTCCGGGGGCCCTCCGGGGGACCCTGCGGGGAGCTTGCGAGCCTGCGGCGCGCAACAGACGCCGAACCACTAATTAATGTCCTGGTTCAACTAAATGCCCTGGTTCATACTACCAGTGCCCCCAGTGCGATATGTGGTGCTTGAGAACCAGCAACTTTTGCTTTATAAATAAATACGGTAGGCGACATTCGCGAACAGCGGGATACAACCCTCGGCAGCACAGCAAGCCTAACGCCCAGAATACGAGACACCCGAATGCTGTAACCGTCGCATGGTGTTGTTTTGCTTTTTCCAGCCCGAGTCAACGTTAACGATCAATGTACCATTCATGTTACAGTTGGTAAACTCGTACGAGTACGTACATACTGTGTGGTGCGTAGAGGAGAGGCATATAAAGATAGGGAGAAGCTGCAAATATTAATCCCGAAGCACCAAGCCAAGAATCTCGATTTTTACAAACCACAAATCAAACACGAACGAACCTGTTCGACTGGCTGAGAAGCTTCGTAAGAGTTCCGTAGTCTCCCCTCTGAACCGTGCGCAGCAAAGCCGCAGTCCGCGGCGCGCGGCACCGATCGCCACGCACGCAGGCCGCCGACTGCTCTCCTCCCGCCGAAGCCCCTCCGTTCCTTCCCACATCGTCTCTTCTTCTTCCGGATGTCCTCGCGGAAAATTGGCGTCGACGTGTTGTTGTTATTGTTGTTGCCGCCGCCACCGGCGGCACAGTAGTAGTATCATCCGCGAAGAAACAGCTTACGCCCCTTCGTCGTCTGGGATCGTAAACTTCCTCCTCATCCGGATCTAGATCCTGGTCACCACGGCCTACCCGCGGCATACAGAGATATGTAGCCTACTGCTGTAGGATCTACTGCTGCTGCTGTAGGATCCGGATCCAGGAGTTCCTCCCTCCCACTGCTGTTTTTCGCCTTGTACAGTCAAACGTGCACTTTCTTGTATCGTACCGATCCCCGAATCTTCATTTTTTGCGAGCCACGATGGCCGGGATTGTAGCTCTGTCTTCTGTCTATCTACAGGTACAGCAACAACGCAGGCTGCCTACGCCTATCATGATCGCGGGTCGTCATGATCGTGGCCGGTTCCGGTTCCGGTTTCCGGTGTTCCTGTCTGTGAGTGGAAACCCCTACAAAAAAAATGTACAGTCAGTACTTCATATCCGGGGTTTGTCTCTTCGTGTCCCCGGGGCAGTACCACAACAAGACGATGTGATTCCGCCGCCTTTTCGATCGTCAAGTCATAGACTGCTTGCTGTGGTACCTGGTACCTGGTACACGCACCGGCATTACTCGTAGGCAATGAAGACAGCAGACGAGAGCAGCACAGACGCAGCAGGCACACCAGCCAAGGCGGTGCCGACCAGGACGACACCCCTTTTCAAGCTCAAACGCCCAGTCACGAGAGAGGATGTACCTCAACTGATGTCCGCGGCGAACCTTTTCAAGGGCGCTTTGAAGGGAGAGTTGTCAGAAAGGCAGCAACAGTGCCTCGCGAAGGACCCCTCGGTGGGATCCCTGTATAAGACAGCCATGGTGAGGGACGAGACGACTACGTACGACATATTTACTACTGCTAGATTTGCCAAAATGTTCAGCCTGTGCAGCGATCAGTGGAAGCCTTTTCCTATCCGAGAGCATGCCAAGTAAAGTGCTATTCGAAAGTCGACTCTGTACGTACGTATCATACGCACGTACAGTAGGTACCACAGGTATTCGACGTTATGTTGACGCATGAGACATCGAACCAACATGTTCAGGTCGACACGTCGACAGCACAAGCAACAGGGACCAGGGCAATGAGCTACTGTCCTACAACCAGTATATACGTTCCCTCTGCCGGTAGGTGTTGTTGTCGTCGTCGTTCTTGTTTAGTGTTGCTTGTTGGGTGTTCAGTTTGTTGGTGTGTTGGTGTCGGTGTTGGTGCTGGGGTTTTATTGTTGTTTATTGGGTGTTGGTGTCAGTGTTGCTGCTGCTGCTGCCGCTGCCGCTACTGCCGCTGTTCGTTTATAAAGGGTACGTAAACCACTGAGCGACTCATTCAGCGCTGACTTGAGTTTAACGACGACCCCCGTGGGGCGTCCCTCGAATCTCGCCGATTTCGTAATTTGTTGTTTTCGAGCGTGCGCGCTGGAGACAGTACGATGAGTTATGATGGTGTCCCCCTATGATAGACACCAGTACGAGTAGCGTTTGCCGAGGGGAGGACCCCGGAGATGACTGTTACAAAGTCGTTTGAGGTTTGGTACCAGAAGTTATGGGTGTCTTTGGAAGGGTCAGGACAGGAAAAGGAAGTCCCTCCAAAGTATGAAATTCGCCAGCTGAGAAGCGAGTTTCAGCTGATGATGGAGGAAAATCGAGCATCAATGATGCCAGCCATGAGGGCCTGTCGTTAGACTTTTAGACTTACCGGCTTCCTCGTAGTCGGCATTACTATACGCAGTCAAATCCAACCCCGAACCCCGCGCAAACGTCAATCACATACCCCTGGTCCCATGGAGGTACAGTATGCCGTAATCTTCATAACTACCTTCCAGTGTCTCTCCGTAGGGTTCTGAGAGCGGCGCGCCACAGCACGCACACGCACAGCGTTCGAGATGTCCCCGGCCTCGTCATGGTCGGCAGCCACATCAAGCGCTGTCGCGTGCTGTGGAGCGCCACTCTCACAACCCTACGGAGAGACACTGAAAGGCAGTTATGAAGATTATGCCATACCTTCACGGGACCAGGGTTATGGGATTGACGCTTGTGCGGGGTTCGGGATTGGTCTTGGCTGCCTATACGTAGTGATGCCGACTAAGCCGGTAAGTCCAACGACAGCCCCTCATGGCGTGCATCATTGATGCTCGATTTTCCTCCAATGATTCCAAAGCGTGGTCGATCTTGATGAGAGCGACAGAGGAAAAGAGAATCGTCGACAGGAGTATCCTGCACAGGTGTACCTCGCCGAGGGCAGCGTGGGACGCTCTCCTTGCGTGGTACGGCCCTGTAACAACGGGGACCAAATCCGACCTTTCTCGACGCCTGAACCGGTTTAAGATACGTAGCTAGCACCGGGGAGCAACCCGATGCTTATGCCGGGGAAGAAAAAGGACAACACGTGGAGAGAACTGCGATAAAAGACGCTCGATCACAGGGTCGAAAATGGAGGGAATCACTTCAGATAAAAGAACGCACGACCTGTGGGAGAGGGGAACCATATAAAGGAAAAACCAGGCTCTGGTTAGGAGCTTGATCGACCCCGGAGCATGCTATCGATGGGAGATTGTCTCGAGCCCAAAGGTACTTATTTTTTTCGTTTTATAAAGGATAAACCACTCAGTAGCTGAGTGGCTAAGTGGTTGATCCTTTGTAAATCAGACTAAACATTTCCCGGGTTCGAGTCCCGTCGAAGTCGTAGTTCCACCTTTTATGAGTGAAAAAGGGTGGAATCGAGTGGAGACAACCACGATAGAAGAACACTCGATTGTGTGTCGAGGGAGAGCTGCTGGAATGCAGGGGGTGCTCCATGGCGAATGTGCGTCGGAATTGGAAATGTGCCACTATAAAAAAAAAGGCACGCCTAGGAACGGGGATCATATAAAAGAACACGTCAGCGCTGATTGAGTAGCTCAGTGGTTCATCCTTTATGAACGAACAGTCGCTGCTGCTGCTGCTGCTGCCTGTGTTGTTGTTTTTGCTGCTGTTGTTGTTGTTGCTGTTGTTCGTACTGCTGTACTTGCAGTGTTTTCCTGCCTGCTGGCACTGCTGTGCACGCACGTAGAGCAGCACTTGTTGTGCATTAGTATCGTATTGATAGACCCATGGTGTGCCTTTTCGCGACCACGAGCTATAGATTACGCCAATCAGCAACCAACCAGTGCGACCCTCCGAACCCAATGAGCTTGGAAACTCCTTGCCAAAGGGTGGTACTGCTGTGAGTACAGCATAATGAATGATTCGGATGCTGCGGGATCTGTTCCTCCCCCCGGCAAGCCTCGAACCCTGCACCTGGAATACCCAGTGCAGCAGTGCGCGTCGAGCACAGGGCACAGGGCTTAAGGCACACGTACCATGACAGCATTCCGTAAAGCTGAACGGACAGTCTGTTCGTCGGGCTCAGGTCGGGCTTGCAGGGCGTCCGGAGGTATTTACAGGGCACCTTCAAAGGAGTCGAAGCTCGAGCAGGCTTCAGGGGTCACAGTGGTGACGTTGGAACACCAGAAGCTTGCGACACGGAAAGTGTAGAGGAGTTGACGGCGGGCAACTATTTTATCATTCCATCTGTGCACAACAGTTCCGACGAGCCTGGGCCCGAAACATATAGGCTGAACCTGAGCCTGCAGCCGGAGCGGGTTCGTCGAGGCCCAAAAGAGGATGCGCTACTCCTCCGGGTGGGTGGAGCCCAGAGCATCTCAACAGCATGGCGGCAGCAGCAGCAGTACATGTATGCGCGCACACGACTCCGACGCCAGGCGGAGTTGTGCGGAGGATCATCCTGTAAGGCCGAGAACCATTTATGACATGCACACGGGCCTTACGTTGCAAATTGCGAATTTTGTCTTTTTGTCACGGGTAAAGCACGCACACGGGGCACTTTGCTTTCCGGGCCGGTACGGAGCATCCGACGGCATTCCCTTGAACGTCACTAGCGATGACGCGTATGCCGTATTAAACAGTTTGAAAGAAACACTGATACTTTCTGCGAACGAGGGTTCGATACGTTCCCGTGGCGAGCATTGCCTTGCCCCTACCGGTTAGACTGCGCCTTTTGAATCGTCATCGGACCTGTGGCGGCCAAAATAACTACACTCTTGTTCAACACGGGATGGTGTGATAACTTTCCTGATTCTTATCCAAGAGCGTCATCGCAATAGCCCGGGTGGGATTTTAGGGAGTGAGGTGGAGGGGGGGGGGTGCACTTCATTTTCATGTATGGCCGTAGTCGTATGACCATAGGTTCGTGGGAGCGTTAATTCACTTTTCGCGTGAGCTCTTATCCGAGCGTTGCTGGCACATGCCGTGCACAGTCGACAGCATATCACATACCTGATAGAAGGCAATCTAACCTCATGTCCCCAATACTCCTGGCGCTGTCTGTGATGCCCTGTACGAACATGGGGTTAAAACAGATGAACGACCACGGTCGGACCTTGCAGAAGCAGCTTGTCTTGACGGACGTCACCGCCAACCCTGCCCACGATGGTGGGTATTCGTTTACACCCGACATGTCGAGCAACTTCTCCGACAAGAGGAACTTCACGAAACTCTCGAAGTGCGTGGACGATCGGAAGTCGCAGCCACATAAAGAGAAGCAAGCGAAACATCATACGGGTGTGCCGGCAAAGGCCAGAGGGAATCCTCCGAGCTACAGACCATGCGCAATGTCGCGCTCGGAGGCTCCCGTCAGATGACATATGGGATCAACTCTATCGAGTCCGTGCCTGGATCTTCTACCCCTCCGCTACGCACGCCTGAGTCAGGCCTCAGGCGTGCGTAGTGGAGGGGTAGAAGATCGAAGCGCTGACCCTATTGAGGAGATCACATAGGTCATCTGACGTGAATCTCCAAGGGCAACATCAAGCATGATCTGTAGCTCGGTAGGCTTCGCCCTAACCTTTGCCGGCGCACCCGTCAACTTTTTCGCTTGTTTTTCCTTACTTAGCTGGGACTTTCGATCGTCGGCCCTTTTATTGATCGTGGTGAAATTGCTCTCGTCAAAAAAGCTTCTTCTGTGTGAGTGTGACCGCCACTGTATTTCCGCTCGGCCTCGACGGATATATATATCTGTCGCCGTGTGCAAGGTTGGCGGTGACGTCCGCAGGGCCCAACCGTGGTCGTTCATCTTCTTGAAGCCCGTATTCTCACGGGGCAACACGGACGGCGCCAAGATTGCTGTAGACATGAGGTTAGATTGCCTACCAGTATCATTTCACGATGTTGTCGGCCGTGCACGGCATATGCCAGTGGAAGCTTTGGTGAAAAGCTGAAATTCCGTACGTAAAAAGAGCGTTGAGTGCGCACAGTGGTGCGGTCATTTTTCAGCACTCGATTTTTTCGGGAAGGTTAAGGTTGCCAAATACCGAACAAGGTGCTGTCGGGAAAATATCTGGTCGTGAGCCTTCCGAAAATATAATAATGTTCGACTTTTAGTAGCACCCTTGACGTTATCGAGAAAACGAGCGCTGAAAAACGATCGCACCCCTCTGTGCGAACTCAACGCTCTTTACGGTAGTGCTCCTACCCCCCCTCCCTCCACCTCACCCCTTGAAGTAAATACGACCTGGGCGAATGCGCTGACGCTGTTCGTACAAAAATCACCGATGTTACCATCCCGTATTCAACGATACTGAACACGCGCCGAAACGATTGATGGAAAAGTAATGAATACAGAGGGACAAGCAACCCTGTCGTCCATACCGGGCAGACGCCATTGCATGGGGGGGGCACAGCCCATAGCTGCAGGCAAAAATCTACACGGCAGCATCAGGTTCCTTCTGGAGGGTTGGGTTTTTGCCTCCTCAGCTCCCACGGAAGTTTCCGGGCAGTGTTACCTCTTGGTTGGCCAGGACGGGAAATTGTGGTCTGCAGGTCGGAAACAATCGCTCGATGCTAAAGCGGCGCAGCCGTGTTTCCGGCCCTTTTTGGCCCGTTTTGGCTCCGGGGGGGGGGTTAAGGCTGAGGGTTGAGTCGGATCTACACCCGTACCTACCTTCATTCCAAGCGCACAGCCTAACCGTTGGAGGTAAGGTAGTGCTCGCCGCGGGAATGTATCGAACCCACGCAGCAACGCTCGGAAGGAGTATTCTACTCGGGACAAGGTTTTTCGGGTCGGGGGGGGGGCTGGTGGCAGAATAAGCGGTGCAAAACTATCGTCTCGCACCCAAATGCAGCGCGACCGCCGAAAAATACGTCAAAAACTCGGTTTGAGGTATCTTCTTGGACCT
This sequence comes from Saccharina japonica, assembly GCA_008828725.1. Classification (NCBI taxonomy): domain Eukaryota; class Phaeophyceae; order Laminariales; family Laminariaceae; genus Saccharina; species Saccharina japonica. The sequence goes on along the minus strand of MEHQ01000599.1, from coordinate 177,473 downwards.
CAACGTGCGTCGGCAATACGGGAAAGGGCGTTGCCGCCGCGGTTTTTCGCAGGCGCACGCGGGGATAGGGCGGGAAATAACGCCTGGCAGGCACACGGTTGTCGAGGGAGAACATCGCACAAACAGCGATCGAAGAGAGCTTTTTGGATTTTTCGGTAGCAAGCCTACGTTTCTTCGCATGCCTTCGATTGTTGTTAACCTTAGCATGGAGTCCGCCAACGAATATTGCAAAGCTTGGTGCCTCCTGCGTATGCGGCGCGAGGGGCCTCCGTGTGAGAGAGAGACGGTGGGTGGCTTGGTCTCGATCGAGTCGAGAGAGCGGCCGCCAAGGGGTCGATCGTCTCGGCTACGCGGCTAAATCGTGTGTTGTGTTTGTGATTTAAGGGTGTTCCTTTTACCTACTCATCAGTCAGCCACGAGCTCCATAGTTTCATACCTTAGTATCCCAAAGGCAGAAAGTCACCTTATTGTGTAACCAAGCTCCAGCTCAAGCGGTGCTCATGTGAACCATTGAGACTGCCTTCTGCGACGGTTTCATGCCCGCTGGCAGCTCCCATTTGTTTTGCCATTTTTTTTTGTTTTTCAAAATTCGTATCATCACCGTGACCCCCAAGCCTGCTCGAGCTTCGTCTCCTAGAAGACTCATTTTCTGACGCCCTGCGATCGCGGTCTGGGCCTGACGAGAGCCTGCCCCTTTACCTCTAGAAGATGTTGTCTTCTGGTTCGTGCCCCTCAGTTGTGTGCCCTGTGCTCGACACGAGCTACTGCATCCACTGGGGTGTCTGCCAGGTGTGAGGCTCTAGGAAAATGTGTAGATCCGGCGGCATCGGAATTCTCGTTCGTAGCAGAAACATTCAGGAACCAGTGGGATATATGCCACAATAAAGCAGAACATTGTGATACTTGTGAGGCTACGACTAATAATCTCTGCACCTCAATACTCGATTACGGGCGACCGGAGTTGCGTTTTTCTAGTACATTTACCTGTTCCATCTAGCAGCGGTCCATACAAACCCGTTTACATGGCTGTGTACCTTATCTTATCCACGCACCTTTTTAAATGCCGAGGCACACTGGGGGAAACCCTCGGCGCTTCTCTTTTTACTTATTACGAGCTGTGAGTTCCGCTAGTCGCTTTTCTCTATATGACAACAGGCTTGCAACTTTGCACTCCCTACGCGCACATCTAAGAGCATCTCCAAAGCCCAGCCGGGTGCTACTGAAGGCGAGAGACATGGCACGGGGAGCTGTCAACACGGAGGAACTAGCATCAAGGGGCCGGCCCTGCCTGTTAACAGCCGTTTTTCCTCATTGAGAATTGCCTTTCCGATGAAAACGATAATCGATTTTAGAAGTTTGTTGTTTTTTCAAGAGGTATATTTCGCTCACAGCCAAAAATTGCCCTGGAATGTATGTTTATTGATGGTAGGTATCGATCCTCAAAATAAAATCCAAAGCAGCCTTGACAGGCTGGTAAAACAGAGGATATAAGGGGATTGGTATTATGGGCGAGGTACATCCCGATTTTCTTGGATCTTCGATATAAATATCTTAAGACTGCCAATGCCGATTTTGATTTAAAACATTGTCATCGACGGCTGTCACAAATTACAATAGTTTAGAGTGCAAATTCTGACTTTGGGGGAAGCACATCTCTTACAATACAAAGCCCAATAATTTCGACTATCATCCTCATCGGAAACGCAATTCTCGATTAGGAGAATCGGCTGTTTATTCCTGACGTTGACGCCTGCTTCGATGGCTTTCATTTGCACGGTTGTAACCTACTGCGCAGTTTACACTGGCTCTGTTGCAATGCGCACGCTCGGGAGCAGGAGCTCGTGAAAATATTGAGGCTTAAATGTAAAGCTCCGGAACAGTGTCCAATCCCTACGAAAGATACATGCAGGACAGCAGCACAGTCTGCTACAGAGAATTGACAACGGTGTTCCTTCGCCCCCCCCCCCTGCCCGCCGGCCGGCTGCATGGTCTGTACCCACAATGTATTTTGCAAGGAAAACTGCGAGCGGTGGGCTGACAAACCGAGGAAGTTCTCTGCGTGCTGCTCACGACATCTGTGTCCAACGGAGCAGAGAGAGGTAGGAGAAAAAGCCAGAGTAGCATCCCCGCGCCCAACAGCGTGCTGATAGCCTACAATCGTTGTACCGGTTTTCACCATCTACGGGCTTACGACGTATCGGGATTCGAGTGTGCAATATCCTCAACAGCTGACAGCACATTCATCGGAGGCTACTGTAGGTCGTTGCGACCGATCGGTCAAGATTGACACCTGAACTGCTTGTCCCGCGTCTTTTGTAAACAGTGATGTTCGTCTGTCGTAAATTCTGCGATTTTTTCATCGTAGTGCATGCTTGACTTGGTGCTTGACAGAATGCTCACTGTAGCATGCGTCGAAATCTCGCGCACATGTGTAATGCCATGGACGTGGTGGGACCACTTGACTGCGGCGAAGTCTGGAACTGCCCGGATTTTTTTCATATGGACTGGCGCTGAGACACAGCGCCGTGAGAATGTCCTCGAGGCCATTGTATCGCTTGACGTTGGACCCAACGCTTGCTGCATACAATGCCGGAATGGCTGCTTGCCAACACCACCTGCTCGTGCGAAACGCCTACTTATGTTTTGTATTGATTTTGACAGCCAACCTGGAAGCGGTTGATGAAATGGAATACAAGTGTCGCAGGCACCGACGGTCACATTTCCTCCGCCCCGGACCGTCACCTGTTATTAAAGTAGGATCTCGAGCGCAACGTCCGGCGCGTCTAGCCCTCACTCTGATCTAACCAAGGCGCGTAAAAACAGGTCTCACTCCGCCGTCGCTCCCTTCGCTCTTTTTCCGCCATATTTCCCCCTGTCCAACCATGGTCGTACAACGACTGCCCCGCGCTATCTTTTGACTGGTTTCGCAGTTAATTGCCTGCATCAGAGCTACGCGAGACGCGAGCGCGTGCCACGAGTTCAGGGACGAAGTCGAGCGCTGCGGAGTGAGGGTGTCTCAACGCATGCTCCGGGCAGCGTTGTCCGACGACTGGTTTTAGGGGGGGGGGTGTATTGTCCGTACGACGTCGTGCATATATAGGCTCTTCTGTTGCGCTGGTTTTGTGCATGAACTTATGCAGCCCAGGCCGCACAGTGGCCGGTGGCGTGTGGGGAAAGTATATTGAGTACTGATTCGTCGTCTACAGAGCTAAAACAACTTGTTTCCCATGCCGCACAAGCTTTGCTCTTCTTGCCATACGGCGGAAATTGCGAGGAATTCGCTGATTGATTATCTGGCTAACGTACTTGTACTGTACTGTATATAGAGCTGATGGTTTTCGTGGGGTTAAAGCGCGTCCTAACGGTACGCCCGGAGCCGTGCCTGTAGTGGCGTGCGAATCTGGGCCGATCTTGGGGCCTGTAAGATTTATCTCGGATCTTGGAATGTCTACATTACGTAGGCGGTACTACTGCTGTTGTTGGTCAGCTAGGCGGCTAGGAAGATACGGTAATAATCGAGTAACTGAGTGCGACGGAATTGCTGCTTCATTTCAGCACACGAGAATACCGCACGACAGACGGCGGACGGCGCCTCATGTTTTGTCGTTCTAATAGGTCCGTTACCTTCGCCATCTTGTCGATGTGGAACGCTGTGTGATAATGGGTATGGAGTTGATTTTCATCTTTGTATCGGTACGGAGGGATATATATATCGATCGCACAAGCTGCCTCAGTCCACCACCACCTTTCGTACACATTTATTTGCTCTTGAGCAAGTCTTGAGTGCCACATCATTTTTGTTAGGAGGGGGGTCGACTCGGCTGTTAGAGCAGTACACCTCCACTGCTGCGTACGTACGCGCCAGGGTAATTAGTGCCATCAGCGTCATGCTCGTTGTGGCCTCGTCGGTTTGTTAAAAAAAAAAAAAGAGTGTACGTACGTAGGCCCTTCTGCTTTGTGTGTTGTCCGTAGATACTGCAAATTATATACTTGAGTATAGTATACCTGGTAGCTGATTATGCTCCACTCTTTCGCGTGCTGTATGTATCACCCGTACATAGCATCAACATATTACTTGTTTTTGGATGTGTACCAGGTGGTGTACCTGGTGGTTGACCACTCCTTCACAGTTGGCGTCGACTATGAATACGACGAGGATCCAAGATACAATCCCGATTCCACGATCAAACGTTTTTTTGTTTTCTACCTGTGGTACATAAGAAAAAGCGCGTCTATGCGAACTTTTTTTTTTCGGCTCTCTGAATCTGCATCGAGCCGACGATTCGGCACAGGCAGTATACTCCGTACGTGCATACATACAGGTTTTGCACAGCTTGACTGAATCGAACACCCCGCCCTCTGCGATCCGATCACCCCCCCCCCCCCCNCCACCGTAATAGTGTCAAGAGGAATTGAAACACCGGCGAAATCGACGGCAGTACGTACACGACGAAAGACACCATGACACTGACAGCTACAGGCACGGTAGGGGTCTACCGTCCCATTGCCGACGACGCTTTCGATTTTCGGCAGGGTGTGCTTCACTGGGAAGCTGTGGAATACGAAACAGAAATACGTACTGGTATCATAATTCACGAAAAAGGCACGCCTTGCGTACGTCCAGGTTGTGTGTACTATAGCATGTACAACAGCAGCACCAGTTATATTGTAACGCGTACCAGGTACCAGAGGTATATATTAAATAGTTTGTACACATATATATACGGCCATTCTTATCGAGCAGCTTTTTTCCATAATTTCCAATATTTTTTTTCCAAAAAAAAAAAGGAAATCTTGGAAATCTTGGAAACTATGGAAATATTGGAAATTCTTCAGAGGGCAAAAATGTTTGGAAGGCTTCACGTTCCAATAAATGGGAAACAAAAATGAAAAAAATGGAAATCTAAAAAATTGCGCGAAAAAAAACATGGAAATTTGGGAAATTTATGGCTCCGATATGAACGAGTTAATACTAAATAAAAAACAACAGCTGTGAGATCGAGGATTTCACCGAAACCCATACCAGGTATTTGCAAGCTGAGCGAGCTGAGTGTGATATATATATATAAATGTGTGCCTCATGCAGCGGACTCGAAGACAGCTGCAGTCGCACGATTCCTCTCCGACAGCAGAGGTCTTTGTTGACTGCAGCAGAAGGCGGAGGGGTTGATGTCGTCGTCGACCAACTACTGCCCTACACCTATACCTACTACTGCTGTACGAGTTCCGCTCGCCAGCTTAATCAAGATTTCGGGGGGGTATTTGTACGTTTTACACGCGACATCCGTTACACGTTACACCATGTACTATATATTATATGTACCCATGTATGATATAATAAGCATCCAGCATAATCCGCTCTCCTTGGGTTCAGACCACTATGAATTCGTAAGTAATGCCACTGGATCCGTTACGACTCACAACCCGTCTCCATGTTTTGGTATTGGTATTGGTGCACGACGAAGCAGGTTCGTGCGTGGTGACGTGGCCACGTGCGAGCGACAGGGTGAGCAGCAGCAGCAGTAGCTAGCTTCATATACCTGGTACATATGTAATGATTTGATAGGTAGAAGCAGCAGCAACAGCAGCAGTAACAAAACTTCTGCCCTTTTGGTCGTACGATAGGTATGATATTATGTGTGCGATGCGCCAACGATGCTTCAACCCAACCAGCAGCAGTGTACGCGCAGCAAGAACTGGGGCCTCCGATCGACGCCGCAGCATCATCACACCGACACGAGCAGCATGCAGGTCGGAGGTCGCGAACGCACAGCAGCACAGCAGCAGCCAGTGTTGGCATCTGATCATCTGATCAACCAACCCTCCGCCTTCCGTGTGTCGTTCACAAATTTCCAAATTTCAAAGAGTTCACAAAAATATTCGCGTGTTTGTCCGGCGGATTTTTAGGCTATTAATAGTGGGCTCGTACTGCTGTACGTGTGTAGGTAGCGTACGCAGCTGAGCGTACGGAAGGCAGTGCTTTGCTGCAGGACAGGCGGTGTTCGTGACAGGAGATTACGGGCAATCAAACCGGCGCGGTTGGCTCTGCACAGCGGCAGCGAGACGGGGACGACGATGGGGGTACCCAGCTGCTGGAATAGAGCCCCCCCCGCCAACGAACCCCTTGGTTGTTGTACTCGTGCGTGCGTTGTACGTACCCTTCGAGCGATCGTTTGGACCGGCGACACGAGGTTCAGATTTCAGGTTTTTTCTCTCTCATGACACAACAAACAAGTACACGAAAGCATGAAACGGGGTATTTGGTGTGCACTACGAGAGGTACCAAAGCGCCGGGGGTTGGGTGGTTGATGCTACAAACACTTTGTCTTCGCATGTTCCTGATCCAACCCCGTCGACATCTCAGCCCGACGACGACTGGCGGCGTCAGCTCCGAGCCTGCTGTCGGCGACGAGTGGTCGAGCACACCTCGCAGAGGGGTCTGCCCCCCACGCCCACAGACAACGCAGCAGTTGCTTGAGAGAGGCCCAACCGTTGGCTCATTGCAACGAGAGAAAGACGATGGGTGTAGAATGCGGTCGCAGATACGATGTTTGCGAGAGAGGAGGGAGTCCGGTTCGACGGTTTGATCCTTCTAGGACCGGGGCTCCGGCAACGCCAACGCACCAACTACCACAGAGCGCCAACCTGCTGACAAAAACTAAACAGAAAATCTCCTTCTCACCGTGCTCTCTGGACAGAGCTTTCGATTGACCCAAGTCGATGAACCCCGCCGGCTTCCGCGATCCCTGTGTTGCTATTGATCCTCGCCCAAGAGTCGAGGGGAGGGACGTCATGTAGCAGTGAAAAGGTAAACCGTCCAGCTGCCCCCAGAGCTTAGCGAAGGCGCAAGGCTCGTCATTTTGACCTTTACTCATGGATCCTTGTCGCTGTTCCGTCTCTAGCACGTCCGGCCGTGTCGGTGCGTCTCGCGCGGTCGTCAATTTTTGCAAACTCAAGGGAGAAGAGTTCCAGTCGTAAATAGGCAGGTATGAAGCGGGGCCAAAAAAGCAGTATGTTGCACTAAAGAGCTGAAATTGTGTTTGCCGCCGCGGGTACCGCTGCGCCGCTGCGTATTTTGTAGGACTCAATGCTGAATGAGTGGTGCTTGGGGTGACGTGGGGGGCATCATTCAGGGTATCAGGGCTATACCTTCGTTGTTTCCTAGCTGTACCTGTGTGTAATCCGTGTGTGCCATTGTGACATTCGCTTGGCTTTTGCAGCAGCGTCGGACATGTTAGCACCACAACCCACGTACGTACACGTATATACGTACTGGGTCCAAGCCGACCGACCTTGTACGATCTGTATGAGCTGATTGATTGGTTGATGTAATACGCTGATGATACTGATCTCCCGAGGTACCTACAAGATGTACGCTGCTCTGCAATACCACTCGCCACGTACAGCAGCAGCGCTGTCATCGTGTCAACGCTTTACTCTATGTGCTCACTCTACGACAACAGATTGGTTTCTTCTTGTTCGACACTCCACTTTGTATGAAAGTACACGAGATCTTCTCCAAGTAAACAATTAATAATGGCCCGTTCAGGATCAGCGCACACTCACGGGAGTGCACCAAGGAGCTCATATCTGCCTTGCCAAATATTGGATTAATGGGAAAGTTCGGAGCTAGAGCAGAACTACGGAATGTCCTACAGGAAAAAAAAACTGGGCAGGTATGGTTCCAGCGTCTCTGTGTCAAGAGTTTTTTTTTTGGTTTTGTGGGCACTGCAACACCCTGACAGGTGAACAATTCAGCTCTTTAGTGCAACATACTGCTTTTTTGGCCCCGCTTCATACCTGCCTGTTTACGACTGGAACTCTTCTCCCTTGAGTTTGCAAAAATTGACGACCGCGCGAGACGCACCGACACGGCCGGACGTGCTAGAGACGGAACAGCGACAAGGCTCCATGAGTAAAGGTCAAAATGACGAGCCTTGCGCCTTCGCTAAGCTCTGGGGGCAGCTGGACGGTTTACCTTTTCACTGCTACATGACGTCCCTCCCCTCGACTCTTGGGCGAGGATCGATAGCAACACAGGGATCGCGGAAGCCGGCGGGGTTCATCGACTTGGGTCAATCGAAAGCTCTGTCCAGAGAGCACGGTGAGAAGGAGATTTTCTGTTTAGTTTTTGTCAGCAGGTTGGCGCTCTGTGGTAGTTGGTGCGTTGGCGTTGCCGGAGCCCCGGTCCTAGAAGGATCAAACCGTCGAACCGGACTCCCTCCTCTCTCGCAAACATCGTATCTGCGACCGCATTCTACACCCATCGTCTTTCTCTCGTTGCAATGAGCCAACGGTTGGGCCTCTCTCAAGCAACTGCTGCGTTGTCTGTGGGCGTGGGGGGCAGACCCCTCTGCGAGGTGTGCTCGACCACTCGTCGCCGACAGCAAGGCTCGGAGCTGACGCCGCCAGTCGTCGTCGGGCTGAGATGTCGACGGGGTTGGATCAGGAACATGCGAAGACAAAGTGTTTGTAGCATCAACCACCCAACCCCCGGCGCTTTGGTACCTCTCGTAGTGCACACCAAATACCCCGTTTCATGCTTTCGTGTACTTGTTTGTTGTGTCATGAGAGAGAAAAAACCTGAAATCTGAACCTCGTGTCGCCGGTCCAAACGATCGCTCGAAGGGTACGTACAACGCACGCACGAGTACAACAACCAAGGGGTTCGTTGGCGGGGGGGGCTCTATTCCAGCAGCTGGGTACCCCCATCGTCGTCCCCGTCTCGCTGCCGCTGTGCAGAGCCAACCGCGCCGGTTTGATTGCCCGTAATCTCCTGTCACGAACACCGCCTGTCCTGCAGCAAAGCACTGCCTTCCGTACGCTCAGCTGCGTACGCTACCTACACACGTACAGCAGTACGAGCCCACTATTAATAGCCTAAAAATCCGCCGGACAAACACGCGAATATTTTTGTGAACTCTTTGAAATTTGGAAATTTGTGAACGACACACGGAAGGCGGAGGGTTGGTTGATCAGATGATCAGATGCCAACACTGACTGCTGCTGTGCTGCTGTGCGTTCGCGACCTCCGACCTGCATGCTGCTCGTGTCGGTGTGATGATGCTGCGGCGTCGATCGGAGGCCCCAGTTCTTGCTGCGCGTACACTGCTGCTGGTTGGGTTGAAGCATCGTTGGCGCATCGCACACATAATATCATACCTATCGTACGACCAAAAGGGCAGAAGTTTTGTTACTGCTGCTGTTGCTGCTGCTTCTACCTATCAAATCATTACATATGTACCAGGTATATGAAGCTAGCTACTGCTGCTGCTGCTCACCCTGTCGCTCGCACGTGGCCACGTCACCACGCACGAACCTGCTTCGTCGTGCACCAATACCAATACCAAAACATGGAGACGGGTTGTGAGTTGTGAGTCGTAACGGATCCAGTGGCATTACTTACGAATTCATAGTGGTCTGAACCCAAGGAGAGCGGATTATGCTGGATGCTTATTATATCATACATGGGTACATATAATATATAGTACATGGTGTAACGTGTAACGGATGTCGCCTGTAAAACGTACAAATACCCCCCCGAAATCTTGATTAAGCTGGCGAGCGGAACTCGTACAGCAGTAGTAGGTATAGGTGTAGGGCAGTAGTTGGTCGACGACGACATCAACCCCTCCGCCTTCTGCTGCAGTCAACAAAGACCTCTGCTGTCGGAGAGGAATCGTGCGACTGCAGCTGTCTTCGAGTCCGCTGCATGAGGCACACATTTATATATATATATCACACTCAGCTCACATTTGCGCGGCACTACTACGATATTGCGCTCTTCCCCGAAGCTACTTCTGCTAACTGCTCCATTGGCTCGTATATCGGCACGATACGGTTTCGTACGTATCACAGCCTTCTACCCTATGCCCCCCCCCCCGCCCAACCAGAGAGCAGAGAGCAGCGACAGAAAGAAACATGCGGGGCAAGCGGCGGACACACCGACAAACACACAACGCACTAGAGTCGGTCTTGGTGCTAGCAACACTCCTGACAAAAAAGCAGAGCCTGCTCGTTTGGGGTGTTTCTCTGCCAGTCCTCCTCCGGCGCAAGCGCTCAAGGCAGCACGGTTGCCTATGTAGTCGGTGTAAACATGTATTAAATGGGGGGGGGGGGGGGACTTGCGTACATCTATCCACGTGATCCTGTAGCGATATAGGTAGCAAAAGCGAAGCGTCTGGCGTGGAAAGCGCGGGTTTACAACAATCGACGACGACGACAAAAAAAAAAACAAGAAAAAGTTCCGGTTCGGTTTTTCTCGCCGCCTCCCATCAATACGCCGCGTTAGTTTCCAACCCCTCGCGCAAAACGCGCGACCTAGTCTAGTACCGCAGAGACAAAAACACAAATCATACCGCTACGTGCTTCATACCAAACCACCTGCTCACACAGGCTGGCATACCAAATCAAAAGGAACCCACTCGTACGGGGCTGGAAACCACTCCTCGAATAAAAATAAATACCGAAAACAACCTAAATCAACCCCCCTCTCCCCCGTCGTCAACCATCCATCCCGACATCGATACCATCATCGTCCCCCACCCCCGGTCTGTTGTCGACAGCAGAAGCGACGCCCCCCCCGTTCACCTGGCGACCGCCGTCGCCGCTTCCTGCCATATTTGCAGCCCACTGAGAAGCCGCCGAAGCGGCAGCGCCTTGGGCGGGTGGCGCTGCCGCTGGGGCGTCGTTCGCGAGCTTGAGTCGCTTGGCGCTCGGCACGAGAGATGGGTCTGTCCACCGGTCTACAGCAGCGGAACGACAGGCAGCAAGGCCAGCCAGCAAAGGCGGGGTGTATACAGGGGAAGCGGTCGAGGCGGGGTGGGCGGGGGGGCGGAGGACAGGAGACGGGAGGCGGGGGGGGGGGAGTAGAGATCAACAGGTGGCGGGAGTGTGCCTAAGAGACACTACAGTAGGTGAAGATCATGGTGCTTGCCGATGGCCTTCGGTCACGTGGTTGGGGTTAAGCATTTTTATTTTCGGAAAGCCTATAATAGCACCGTTGCAACACACGCGGGAACAGCTGCTAATTAAGACCGAGCTATTGGCGTGTAATCGTGGAAAACGCCGGCCGTACTGCAAGGAAAACCCCATCATAGTTGCCTAGCCGCTACCGCTCCCCGGTTGAAAAACGCAACGGCACACGAGTCTCATTTCAGACATGAAAAAAAATCTCACCCCCCCCACTTGACGAAAAGCTTTTCTTCAGGGCGCTGTCGATGCCGGTGGCCAGCGTTCTCATCCTCGCTCCTTCTTGATTCCACTCCGGGTAGCTGCACGCAGGCGGTGCCGAAGAGGCGGGGGGGGGGGGGGCGTTGGAGCGTGGGATCTTCCGGACGGCAATGAAATCGCGGCATCTCTATTGCGCGGCATCGTCGTCGTAGTCGAACACAGTCACCTTCAGCTATTAGTTAACTTTACGTCACCCCGGCTCATGAGTTATCTTTAAAAAATAATACTATCATGGAGTCTAAAATAGCCGCCCTTTCGACCTCTCTCCCTCCCTTAACTCCGATCGGTCCGTACTATGCAGCAAACTCACTTCTGCATAATCCAGTTATGCACGTCTCCGCTCGATAACCCCGCGGCGCCGGCGGCGGCTGCCAACGCTGGACTCCTGAAGGCTCCGCGGATCATGCCTTCGAACGAAACCGCTGTGGCGGCTACTACCGGAGCCGGCGACGCTTTCACCGCCCCCGGCGACGCCCGGGGTTGCCCAGGAACCGGAGTCTGATCGGGACGAGGACCAGAGGCCGGAAAATAAAAAGTGGCGACGAGATTAAGCTACTGCTGGAGGGTACAGTACACAGTACAGTGCAAAGATAATTCGGCGATGAAATTACATACTGCTGGAGGGTACAAGGCAAAAAGAAAAGAGAAATTGGCGACGAAAAATAAACACTGGCCTGGGGGGCCCAAGACAAATCGCCGGCGTGCCAAACGCGCGGAGGTAACGAACCGGAGAGGCGGGGCGGGGCGGGGCGGGGCGGGGCGAGGCGAGGCATCGGCAAGCATAGTCCAGCTACCAACCAGTCGCGGCGGCAAGCACTTGTTTCAAGACCTACAATGATAAGACGTACGCGAGGCCGCCAACCCATGCAAACACGCAACCAGCCCCCCCCCCCCCCTTTCGCCCTGGAATAGGCCGCCCCCTTCTCAGGCTTGTCATGCGCCGCGTGGGAGCACTCACCGGTTGGTGAGGCACCGATAAGACCGTCGCCGGGGCCGGGGCCGGAGCCGATGGTCGCTGCGAGACCTTCTCCGGCAGGAGAAAGTACATCGACGCTGGCCCCAGCTTGATTGGTGTTCGCGACTCCAGATTCTCTGCCGCCAAAAAAATCACGAAAAGGGCGTGATGCGTGTTAGAAAAAAAAAAACTAAAAAACTAAAGTGCCTGGTACCAGGTAAATATACCGGTACGTGCTAACCGGTTGGCCAGCTTGATTTTTAAGCATGTGGTGGCCCGAAGCAAAGACCAACCGATGCCGCCAACTGAGGAGAAACCTAAAAGTATAAGGTGATAAGATAGATACTACACACGCTCTGCGGTTCAGGCGGGGGGGGAAAAAAAAAAACGAGAAAAAAAAAAAACGAGGCACAGGTTGTTCTCCCGTTATCACTTCTGCATCATCTACTCGTACGCCCCACTGGTGTGCACGTGTGCGCACAATGACAAATAACGACATAAGATTTTTACGTACCAAATATTTTTACCGCGGCAAAAATGATCCTACACTAAATCTAAATACTTTGTACCCAAAAGCGCGGGTGCAGTGTTAAAAGGGGTTTAGCCGCAGGTATTGTATTCCGGGCTATTATTCCCCCATCCCATTTACCCACAATTTTGTAGGCGTTTTCTTACTGGGTGTCCCAGCTCACGAAGGCATCACGGACTTGGGGGGTGGGGGGGGAAACAATACGTCTGATCTAAAAACAGCACCAAGCTTGCAAAGTACGTTGGGGACTCCTAGGCTTGGTGTGCGGGAGAAGCCCCAACATCTCGCTCCCTGACCCAACACCACCCCCCCCCGCAGCAACTTTTGGCTCAGGAGCAACTGCCGCCTTCCGCTTGACCCTCACCGACACCGCCCTTGGCGTGATAGCACCCCGACACGACCATGCCATTCTTGCTCAGGCACGTGATCTGGTACGTCTTTTGCTCCGGCACCCATTTGATCGTGGCTACACGCACATAGATAAATTCGCGTCAAGCGGCGGCGACGAAGGAACAAGCAGGCAAGAAGAAGATGCGCGGGTCGCTTGGTTAGTATACCATGCCGGCGAGAAGAGACAGAGGGTGTACTCGAATTAACAAAAATGAACCCTTTTACTCGTACCACACTGCAAAAATAACCCCACTCTAATTTCAACTAATTCAGCATGCTAGTTCAGCATGCAGTTCTGAAGGGGAAGAAGCGAGGCGGGGGGGGGTGGGGTGGAGTGGGGGGTGTACTCATGTCGTGCACGGCCGTAGTCGTATGACCATAGAACCTCGCATCCCTACAATGCCGGGACGGGGTGGGGGGAGGGATATACTGCTGTATTGGTTATTGGTAGTATTGAATATTGTAATATCGTACCGACCCTGTATACATGTATTACGGGGGGCCATAGTAAACACTAGTAAATAGGACCAAATCTTGTTGGTAAAAATAGGTAAATATATAGTTTTTTGTGTTTGCCGTAGGTCCTATTTACTAGTATTTACTATGGTCCACCGTAATAGTGTCAAGAGGAATTGAAACACCGGCGAAATCGACGGCAGTACGTACACGACGAAAGACACCATGACACTGACAGCTACAGGCACGGTAGGGGTCTACCGTCCCATTGCCGACGACGCTTTCGATTTTCGGCAGGGTGTGCTTCACTGGGAAGCTGTGGAATACGAAACAGAAATACGTACTGGTATCATAATTCACGAAAAAGGCACGCCTTGCGTACGTCCAGGTTGTGTGTACTAAAGCATGTACAACAGCAGCACCAGTTATATTGTAACGCGTACCAGGTACCAGAGGTATATATTAAATAGTTTGTACACATATATATACGGCCATTCTTATCGAGCAGCTTTTTTCCATAATTTCCAATATTTTTTTTCCAAAAAAAAAAAGGAAATCTTGGAAATCTTGGAAACTATGGAAATATTGGAAATTCTTCAGAGGGCAAAAATGTTTGGAAGGCTTCACGTTCCAATAAATGGGAAACAAAAATGAAAAAAATGGAAATCTAAAAAATTGCGCGAAAAAAAACATGGAAATTTGGGAAATTTATGGCTCCGATATGAACGAGTTAATACTAAATAAAAAACAACAGCTGTGAGATCGAGGATTTCACCGAAACCCATACCAGGTATTTGCAAGCTGAGTGTGATATATATATATAAATGTGTGCCTCATGCAGCGGACTCGAAGACAGCTGCAGTCGCACGATTCCTCTCCGACAGCAGAGGTCTTTGTTGACTGCAGCAGAAGGCGGAGGGGTTGATGTCGTCGTCGACCAACTACTGCCCTACACCTATACCTACTACTGCTGTACGAGTTCCGCTCGCCAGCTTAATCAAGATTTCGGGGGGGTATTTGTACGTTTTACACGCGACATCCGTTACACGTTACACCATGTACTATATATTATATGTACCCATGTATGATATAATAAGCATCCAGCATAATCCGCTCTCCTTGGGTTCAGACCACTATGAATTCGTAAGTAATGCCACTGGATCCGTTACGACTCACAACCCGTCTCCATGTTTTGGTATTGGTATTGGTGCACGACGAAGCAGGTTCGTGCGTGGTGACGTGGCCACGTGCGAGCGACAGGGTGAGCAGCAGCAGCAGTAGCTAGCTTCATATACCTGGTACATATGTAATGATTTGATAGGTAGAAGCAGCAGCAACAGCAGCAGTAACAAAACTTCTGCCCTTTTGGTCGTACGATAGGTATGATATTATGTGTGCGATGCGCCAACGATGCTTCAACCCAACCAGCAGCAGTGTACGCGCAGCAAGAACTGGGGCCTCCGATCGACGCCGCAGCATCATCACACCGACACGAGCAGCATGCAGGTCGGAGGTCGCGAACGCACAGCAGCACAGCAGCAGCCAGTGTTGGCATCTGATCATCTGATCAACCAACCCTCCGCCTTCCGTGTGTCGTTCACAAATTTCCAAAATTTCAAAGAGTTCACAAAAATATTCGCGTGTTTGTCCGGCGGATTTTTAGGCTATTAATAGTGGGCTCGTACTGCTGTACGTGTGTAGGTAGCGTACGCAGCTGAGCGTACGGAAGGCAGTGCTTTGCTGCAGGACAGGCGGTGTTCGTGACAGGAGATTACGGGCAATCAAACCGGCGCGGTTGGCTCTGCACAGCGGCAGCGAGACGGGGACGACGATGGGGGTACCCAGCTGCTGGAATAGAGCCCCCCCCGCCAACGAACCCCTTGGTTGTTGTACTCGTGCGTGCGTTGTACGTACCCTTCGAGCGATCGTTTGGACCGGCGACACGAGGTTCAGATTTCAGGTTTTTTCTCTCTCATGACACAACAAACAAGTACACGAAAGCATGAAACGGGGTATTTGGTGTGCACTACGAGAGGTACCAAAGCGCCGGGGGTTGGGTGGTTGATGCTACAAACACTTTGTCTTCGCATGTTCCTGATCCAACCCCGTCGACATCTCAGCCCGACGACGACTGGCGGCGTCAGCTCCGAGCCTGCTGTCGGCGACGAGTGGTCGAGCACACCTCGCAGAGGGGTCTGCCCCCCACGCCCACAGACAACGCAGCAGTTGCTTGAGAGAGGCCCAACCGTTGGCTCATTGCAACGAGAGAAAGACGATGGGTGTAGAATGCGGTCGCAGATACAATGTTTGCGAGAGAGGAGGGAGTCCGGTTCGACGGTTTGATCCTTCTAGGACCGGGGCTCCGGCAACGCCAACGCACCAACTACCACAGAGCGCCAACCTGCTGACAAAAACTAAACAGAAAATCTCCTTCTCACCGTGCTCTCTGGACAGAGCTTTCGATTGACCCAAGTCGATGAACCCCGCCGGCTTCCGCGATCCCTGTGTTGCTATTGATCCTCGCCCAAGAGTCGAGGGGAGGGACGT
This sequence comes from Saccharina japonica, assembly GCA_008828725.1. Classification (NCBI taxonomy): domain Eukaryota; class Phaeophyceae; order Laminariales; family Laminariaceae; genus Saccharina; species Saccharina japonica. The sequence goes on along the minus strand of MEHQ01000599.1, from coordinate 161,364 downwards.
CATGTAGCAGTGAAAAGGTAAACCGTCCAGCTGCCCCCAGAGCTTAGCGAAGGCGCAAGGCTCGTCATTTTGACCTTTACTCATGGATCCTTGTCGCTGTTCCGTCTCTAGCACGTCCGGCCGTGTCGGTGCGTCTCGCGCGGTCGTCAATTTTTGCAAACTCAAGGGAGAAGAGTTCCAGTCGTAAATAGGCAGGTATGAAGCGGGGCCAAAAAAGCAGTATGTTGCACTAAAGAGCTGAAATTGTGTTTGCCGCCGCGGGTACCGCTGCGCCGCTGCGTATTTTATACTGGTAGGACTCAATGCTGAATGAGTGGTGCTTGGGGTGACGTGGGGGGCATCATTCAGGGTATCAGGGCTATACCTTCGTTGTTTCCTAGCTGTACCTGTGTGTAATCCGTGTGTGCCATTGTGACATTCGCTTGGCTTTTGCAGCAGCGTCGGACATGTTAGCACCACAACCCACGTACGTACACGTATATACGTACTGGGTCCAAGCCGACCGACCTTGTACGATCTGTATGAGCTGATTGATTGGTTGATGTAATACGCTGATGATACTGATCTCCCGAGGTACCTACAAGATGTACGCTGCTCTGCAATACCACTCGCCACGTACAGCAGCAGCGCCAGTGTCATCGTGTCAACGCTTTACTCTATGTGCTCACTCTACGACAACAGATTGGTTTCTTCTTGTTCGACACTCCACTTTGTATGAAAGTACACGAGATCTTCTCCAAGTAAACAATTAATAATGGCCCGTTCAGGATCAGGGGGGGGGGGGGGTGATCGGATCGCAGAGGGCGGGGTGTTCGATTCAGTCAAGCTGTGCAAAACCTGTATGTATGCACGTACGGAGTATACTGCCTGTGCCGAATCGTCGGCTCGATGCAGATTCAGAGAGCCGAAAAAAAAAAGTTCGCATAGACGCGCTTTTTCTTATGTACCACAGGTAGAAAACAAAAAAACGTTTGATCGTGGAATCGGGATTGTATCTCGGATCCTCGTCGTATTCATAGTCGACGCCAACTGTGAAGGAGTGGTCAACCACCAGGTACACCACCTGGTACACATCCAAAAACAAGTAATATGTTGATGCTATGTACGGGTGATACATACAGCACGCGAAAGAGTGGAGCATAATCAGCTACCAGGTATACTACTCAAGTATATAATTTGCAGTATCTACGGACAACACACAAAGCAGAAGGGCCTACGTACGTACACTCTTTTTTTTTAACAAACCGACGAGGCCACAACGAGCATGACGCTGATGGCACTAATTAACCTGGCGCGTACGTACGCAGCAGTGGAGGTGTACTGCTCTAACAGCCGAGTCGACCCCCCTCCTAACAAAAATGATGGCACTCAAGACTTGCTCAAGAGCAAATAAATGTGTACGAAAGGTGGTGGTGGACTGAGGCAGCTTGTGCGATCGATATATATATCCCTCCGTACCGATACAAAGATGAAAATCAACTCCATACCCATTATCACACAGCGTTCCACATCGACAAGATGGCGAAGGTAACGGACCTATTAGAACACGATAAAACATGAGGCGCCGTCCGCCGTCTGTCGTGCGGTATTCTCGTGTGCTGAAATGAAGCAGCAATTCCGTCGCACTCAGTTACTCGATTATTACCGTATCTTCCTAGCCGCCTAGCTGACCAACAACAGCAGTAGTACCGCCTACGTAATGTAGACATTCCAAGATCCGAGATAAATCTTACAGGCCCCAAGATCGGCCCAGATTCGCACGCCACTACAGGNTAATAGTGTCAAGAGGAATTGAAACACCGGCGAAATCGACGGCAGTACGTACACGACGAAAGACACCATGACACTGACAGCTACAGGCACGGTAGGGGTCTACCGTCCCATTGCCGACGACGCTTTCGATTTTCGGCAGGGTGTGCTTCACTGGGAAGCTGTGGAATACGAAACAGAAATACGTACTGGTATCATAATTCACGAAAAAGGCACGCCTTGCGTACGTCCAGGTTGTGTGTACTATAGCATGTACAACAGCAGCACCAGTTATATTGTAACGCGTACCAGGTACCAGAGGTATATATTAAATAGTTTGTACACATATATATACGGCCATTCTTATCGAGCAGCTTTTTTCCATAATTTCCAATATTTTTTTTCCAAAAAAAAAAAGGAAATCTTGGAAATCTTGGAAACTATGGAAATATTGGAAATTCTTCAGAGGGCAAAAATGTTTGGAAGGCTTCACGTTCCAATAAATGGGAAACAAAAATGAAAAAAATGGAAATCTAAAAAATTGCGCGAAAAAAAACATGGAAATTTGGGAAATTTATGGCTCCGATATGAACGAGTTAATACTAAATAAAAAACAACAGCTGTGAGATCGAGGATTTCACCGAAACCCATACCAGGTATTTGCAAGCTGAGCGTTTTTTTTTTTTTTTTTTGTTGTGGTGGTGGTTGTGAGATAGATTTGACAACGGTTTGAGTAAAAACCTAGAGCTCTGCAGTAGTCTAGTGCATTTAGTGTTGGTTATCGCGACCCCCCTCCTTGTGCGGCCAGCGGTCTCGCTTCCCCCCGCTGTAGCAGCTAAAATGTACAGGATGACCTACCTGCCTGCCTGCCTTTGGGGAACACGTGTGAAAAAACGCCAGTGCGCGTGTATTATAAGAGACGGACGTCGCAACCCGCGGAGGTCCTGCGCCGACGCCAGCTTACCGCGGACTTTTCGTGTTTTGCATGCCGTCTGGCTGGAAGCAAAGGGCGCTTCCCAGCCTTCCAGCGTACGTGAGCTCCATCTTGTAGACTAGACTTTCTTTGCTTTTGGAGCTAATTGTTCGTTGCCCCGAGGCTTCTATGCGGGCCGAAATCTGCCCGTTTTCTTGTTCGTTTTTCGGCTTCGGCATTCTGTTTTACGAAATTGTTGCCCGGTATTTTGTCTGTCCTCCATCTATCCATCCGGCCTCCACGCCCAGAAACGCGATCAAACGTGGAAATTTCGTCATGGCCAGCTGAGTACGTAGATCCTGCGTACCGGTACTTGATAGCAGATCCTCTGCGTACTGCGGCGAAACGCGCGCCGTGTTTTGCGCCGATCGATACGCACTGTCCCACCGACTGGCAAGCATTGGTATCTGTGAAACGCCGCGCCTCTTGTGTACGAAGTATACCTGGCGTGTTTTGTGGCTGCTTCCTGATATTTATTTACGGTAGCCCGATCTCTCGGACACTTCGTTGGAATAGGAACCACGATTCACAACGAAATGCGCGCAAACCGCTCTAAATGCATACTTGTACCACCTAATTTTGAGGCCGAGGTCTGCGGGCAAAAGCTGTGTTGAACGGGGAAATTTACCACAGCAACCGCGGCTACGCACGCACGCACTGTCCGCTTCGTTCTCGGACTTAGACCCAAGCGACATGGTAGAATAGTCGCACTTTGTCCGTAACAAAAGGTGACCTTCTTACGAGGGTTTTTTGTTTATTTCTCGAGATGCATTGAACCGCAACGCCTACGTATGATACGAGCTCTCGTAAAGCGGAGCAGGTTCCTTCCTACCACAGTGGGGGTCCCCCAATAAGGCGGTATCCCTATATAAGGCGGTATCCCGATATAGACGCATGCTACGATAGAGGTGCACCATGTTTTTTCTGAGCTCCTCACTTAAGGAGCGTCATACCTCACCGAAAAATAATGATTTTGGAGGAAAATAAAAGTGCTGCCGGATGAGAAATCTCATGACCGAAGGAAATTATGAAACAGTATTCGTCACAAAAATGAAAGTTACGACGAATTTGGGTTAAGGAGCCCGGTCGTTCAGAAAACTATTCAGCCAAAAGTGCTACTTCTACCGCCGTAGCACGCGTCTATAAGGCGGTCAAAATCGCTTGGCGCGATTGGGGAATCGCACTCCTAACCCGGAATGAATAAGGCGGCTTCCCTCTACAAGGCGGTCGTGTTACTCTATAGCACACCACCGCCTTATTGGGGGACCCCTGCTGCACTGATTGCGCCAAAATGCGGTCTTGGTTTATGTACGTGGGAATCGATTGAGACAGGACACACGAGCGGGGCACTCCCATGAGTTTTTGTTGTTGCTGCTTCCCCCCATTACTTCTCGCTTTCCAGCTCAACCCGTGCGGGATAATTTTCTCCTTTACGGCCTGGCCTTCTGTAGACGCTGTGGTCACGAGTGTCGTCCCTCCGCCGCCCCCTATGAGGCACACAAAGAAGCGGTCACTCACACCTCCACACCTATACCCCTGAACTCAGCAGGAGCCCGGGGGCCAGCGTAGCTGCGCATCCGGCTAGATAAGTGGACTCGCAGAAGCACACACAGGTAGCAAAAGACAGAGTGATATTATGTGTCGGTATCCCAGCAGGTGTTAATGTCGCACGCATGCCTACATATCAGTAGGAGACCTGCTAGGATGTCCTAGGATGGCCCAGACGCCACACCCCCCGGTACTTGTCTTAACTATTATCGCACATAGGGTTCAGCCTCTCCACTGCTCTCGTGAATTCCCATCGTATTATTTTGCCTACTCGCGTTCGTGCACTTTCGGCTACGGAAGAAGACTCAGGGAAAAAAAACAATGTGATGATAGCCCCAACCTGTGTCGCAAAGTGCTTCAGAGGGCATTCGTAGTACCATTGTTGGGGTCTTGAATTTGGAGGGAGAAGAAAAAAATGATTTACTTGTCCGACCGATTTTCCCTCTCAAGACCAAGGTGCTTGCGATTGAAGAACAGCGCACCACAACAAGTTGTTTTGTGTTGAATATTTTATGACTCATAGCTCGTAGAGTAACACACTACGCGTACTGCCTAACGAACACACGGGGAGCTGAAGACCAACCTCTTCTGGTTCTACTATTAATACAACACGCAAAGTATATTCCCACGGTTTATTCGTGCATTCACAGCTCGGTTTCTGCTCCTGCTGCTGCTGCTGCTGCTGGTTTGTCCTTGCCGGTGGTGGCCCGAGGCCGTGAGGCGCCGTCGGTCGCCCCATCCAAGGCGGCATACGCTCGCTCCAGCAACGACCAGCGGGTTGCGGTGGAAAAAAAATCCGTTGAATTTTACCGTCCCGTCCCGTCGTCAAAATCTGCCCCGTTGAAATTACCGTCCCGTCCCGTTGAGAAATTGTACACCAACCGTCCCGTCCCGTCCCGTCCCGCCTTAAAACCCTGTTTGGTCGTCATTTTACCGTCCCGTCCCGTCCCGTCTTAATTTTTATTCCCGCCAAACAAGTAAAAACAGTACCGTCCCGTCCCGTCTCGATTATCGACTACCGTGATAAGCCTTGATGATATCCTAGGATGGCCCAGACGCCACACCCCCCGGTACTTGCCTTAACTATTATCGCACATAGGGTTCAGCCTCTCCACTGCTCTCGTGAATTCCCATCGTATTATTTTGCCTACGCGCGTTCGTGCACTTTCGGCTACGGAAGAAGACTCGGGAAAAAAAACTAATGTGATGATAGCCCCACCCTGTGTCGCAAAGTGCTTCAGAGGGTATTCGTAGTACCATTGTTGGGGTCTTGAATTTGGAGGGAGAAGATAAAAATGATTTACTTGTCCGATCGATTTTCCCTCTCAAGACCAAGGTGCTTGCGACTGAAGAACAGCGCACCACAACAAGTTGTTTTGTGTTGAATATTTTATGACTCATAGCTCGTAGAGTAACACACTACGCGTACTGCCTAGAGTACACACCGACATCACAACGAACACACGGGGAGCTGAAGACCAACCTCTTCTGGTTCTACTACAACACGCCACGTATATTCCCACGGTTTATTCTTGCGTTCACAGCTCGGTTTCTGCTCCTGCTGCTGCTGCTGCTGCTGCTGCTGTTACCGTCCCGTCCCGTCATGCACCGTTGTCTTTACCGTCCCGTCCCGCCGACAAAACTTGTCTCTCACGCCAAGATTCACACCTGCCCGTTGTCTCTTCCCGTCATTCCCACCAAGAATCTACGAATTTTCAAAAATTGTTTGTCACACTGGTATGTACATTAAAATTATATTAAAGTGATACGAATTTACGAATTTACGGAATTACGAAATACGAAAATTCCGAAAAATGAAACATCAAAATATCAAAATATGAATGGACCGGAGTCACGTTCGGATGCCGCACTGCGCGAGTTCGCCGAGTACATGAACACGCCCGTTGCAGCCAAATCGCCTGATTTCGATGTACTCAGCGCGTGGAAGTTACAGGCAATGGATGTAGTAGACGCCAAGACAGGGGGGGTGGTAGTGCCGGCTCGCTGGCCACATGTAGGACTGTTGGCTCGACTGTACCTGGGGATCGATACCACCAGTTGTCAAGCATAAAGAAACTCTTCTGCTATTTCGGCAGTCGTTAGCCAACTGCGCACCTCCCTTGAGCCTGACAACATCGACAAGATGATGCAGCTCAAGCTCAACTCGCACTTGATCCTCGGGCTAGCGAAGGTTCTTCAGGATATAGCGGCGTTAAAGGCTAACTGCGACGTGGAGGCTGCCGCATCAGTCGCTGCTCAAAACGCTGCGGCTGGCGAGGTTATTTCTGTAGACGAAGCATGATGAGATTTGCTCTTTACTATGATGTAAATATATTAACGTACTACTGTGCTGCTGTAGTATACCGTACGTCGTTAGGTAGGTTGTTCGTGGTATGGGGGGGTATAATTAATTAATTTTGCGAATAAGGGAGAAGAATATATATAATACGAGTTCGTAGCGTAATTTGTAAATTGCAAGGTACAGTAGTTTGGTGTGATTTCGCCGTGCCGGTATACCAGGTATAATATATTTTGGGGATACGTATTTCAAGATGGCCTTCTATTCACGTACGATTCGTACGACGAGTGTTTCTTTTCGTGTGTTCCTCTGGAGCAACAATAACTGTTTTGATCCAATGATCCAGTGCCGTCTCTTCCCGCCGTGAAGAAAAATATTTACCGTCCCGTCTCGTCGTGAAAAATTATTTTTACCGTCCCGTCCCGTCGTGAAAAAAAAATATACCGTCCCGTCCCGTCGTGAAAAAAAAATATACCGTCCCGTCCCGTCGTGAAAAATATATTTACCGTCCCGTCCCGTCGTGGAAAAAAAATCCGTTGAATTTTACCGTCCCGTCCCGTCGTCAAAATCTGCCCCGTTGAAATTACCGTCCCGTCCCGTTGAGAAATTGTACACCAACCGTCCCGTCCCGTCCCGCCTTAAAACCCTGTTTGGTCGTCATTTTACCGTCCCGTCCCGTCCCGTCTTAATTTTTATTCCCGCCAAACAAGTAAAAACAGTACCGTCCCGTCCCGTCTCGATTATCGACTACCGTGATAAGCCTTGATGATATCCTAGGATGGCCCAGACGCCACACCCCCCGGTACTTGCCTTAACTATTATCGCACATAGGGTTCAGCCTCTCCACTGCTCTCGTGAATTCCCATCGTATTATTTTGCCTACGCGCGTTCGTGCACTTTCGGCTACGGAAGAAGACTCGGGAAAAAAAACTAATGTGATGATAGCCCCACCCTGTGTCGCAAAGTGCTTCAGAGGGTATTCGTAGTACCATTGTTGGGGTCTTGAATTTAGAGGGAGAAGATAAAAATGATTTACTTGTCCGATCGATTTTCCCTCTCAAGACCAAGGTGCTTGCGACTGAAGAACAGCGCACCACAACAAGTTGTTTTGTGTTGAATATTTTATGACTCATAGCTCGTAGAGTAACACACTACGCGTACTGCCTAGAGTACACACCGACATCACAACGAACACACGGGGAGCTGAAGACCAACCTCTTCTGGTTCTACTACAACACGCCACGTATATTCCCACGGTTTATTCTTGCGTTCACAGCTCGGTTTCTGCTGCTGCTGCTGCTGCTGCTGCTGCTGCTGCTGATTTGTCCTTGCCGGTGGTGGCCCGAGGCCGTGAGGCGCCGTCGGTCGCCCCATCCAAGGCGGCATACGCTCGCTCCAGCAACGACCAGCGGGTTGCGCTCGCCGTTCGAGAGCCGCGCCCCGCGTGCTCGGTGCTGTGCGTCTTTCGCAGCCGGTTGAGAATGCGCTGCCGCTGTTTTGCGCCTGGTTCGTTGGTTTCGCAAGGAGGGCGGGGATCAGCTCAAGTTCTTATTTTAGGGAATCGGGTTTCGCGCGCCTGATTCGTTCGTTGGTTTTAAAGGTCCAAGGGTGGGGGTCTCAGCTCGAAGATTATTTCGGGGGATTGAGGGTCACACCTGGTGTTCGTTGTACAGTAGTTCGTTCTAGGGGGAAGGGGGGTGGGGATCAGCTCACGTTTTGTTTGTTTTGTTTGTTTGTCTGTTTGTTTTTCAGAAGATCAGGTATTGATTGGGTGAGATGCAGAGTATTCGTAGTGCCTTGGGTGCATCAGATAGCGCCTATGGCTATGGGCTATGCCATTTTTTACTGTCATAGCCCATAGGCCTATGGCATGACCCTTCAGTTCGAGATACGGTAGTTTTGCTATGAATTTTCTAGGCATTTTTTCGGTTGTTTGGATTTACCACACTGTAGACGCAGCAGTGAGCTGAAGGTACTGCTTCCTCGTCTGGGAGGTGGACGCCATACTGAATGCACGAACCATTGGGGGAAACAATCTGCCACTAGCCGGGATCGACTTTCTTCAGGCGCCCGTCGGCTGAAAGCACGCGTTGCGTTAGCACCGACCTCCGAAAAGCAACGGAGGAATTAAGAAACGGCTTTGTAGTAGAAAACAAAGGTAAAATCCTTTACAAGCAGTATTTCCTCCTGTCTCGTGGTTTGTGACAACATACTTTTATGGACTTTTATTATCTCTAGGGTCAAGAATCAGCACGGACACTGGATGTGCTAGGTGTCGATGGGTAGGAAGAAAGGTTTGATGTGGAGAACACACACAAACTAACACACGTAAACCTAGTCGACGAGAGGCTTTCGCACATGCATGCGCACGCGTGCAACAAAATATTTCAGTGTTCCACCCCACCCGCCCACCCACCCACCCACCCACCCACCTGCCGGCCAGTTGCGGGGATCCGATGCCCAAAGGACGTCCCCCCACAACCTCCCCACGTCCTCTCGTGTTGCCAGCGAAGCTGTCACGCCGTTGCCTCCTCCGACGTCACCGCCCGTGCTCCCACCCTTCACAGCATTGCTGTGCACACCCCGTAACCACTCCAGAACACGCTTGCCCTCTTCGTGTCCGACTACCACTATCGGAGGCGGACAAGCGTCCCCAGCAGGCTCCTCAGGAACGGCGGACGCGCCATTGGCACGATCCGCAACGGGACCCAACACGTCCCCTCCTGTTTCCTCACGCGCTCCTCTTCGTCCGGCTGTTGCCTTCCCTGATCTCCGGGCTCGCTCGGAGTTTGGCCGGTCTTCACGTGGACCACTTGATGTGTCGACGCTACCTTCTACCCTCACAGCCGGTGGCGGTTCACTGCTTGGAACGTTGTCGGTAAAAAAACTAGTCGTCGCTGAAGATGCGGCAGCAGCCAGGTTTTCGTCGGTTGCTCCGGCGATAACGACCAAGGCCGCAGCACCGAGTTTTTCCCCGGCCCGCATTTGGTTGGGGATGGAACAATCCGGGTCTGGCGGAAGAAGCAGCACCGTTCCTCTGGCCGCCGATTGTGTCTGCTCCTGTTCCATTTTTCACGGATGCCATAACGCCATAGCACGTATTTTGAAACGTTATTTTATGAACTATCCACGGAATGGAGAAGGTGCCTTATTAATAGATTGGTGCAGGGAGAGGAGGCCGATCGTGGTTGATTGCATGGCTTCGAAGCACCTTTGGCAAGACTCTAGACACGAAGCGCCAAATGACGCAAGAGACGGGGGAACATCACTCCATCGCCGTCACGTGCGAAAGCTGTGCCGTGCTGTGTATATCCTACCTCGCGCGTCGGAAGGTTGCAAGCACCGCCGAGGACCGCCACAGGCAACGCATCAGTGTTTTCCGCACTCTCCCCCTCGGGCCTTGATTCTCCATCTTGTCGATCGACCGACGGTAGATGGTCACTTATCAAAGTCGATACAAACTCGATCGATAGTCCTGGACTGTGCCGAGCACTGAGTCTGGTTACGCCAAGAGAGGATTGCGGGGTTCTAAATTTAAAAGAGGTGTTCGCGATATTAGTTTGGTTAAAAAAAATCTCCCTTTGTCTACGAGTACTTGAGGAAAAGCGGGCTACGTTGGGCCACAAAAAGGTTCCTAAAGAGGGGAAAATCGGTCTCACGTGTTGGTAAAAAAAAGTCCTCCAACTACCAGGAAAGACAACAGTCAGAGGTAGAGAGATTCAAGCGGCGGCGAGTGCCCCCCCCAACACTGATCCTCTCTTTCCCACATGAGCTACGAATGTGTAAAGTAGCGCAATGATTGCAGAACATTCCAGCAGCGTTGCTGACGAATGTCGGGTGTCGGGAATCTTGTCCTATGCTTCCTAGTGCTGCCGTGAAAAACGATCGCCTCAGTCCTAGCGCGATCGCACAACATGCCGTTGTGACGAATAATCCGTTTCGCGCCGCGCCATGAACCTACAGGGGGTTACTGCAGGAACCCCGCTCGCGCTCACATTAAATCGCCACCCCGGAGCGAGCCCGAGGTCCTCTGCCTGCATGGTTCTAAGCCCTCCCCTCCGATGCCGCTCCTAACCGCACCCGCGCCNTCCCCTCTGTAGGAACCTTTTTGTGGCCCAACGTAGCCCGCTTTTCCTCGAGTACTCGTAGACAAATGGAGATTTTTTAAAACCAAACTAATGTGGCGAGCACCTCTTTTAAATTTAGAACCCCGCAATCCTCTCTTGGCGTAACCAGACTCAGTGCTCGGCACAGTCCAGGACTATCGATCGAGTTTGTATCGACTTTGATAAGTGGCCATCTACCGTCGATCGATCGACAAGATGGAGAATCAAGGCCCGAGGGGGAGAGTGCGGACAGCACTGATGCGTTGCCTGTGGCGGTCCTCGGCGGCGCTTGCAACCTTCCGACGCGCGAGGTAGGAATATACACAGCACGGCACAGCTTTCGCACGCGACGGCGATGGAGTGATGTTCCCCCGTCTCTTACGTCATTTGGCGCTTCGTGTCTAGAGTCTCGCCAAAGGTGCTTCGAAGCCATGCAATCAATCACGATCGGCCTCCTCTCCCTGCACCAATCTATTAATAAGGCACATTCTCCATTCCGTGGACAGTTCATAAAATAACGTTTCAAAATACGTGCTATGGCGTTATGGCATCCGTGAAAAATGGAACAGGAGCAGACACAATTGGCGGCCAGAGGAACGGTGCTGCTTCTTCCGCCAGACCCGGATTGTTCCATCCCGAACCAAATGCGGGCCGGGGAAAAACTCGGTGCTGCGGTCTTGGTCGTTATCGCCGGAGCAACCGACGAAAACCTGGCTGCTGCCGCATCTTCAGCGACGACGAGTTTTTTTACCGACAACTTTCCAAGCAGTGAACCACCACCGGCTGTGAGGGTAGAAGGTAGCGTCGACACATCAAGCGGTCCACGTGAAGACCGGCCAAACTTCGAGCGAGCCCGGAGATCAGGGAAGGCAACAGCCGGACGAAGAGGAGCGCGTGAGGAAACAGGAGGGGATGTGTTGAGTCCCGTTGCGGGTCGTGCCAATGGCGCGTCCGCCGTTCCTGAGGAGCCTGCTGGGGACGCCTGTCCGCCTCCGATAGTGGTAGTCGGACACGAAGAGGGCAAGCGTGTTCTGGAGTGGTTACGGAGTGTGCACAGCAGTGCTGTGAAGGGTGGGAGCACGGGCGGTGACGTCGGAGGAGGCAACGGCGTGACAGCTTCGCTGGCAACACGAGAGGACGTGGGGAGGTTGTGGGGGGACGTCCTTTGGGCATCGGATCCCCGCAACTGGCCGGCAGGTGGTGGGTGGGTGGTGGGTGGGTGGCGGGTGGGGTGGAACACTGAAAATATTTTTGTTGCACCCTGGTGCGCATGCATGTGCCGAAAGCCCTCGTCGACTAGGTTTACGTGTGTTAGTTTGCGTGTATTCTCCACATTAAACCTTTCCTCCTACCCATCGACACCTAGCACATCCAGTGTCCGTGCTGATTCTTGACCCTAGAGATAATAAAACTCTGTTGTCCCAAACCACGAGACAAGAGGAAAAACTGCTTGTAAAGGATTTTACCTTTGTTTTCTACTACAAAGCCGTTTCTTAATTCCTCCGTTGCTTTTCGGAGGTCGGTGCTAACGCAACGCGTGCTTTCAGCCGACGGGCGCCTGAAGAAAGTCGATCCCGGGTAGTAGCAGATTGTTTCACCCGATGGTTCGTGCATCCAGTATGGCGTCCACCTTCCAGACGAGGAAGCAGTACCTTCAGCTCACTGCTGCGTCTACAGTGTGGTAAATCCAACCAACCGAAAAAATGCCTAGAAAATTCATAGCAAAACTACCGTATCTCGAACTGAAGGGTCATGCCATAGGCCTATGGGCTATGACAGTAAAAAATGGCATAGCCCATAGCCATAGGCGCTATCTGATGCACCCAAGGCACTACGAATACTCTGCATCTCACCCAATCAATACCTGATCTTCTGAAAAACAAGCAGACAAACAAACAAAACAAACAAAACGTGAGCTGATCCCCACCCCCCTTCCCCCTAGAACGAACTACAGTAGTACTGTACAACGAACACCAGGTGTGACCCTCAATCCCCCGAAATAATCTTCGAGCTGAGACCCCCACCCTTGGACCTTTAAAACCAACGAACGAATCAGGCGCGCGAAACCCGATTCCCTAAAATAAGAACTTGAGCTGATCCCCGCCCTCCTTGTGAAACCAACGAACCAGGCGCAAAGCAGCGGCAGCGCATTCTCAACCGGCTGCGAAAGACGCACAGCACCGAGCACGCAGGGCGCGGCTCTCGAACGGCGAGCGCAACCCGCTGGTCGTTGCTGGAGCGAGCGTATGCCGCCTTGGATGGGGCGACCGACGGCGCCTCACGGCCTCGGGCCACCACCGGCAAGGACAAATCAGCAGCAGCAGCAGCAGCAGCAGCAGCAGCAGCAGAAACCGAGCTGTGAACGCAAGAATAAACCGTGGGAATATACGTGGCGTGTTGTAGTAGAACCAGAAGAGGTTGGTCTTCAGCTCCCCGTGTGTTCGTTGTGATGTCGGTGTGTACTCTAGGCAGTACGCGTAGTGTGTTACTCTACGAGCTATGAGTCATAAAATATTCAACACAAAACAACTTGTTGTGGTGCGCTGTTCTTCAGTCGCAAGCACCTTGGTCTTGAGAGGGAAAATCGATCGGACAAGTAAATCATTTTTATCTTCTCCCTCCAAATTCAAGACCCCAACAATGGTACTACGAATACCCTCTGAAGCACTTTGCGACACAGGGTGGGGCTATCATCACATTAGTTTTTTTTCCCGAGTCTTCTTCCGTAGCCGAAAGTGCACGAACGCGAGTAGGCAAAATAATACGATGGGAATTCACGAGAGCAGTGGAGAGGCTGAACCCTATGTGCGATAATAGTTAAGGCAAGTACCGGGGGGTGTGGCGTCTGGGCCATCCTAGGATATCATCAAGGCTTATCACGGTAGTCGATAATCGAGACGGGACGGGACGGTACTGTTTTTACTTGTTTGGCGGGAATAAAAATTAAGACGGGACGGGACGGGACGGTAAAATGACGACCAAACAGGGTTTTAAGGCGGGACGGGACGGGACGGTTGGTGTACAATTTCTCAACGGGACGGGACGGTAATTTCAACGGGGCAGATTTTGACGACGGGACGGGACGGTAAAATTCAACGGATTTTTTTTCCACGACGGGACGGGACGGTAAATATATTTTTCACGACGGGACGGGACGGTATATTTTTTTTTCACGACGGGACGGGACGGTATATTTTTTTTTCACGACGGGACGGGACGGTAAAAATAATTTTTCACGACGAGACGGGACGGTAAATATTTTTCTTCACGGCGGGAAGAGACGGCACTGGATCATTGGATCAAAACAGTTATTGTTGCTCCAGAGGAACACACGAAAAGAAACACTCGTCGTACGAATCGTACGTGAATAGAAGGCCATCTTGAAATACGTATCCCCAAAATATATTATACCTGGTATACCGGCACGGCGAAATCACACCAAACTACTGTACCTTGCAATTTACAAATTACGCTACGAACTCGTATTATATATATTCTTCTCCCTTATTCGCAAAATTAATTAATTATACCCCCCCATACCACGAACAACCTACCTAACGACGTACGGTATACTACAGCAGCACAGTAGTACGTTAATATATTTACATCATAGTAAAGAGCAAATCTCATCATGCTTCGTCTACAGAAATAACCTCGCCAGCCGCAGCGTTTTGAGCAGCGACTGATGCGGCAGCCTCCACGTCGCAGTTAGCCTTTAACGCCGCTATATCCTGAAGAACCTTCGCTAGCCCGAGGATCAAGTGCGAGTTGAGCTTGAGCTGCATCATCTTGTCGATGTTGTCAGGCTCAAGGGAGGTGCGCAGTTGGCTAACGACTGCTGAAAGAGCAGAAAAGTTTCTTTATGCTTGACAACTGGTGGTATCGATCCCCAGGTACAGTCGAGCCAACAGTCCTACATGTGGCCAGCGAGCCGGCACTACCACCCCCCCTGTCTTGGCGTCTACTACATCCATTGCCTGTAACTTCCACGCGCTGAGTACATCGAAATCAGGCGATTTGGCTGCAACGGGCGTGTTCATGTACTCGGCGAACTCGCGCAGTGCGGCATCCGAACGTGACTCCGGTCCATTCATATTTTGATATTTTGATGTTTCATTTTTCGGAAWTTTTCGTATTTCGTAATTCCGTAAATTCGTAAATTCGTATCACTTTAATATAATTTTAATGTACATTCCAGTGTGACAAACAATTTTTGAAAATTCGTAGATTCTTGGTGGGAATGACGGGAAGAGACAACGGGCAGGTGTGAATCTTGGCGGGAGAGACAAGTTTTGTCGGCGGGCGGGACGGTAAAGACAACGGCGCATGACGGAGACGGGACGGTAAATTACATTATCTCGACGGGACGGGACGGTAATTTTCAACGGGAGCGACTTTCTTGGACGGGACGGGACGGTAAAGTTAACGGGGCAGATTCCGATGACGGGACGGGACGGTAAAGTTCAACGGTTGGAGATTTGTCGGCGGGACGGGACTGGGACGGGATTTGACGGGACGACGGGYAACAGTTTAACGACGGTTTAACCGTCCGTCCCGCCGTTACCGTCGTTACCGTMCCCGCCAAAATACCGTGATAAGCCTTAGGATATCAATGAGCAGGTCTCCTACTGATATGTAGGCATGCATGCGACATTAACACCTGCTGGGATACCGACACATAATATCACTCTGTCTTTTGCTACCTGTGTGTGCTTCTGCGAGTCCACTTATCTAGCCGGATGCGCAGCTACGCTGCCCCCCGGGCTCCTGCTGAGTTCAGGGGTATAGGTGTGGAGGTGTGAGTGACCGCTTCTTTGTGTGCCTCATAGGGGGCGGCGGAGGGACGACACTCGTGACCACAGCGTCTACAGAAGGCCAGGCCGTAAAGGAGAAAATTATCCCGCACGGGTTGAGCTGGAAAGCGAGAAGTAATGGGGGGAAGCAGCAACAACAAAAACTCATGGGAGTGCCCCGCTCGTGTGTCCTGTCTCAATAGATTCCCACGTACATAAACCAAGACCGCATTTTGGCGCAATCAGTGCAGCAGGGGTCCCCCAATAAGGCGGTGGTGTGCTATAGAGTAACACGACCGCCTTGTAGAGGGAAGCCGCCTTATTCATTCCRGGGTTAGGAGTGCGATTCCCCAATCGCGCCAAGCGATTTTGACCGCCTTATAGACGCGTGCTACGGCGGTAGAAGTAGCACTTTTGGCTGAATAGTTTTCTGAACGACCGGGCTCCTTAACCCAAATTCGTCGGAACTTTCATTTTTGTGACGAATACTGTTTCATAATTTCCTTCGGTCATGAGATTTCTCATCCGGCAGCACTTTTATTTTCCTCCAAAATCATTTTTTTTCGGTGAGGTATGACGCTCCTTAAGTGAGGAGCTCAGAAAAAACATGGTGTACCTCTATCGTAGCATGCGTCTATATCGGGATACCGCCTTATATAGGGATACCGCCTTATTGGGGGACCCCCACTGTGGTAGGAAGGAACCTGCTCCGCTTTACGAGAGCTCGTATCATACGTAGGCGTTGCGGTTCAATGCATCTCGAGAAATAAACAAAAAACCCTCGTAAGAAGGTCACCTTTTGTTACGGACAAAGTGCGACTATTCTACCATGTCGCTTGGGTCTAAGTCCGAGAACGAAGCGGACAGTGCGTGCGTGCGTAGCCGCGGTTGCTGTGGTAAATTTCCCCGTTCAACACAGCTTTTGCCCGCAGACCTCGGCCTCAAAATTAGGTGGTACAAGTATGCATTTAGAGCGGTTTGCGCGCATTTCGTTGTGAATCGTGGTTCCTATTCCAACGAAGTGTCCGAGAGATCGGGCTACCGTAAATAAATATCAGGAAGCAGCCACAAAACACGCCAGGTATACTTCGTACACAAGAGGCGCGGCGTTTCACGGATACCAATGCTTGCCAGTCGGTGGGACAGTGCGTATCGATCGGCGCAAAACACGGCGCGCGTTTCGCCGCAGTACGCAGAGGATCTGCTATCAAGTACCGGTACGCAGGATCTACGTAAATCGGTCTTACTTGTTGGTAAAAAAAAGTCCTCCAACTACCAGGAAAGACAACAGTCAGAGGTAGAGAGATTCAAGCGGCGGCGAGTGCCCCCCCCAACACTGATCTTCTCTTTCCCACATGAGCTACGAATGTGTAAAGTAGCGCAATGATTGCAGAACATTCCAGCAGCGTTGCTGACGGATGTCGGGTGTCGGGAATCTTGTCCTATGCTTCCTAGTGCTGCCGTGAAAAACGATCGCCTCAGTCCTAGCGCGATCGTAAAACATGCCGTTGTGACGAATAATCCGTTTCGCGCCGCGCCATGAACCTACAGGGGGTTACTGCAGGAACCCCGCTCGCGCTCACATTAAATCGCCACCCCGGAGCGGGCCCGAGGTCCTCTGCCTGCATGGTTCTAAGCCTTCTCCTCCAATGCCTCTCCTAGCCGCACCCGCGCCGGTCACCGCCACAGCCTTCTCGGAAGTTTCGGCATCTCTAGCGCGGGCTTCCTTATCTGAGGTCGTCCTCGCGGACGATGCCAGGTACTCGTCCGCGGAAGTTTCAACTGACTCTTCAACCCGTCGTCCGCTTGTTGCGGTAGGAACGGCCCCGCCAGAACCGCTGCCTCCAGATGATGCGCGACTAACTCCAACCGGATCGAGTTTTTTTTCTTCGACGATGGGCGGTGGGCGCTTCGGGAGGGTTTGGTGGTGCTGCGGCGGGGAGTTCTGCGAAAGGCAGGCCGCGGTCATCACGAGCGTGGCGGTCACTTTACCCGTCGCGCGAGAGGTCGATGTTGCCATTTTTGTCAAGGACTCTCCTGCGACGAAAGCGGTATTGGGGATTGCGGTACGGTTAGGTGTGAAGGCCGCGCGGTGGGAGTAGCTGACAGCACACGGAGGAGAGGCCTTGTCACACAAGCAGCAACCACGGTCTTTCAAGGGCTGTGTGTAGCAGCATCCACTCCCCCAACCCTTCCCCCGACAAAACGAGCGAGTGACAGGATTGGGCTTGCGCGCATACATGCCGTACACGGTACTCGCAGTGCCTTTATTTTGTGTGCAGGCATGCTCACCTTCAAATTTGGACACCATCACAACAGGAATACCAACAGTTTGGCGTTGCTCGGCCTCCATCTTGAGGCGGCCAGCACCCTCGTCGATCACCACAAGGCTGCGCCCGCCGGCGTTGCTGGTTCTGAGAGCTTTGGCCAAGAAGCTACAGCCCCCTCGACGAACGAGGACGTGTGCCCCTACAACCTTTCACGCGTACCAGGTACAACATTGAGAAGCGATCGCGAACGGCATCATAGCGGTATCAGCTTTCGAGTGGTTTCGTGGGAGTTACGCTAGTGACAAACAAAAGTATATATCGACGACGATTGATTGATCCAAATGTGCACCTGATTGCCCAGGCGAGCACGAACATGTTCCGGAGTGAACTGTAGGACATATCATACAATTAGGTGATAAAGCGCTACATTTCCATTTCCCATTCCACCAAGATAGTTGCGCGGGACGATGTGCTAACGTTTGCTGGTTCAAATCAGCTCGTTTAGCTAACCCAAAGCACTCTCAGTAGTGCGAACCTCCTATATCATACTCCAACACGCCCACGTTGCATCGCGCGCAACATTGATATGCCGGAAGTAACATTTTACTCAACCGAATGATAACTTCCATAGTTGAGGCCTGACGCACGAGGGTTTTCATTTTTCGCGTTTTTTTCGGGCCCGACCAGCGAAACCTTTCCCCCACACCTGTTCGGCGTTAAGCAGGGGCGAGCAACCGTCCTCTGGACTGGCCACAACAACAGGTAGGGTCTCACAGCCATCAGGCTTGCTGCCGAAGGCGGAGATTGTCACATTTGCCTTCCCTGCCGAGAGTGGACCGGCAGAATAGGTTATGTACCACAGCGAATTTTCCTGGGAAGCATGGAGAGACGAGAGAGTGATAGTTTGGAGTGTACCAGGGGGGGGGGTGTACTCATGTCGTGCACGGCCGTAGTCGTATGACCATAGACCCTCGCATCCCTACAACGCCGGGACGGACCACGTTGGGTTTTCACCAACCAGGCAGATATTGCTTGCACCTAGCACGAAGTGCCGTGCAGTATCGGGCGAGTCGCATGGAGGGTGAGCTGCATCCTACTAAGAACCGCCTGTGAGGCGGACTTGCATATGGACAACAGCCTCCAATGAATTGATTTAATTTCTGGTGTGGCCACTTGCAGAGACAGCAATGAGTATCACTACGTATCTGCCTCGTGTATGCCTTACCATATACACACTACGTGATACGATCATTCCCCTTGTGCGGAGATGAGGTCATCAACCCCGCACGAATGATCTAACAAGACCGCCAGCATAGGCATAGGTGACCGCCAAAAACAATAAACGGTACCCTGGTTGTCGAGCTCACGCAGTGAGAAGCGTGTTTTACAGCGTCGTTGCCAACCGACGCCAACCCAACCTATACATGTATAAAATATTTAAAGTGGGGGGGGGGGAGGTGCTATGTGATCCCGGATCTGAGTTGCGGCTACTACCTTTACTGTACCTCGTAGGAGGGAGATAGAAAAGAAAGGGGGAGATACGACGTGAAA
The DNA here is from genome assembly GCA_008828725.1 of Saccharina japonica. Taxonomy (NCBI): domain Eukaryota; class Phaeophyceae; order Laminariales; family Laminariaceae; genus Saccharina; species Saccharina japonica. The sequence goes on along the minus strand of MEHQ01000599.1, from coordinate 142,075 downwards.
AACAGGAAGAAACAAAATAAAAGTAGTTCGCACACTAATTAATGGTGTGTATGTTCTTCGTATGATATATATCCGTGATTCCTACCCGTCGACATCCGGCACACCCAAGCGTCTGTGCCGATTCTTCATCCTAGAGAGATATCACATTCTTCTGCATCTCCTCCGCATACCCTCAGGTGAAAAACCGCGTGCGTGCGTGAACCTATCTATAGATTTCCCACATGCACCATGAATGAGGAATGATGAGTACGTAAATCAGCGATCCTCTATGCCGACACGACCTGATCAACGGGACTGGAATGGACCGTGGATCGACGTGGGTCCGCGACTACAGAAGACAGGGAGTCACTGGGTTTGGTAAAATGTATGGATCGATATTTAATCACGTGAAAACACCAAAAAGACCTGTCTGTGTAATGTATACCTGTATATAAAAAACATAATCTCCGCCCTGACTTTTTCACCCCCGAGATGAAATACGATACCTACTCAACATATTGATATTAAACTGCACCTGTGTTGCTCTCCCTACAAATCACCAAAATGATGAATTTCCATAACGCCTAATATTATTGAAACCGGGATTTGGTCAAAATCAGCCCCTCACAAGGCAATTGGAAACGCTCATCGTTGTCCCTGTGTTCTCCCTACCGAGGCACCGGAGAGCCTCAGCATCAAGGCCCAAGCCCAAGTGATACTGGGTGTAGACAAAACTGAAGCTACATTGGCGATGAGATTTGTAGATCTCGAGAATTCACGTCCGCTGTTGCTGAAAGCGATTTCGCAGCTCGAGCCGCTAGGTAGTCGCGCCGCTCGATAAGGCGATGTTCAACGAAGTAGTCGCTGTGCTAGACCAACATGAAATCGCCCAGAACTCCTCCTATATGCCTGCATAGACCCAAGGAAGAATAACCAGGGTGGTGGACTTTCGGATTAGCACAACAGCGGCCGCAACCGACCTTTGTAGTGTGCCTTCAAAAACAGCAAAAAAACGGCCAAAACGTACCAGATTTAGAGTACGAGGTCGTACGCACGAAATGTGATGCTGTACGTACGTGTACGAGTTCTCGAAAACATGCACCAACGGAAGTCGTCGCCATTTGAAAAAGCGGCGTAATTCAACCGCCTGGAACCACATTTTCAAACTTCAGCGACGTAGTCGCTGTTCGTAGAGGACGGAAAACTGCTGCCGCTTTGCCACACAGTAGTGAGAGCACCAAAGAGCCCATCGCAGGGTGGTGGACTTTGTGATTAGCTGTGAAGCTGGAGCTAAAGCAGAATTACGAAATGTCCTATGGGAAAAAATACAGTGGTAGAGGTTCTTCCAGGCGTTAGGCTGAAATACATAGAGCCAGAATCGAAGTTTTTTTTGTGGGGAGAGCAACACAGGTGTAAATACAATATATCCCCCACCATCTACCCTACGTACTAACCCCCTCTTCCCTCCCCCCTGCCACGCACCCTAACCTAAACATCTGTTATTGTTGTTGACCTCGATACCACTGTTTCAGAATAATCACAGACCTATATCCTTCACGAAATCGTATAACACCAACAACACATACATACGATCGCAGCCCTCACGAAACCATAAAACACCAGCAGCAACGTATGATATGCAATCTCATCAGGACAACGAACATACTGCAAAATATAATACTGCTATTATAATAAATCGTCTGATTGACCACTATTTACTTGTTACAAACATTTCACCCCAAAAAACCCCTGAAAATTCATACTAGATTTTAACATACCTCCTGTCAACATGGGTTGTTGGTTCATACGCCTGTCTCTGTGTGTCTCCCCCCCCCCCCCTTTAACAGGTATAAAGGATAAAACGGTTGAGAAAAACCCTACCTACTAATTGCCACTAAAGATACCTTATAGGTACAAATAAATAATGCACACTATTAAAAACCCAAATCACTAATTAATTAAATTCATCCAGGTGCTTTTAAGTTTTACTCCATAACCTGTCCTCGCACACCTCTTCTTATATACCATACATAGCTACAAATAGTAGACCCACTCTATCACGTCAACTCGTCGGAACACTATAGTATACCTGGTACGTTTATTTCAGACTGTTTAATTTTAATTTTAATTTTAATTTTGTATTATTTCTCCCCCCACAAATAGACACACACTTCCTGAATTCTACAGCCTCAGATTGTGTCCCCCTCATACGGGATGTACATCCTACATGAGGACATATAAAATCCGTAAGTACGCGCGATCGAAGTATTACACTCAGCTAGCAAAGATGAGCTTCGACGAAATCCTCGAGCTCACAGCTGTTGTTTTTTTAATTTTTTAATATATAACAGCACAGCTTTACAGGATGATACAAACACCGGTATTATACTACCCTCAGAACATTATCCCCTTTAACACATCCCGTATCGCCCCCTCGGCGTAATTAACGACACCCCCTATTAACACACACGTATAAACCTGGTAAAAAATCGTAATATCCAACGAGCGAGAAGTTCAAATCGTACAGCCGTACGAGTGTTATGGGGAAAGAATATGTTGGCTGTTCATTTACATACATATAGAAATTGTAATTTGGTATCATATTTTATTTGCCGTTCTGCTAATACGAGTATTATGGTTATATATGTGCAGTGTGTATCAATATGTCAAGCGCAATAATAACTGAAGAATCAACAGTAGTAGTAGTAGTAGAAAATGAAGACGCATAAAAGAACGACATCCCGAACCGATTTGATCATCAAGCACAAAGAAAGGCCCTCCTTCCTGAAAAAAGCAAAAAAACAGAATGATGCCGCTGCATCTCATCCGTTGTATATATTGTATAGTGCAGTACGCAGTGCAGGTGTGCTGTGTATGTTCAGTTGTGTGTTGTGTGTTGTTGTCTTTCACATTAAACTCGTTTCAGTTGCTAATCCCTATAGTCTGATCTAGCAAGATCACGAGCCCGTGGTCACAAAAGTGCTAGAGCCATCAGAGAATCCTTACAGAACACGTCACACTTAGCAGGGAAAGGATAGACAAGTCCGAAGAGGTACACCTAAAATCCCTACAGCATGTTATGCGTGTCCAAAACTGAACTACACGCCCGCAATCTCCATTCGACTACAGCAGCATCGTCCCATCCCCCCCCCCCCCCCCTCCCACTCTTTACCAATGAATTTGCCGACTACAGCGTAACTACTGTCTGAAGTGCTGTCTGTACAAAAACACACGGTAGGCGTGGGAACAAGATGGAGCACGCAGCTGCTGTCTGAAGTGCTGCCGGAATGACAGTCCGCGGGCACACAGTGAAAAAGAACAGCCAACCAAAGCCATCACGTCAATTGACAATTGCCCGAATCTATCCTGAACGTCTGTGTTAGGCACAGCATTATAAACATCGACACTGATTAGGAATCGTTCCACATTTGAAGGTACTCATGTTGTGCACGGCCGTAGTCATATGACCATAGACCCTCGCATCCCTACAATGCCGGGACGGAGCGCGTTGGGTTTTCACCAACCAGGCAGGGGGGGGCTATTACTGCTACACATGAAGCGGCACAACCAAACGACCGGCACGACTCTCTGTCAAATGAAAGCGACGTTTACTAGGAGAGCGTTTTGTGCGGCATTTCCGTAGCAGATACCGAGTGGTTTCGTAAAGCTGGTACTAACTATTCGTCGATCGTCTTTCGGTGTTCGTCGATCATCTTCCGTAACTATTAATAGGAGCTTACGGAGCTCCACCTCGTCAAATAGGTCCATACCTACGTAAATGCAGCACAAACCTCGCCGGCTTCTTCCTGGGTGGGGGGAGAGTACATGCCGTGCGCACGCATTGAACGCCCCTCTTGCGCGCCTGGTCGTACTCTGAAGGTGATGTGCTCGGTCGCGTCACCTCGTCGACGCTGGCTGTTGGCAGGCACGGCGTAGGCCTGTGTGCCGCTCTTTTTGGATTCCACTACCTTCTGCACAGCTTCTGCGAAGCCACCAGGGCTGAGCTGTTGTGCAGAAACGAAAGGGCGGCCCGAGGCAGAAGCTCAGACGCGACAGCAGTGCACGCGGCAGATCAGCCGACCGACACAGCGATGTCCCACAGCCTTTTGAACACCGCTCATTTATAGCAGGTATTACAGGGGGGGGGCATAGTAAATAGGGAACCTACGGCACACACAAAAACCTAAATGTGTTTTCTATTTTTACTAGCAATATTTGGTACTATTCACTAGTGTTTACTATGGTCCCCTGTAATAGTGTGCAGTCGCAAGCAACACGTTCGAAAGCGTAGCGCAAGTACGACAACCAGCAGGTATACATACATAGCGTCAGCACAGGCAAGAGTAGCAAAATACGATACGAACAGAGTGCGATCAACGTCACCCCGCTGTATGTATACATGCACGTACGAGTGCCTTATTCAAATGCGCCAACCCTGGCTACCATTGCAGTACACAAGGCTTTCTACTACGTACGCGCCGGTCCGAGAATTTCGCGTTTTTTACGCAGCTCCTACCCATCTCCCGCCTCTGAGTTCCTTGTGTCCACGACAGAAGGTGGCCGATCTACAGTATTATCAACAAACGGAGCCAGTACGGTCTTGGTCGGGGCTACGTAACTAACTGCAGTATCGTCTCTGGTATTTTCTACTCCTACTTTTGACAAATGTCACCGTCCACGATCAATGCGATTTATTTCAAGATCATTACGGCGGGGCGCCGCTTACGGCGGGGCGCCGCGGGAAGGGGGGGGGGGGGGGGGGGTGGGGCGAGGAAAATAATGCCTCACTGCTGTAAATCCCACCTCCGATATATCCTCGCCTTCCAAGGAAACGAGCACGTCTCCGACCGCCAACCACCCCCTGCGCGCAATCCACGGCAGCTCGCCGGTAGTCTCGTCGTTGCGAAAGCCCAGTATCTCGAGGGACGGTCCGACGTTCACGCCCAAGGGTATCGCCGATAATGGGACGTGTATGTCGTAGTCTTGGGCGATGATGTTGGTGTCGGTTTGGCCACTGGCAGGCGCATATTTACCGATATGGGGTATTGTGGACCACCACATGGCAAAAACTACCGTCCAGACGACACGGTACCCCAACATAGCTGCGGTACGTCGTGGATCGCGAGGACAATTGAACGGTGGGCTGTTGGCCGCCGCTGTTTTATACGTACACCGATATTCTTACTCGGGGTACAGCACGCTGAAGGCCAAACGCAACACGAAGATCGTACGAGAATAATACTGAATGAACTGCTGTGCGAGTACTATCACTACGGTCTGTACGTACACAGCAGCAGTAGAGTATAACACCCACAGCAGTAGCAGCACCAGCAGCACCAACAGTAGCGCCCGTAGGCGCTAGAAAATCCTCCCGTCAAAAGAAACGATAGGGCAGAGAAATGCGACTAGAGAGCTCCACCCTACAACGCTGCTGCCCTCGCCCTGTACTCGTAGACCTCCAACTGGCATTATAGGCCTCCAAGACGATCATACAACGACTTTTTAGATCCGACCAGAAAGAGAGATGGTGACCACCATGCACGCACTTTACAGCACAATGCACATTTTAGCTTGAGTAAACGTGTGCCCGAGTACGATAGACATCGGCTGATGTACTACAGTAGCTAGCCTAAACCACCTCTCTAGCTCCGAGCAAGCTCTCCCCAAGACCCAAAGCCTACTAAAACAAGGATTCTCGGGCCGTTTTCACGTCCCCTATCCTTTCTCCGCGTAGGCCACCCAACAACTTTGAAACCCTTTTCCCCAAACTCTATTACGGGGGACCATAGTAAATAGGACCAAATATTGTTAGTAAAAATAGGTAAACATGTAGGTGTTTGTGCCTGCCGTAGGTCCTATTTACTACGGTCCCCCGTAATAGTGTGAGAACAACTCACCACTCGGCAACGAACACAGAGATACTTTGCACGCTGCAAGGTGCCCCATCTCGCGCCCCTTTCACCATGCCCGAAACGGAGGAGAAGCCGGCTCCCGAGGCTGTAGCTGACGCCGTGGAGCAAGCCGTGGAGGAAATAGTAGAAGACGTAAAAGAGGCCAAGGCGGAGGCGAACGATTCCGCTGGCGCCTCTCTAAGCGACGCTTTGGCTTCCGTCAAGAGTGGGCTTGGCACGCTCAAGGAATGGAGCGGAACCGCCGTGAGCATGGCCGGCGGGGCTTGGTCCACCGTGGGCGAGTGGAAAGAACAAGGTACGGGGTTAGTGCGGTACCTATATAGATGCACGTGCATCTCACAGCAGTAGTATGGGTTGTGGTGCAGAAGGAGAAATTCAAACGTAGAAAATAGACAATACGTACTCGTAGCGTGATTCAGAGCTCTGCTGTACATATAAATGCCCCTCGATGTATACGATGCACGACGCACGAGCAGTGCTGCTGCTGGGCATTCTGCTGTTGCTTCGAGAACACTCGTCGTTCATGCCGGTATGCGTGTTCGAGGAAACTATTGCTGTTTGTAGCGCGAACTTGCCCTGCCGAGTAGTCTCCTCGGCGTATCAACGTGCAAAGGGAATTGCGCTTGTGCTCTACTCGTGTAAGTCTCTTGAGACGTGTCATGTGTCATATGATGGGTTCCTTGGTTCAAAACTGCTGTACGAGAGGAGAGCGAGGAGAGGTCCGACCAAGTTACCGGTATGTGTACTCGTATGTATCATACCAGGTACTGTAGTTACAGCAGTAGTAGGCACTCGTGTGTCGTGTGATACCAGGTACTTGGTGTAAAGAACAAGCGTTTCCGTATCAGTTTCTAGTGAACAACTGCAGGACTTTGAGCTAGACGGCACCGATAGGGGCGGACTGGCGGACTACCCCTTGTACGACCTATTCAGACGCGTGCTGTATACGATAGAGGTACAGCAGTATTACAGGGTACAGGACACCTACAGTAGTAAGAAACAGGCTAATAAGAAAGCCAGGTTGAGATTTAGAGGAAAATAAGAAATTCGACACTCGTTATCTCGAAATTAGTGTAGAAAGCACCCTCTCAAAAAAGAAATCCAGCCTGGACCAGATTTCCTGTTTCTTGATTAGGTGTCCTGTACTACAGACAGTACAGCTACTGTAGTTGTACTGCTGTATTATTTTTCGGCTAAAACATTTTCTGAATGACAGGGGTCCTTGAACCAAAGTCGTTCGGAATTTCGATCTTGTGTTGCGATATGTTTCGTTGTGTACTTCGGTCATAGGACTGCTGTTTCACTGCGCAGCACTTTTATTTCCCCCTCCAAAATCCGTTTTCGGGTGAGGTATACCTCTCCTTAAGGGCCCGAATTAACGAGTATAAAATAAATTGAATTTGGAAAAAATAAAATTCAAATTCGCTTTTCATTGGTCAACACACGCACCAGCACCAAATATTATGCCCCAAGATCCTAATCTTTGGTGCTGGTGCGTGTGTTGACCAATGAAAAACGGATTTGAGTTTTTTTTTTCCCCAAATTGTTTTTTTTTTTCTTCGTTAAAACGGGTAAGGGAGGATTTTCAAGAAAATTCGTAGTGCACCTCTACCGTAGCCTGCGTCTTCAGTGCGACACAGAACATCCAGCAGTATGATGAAGCGCGAGAACAACAGCGCCGTATAGTATTAGTATTGATAGAACTCGTAACTATAAACTCGTTTGGGCTCGTCGGTGTCACTACTGCTGTAGTACTTGCCCGGTTACTTGCCCGGTGGCTCCTCATTTTTCCTCGTTTACGGGGGGGGGGGGGCATAGTAAATAGGACCTACGGTACACAAAAACCTATATATTTATCTATTTTCACTAACAATATTTGGTCCTATTTACTATGGTCCTCCGTAGTAGCTTTCCAAGAGATGTTGCATGTTCTTCGTTCTTGCCCGGTGGCTACGTAACGAGTAGCTCGCACGAGGGAACCAAAAAAACGCCTGCTGTGTTCGTCTCCCTCTTTCAGCTTGAGACGCACCCCCGGGGTTTCGTGTCAACCACAATCCCGAACAAGGGGAGCCTTGTATGTCTTATGTATATACGAATTACTCGTATATAAGAGTTTTCAGATCCTGCTGGGAAGCGTGGGCGTTGTGTTCGCCCCGTGATCCTCGCCGATTACTCGCAGTGTACTTGAAACCTGCTTTACGACAGCCGCTTCGTAGCAGTAACTGAGCTGTACGAGCACTCTTTGTATATATTGCTGCTGCTGCTGCTGCTGCTGCTGTTGCTGCTGCTGCTGCTGCTGTTAGTTGGGTTTCCCCGCACCCGTGCGTGTATGGCGCAAATCACGGTTCCACTGCTTGGTGGGTTTTGCGACGATCAGTTGGCGCAGAGGCACGGCTAGAACGGAATGGACGCCACTAGCGTCGTTGCACGGCAGAGAGCCACTACGTACCCAATACGGCTGCACGGTGCACATGGGATAGACATGCCTTTGCGATGTATACCTGGTATCGTGAAATTCCACACAAGCATAGGTACACGGTGCAATGAGTGGACATGGGTATGAGTGAATGGTGGGAGGGCTCTGTGCGATGCCGAACCTGCTTCAAAAATCCGTCGTCCTTTCGGCATGCGAAGACACGAAACGTTAGCCAGAAGTGGCATTGCCTCTTGTGCGCCTATGTAGCCTAGTGGCACGCGGGTCGAGCTTCGATTCTGCGCTTGCAAAGCCCCACAGCGCCGTGTCCACCTGGCATGCACCGAACGGCGCCGAGGCTGGTTTGGGCGCAACAGAAGGAAAGTGCCCATGAGACCGTGGCAGTCGTCGCAACGAGCGGACATGGCGAAGGGAACGGTTGTCATCCCTGTTCGGGTTTCAGCAAAGTGTGCATGCAATGGTATCGACCTCAAACCCGCCTGGGGAAGGATTATCCTCCTCCCGACGGAAGCCGGAGCTATTTGTCGGTTACGTACATACGCTTCCGTACCATCTGCAATAGCTGCGTGGACCACCTCAAGGTGATCTACCAGCCGCGCTGGCCTCAGAGGGGTGAGGGGGGGGGGAGCGCGGCCCTCGTTGTTGTTTTTCCACGCAATTGCAACGTAGTTGACGGGAACAACACGTTGGGCGCTCTGGATGAAAGAGCAAGTTCTGGCAGGCAGTCTCACCCTCCCAAAAGAAAAACTAGCTTAGTTCCCGTCATGCATCGTAGTACTGGCTTGTATATACGACGTACCTGGTAGCAGTATTGGTAGGTAGCCTTTTTCTTCCGCCGTGAGCTATGTTTTGGCACGCCCCAACCAGGATGGCAATGGCCCCTCTCCCTCGGCTACTAACTACAGCAATACATCAGCTACACATGACTTCTACTGCCCTCGTATACCAAGACTTGGCTTTTTCGGGCTTGAAGTACTGTTATACACTTGTAATATGTTGCTCTACTAATGCTTACCTGCTTATATTGTACAAACGCGGCCAGCCATTGGACGGCGCTCGCTTTCCGGCACCGCCTCCTCCAATGCTGAAACCCCCGTGTAGCTTACGCAAACCCTACGTTGGCCGTGGTGTGCATCTTTTCGGGCAGGGACGCCGTTGCGAGGCGTGTTCAAGTCGGCACGCTTGAGCCTGGACGACGCGTCCGCCGAAATACGGAGCATGAACGTTGCCAGGGAGAAGAACATCAAGGAGCGCATGGAGGAGGTGATCAAGAGGAAGGCTCAGTTTGAGCAGTTCGACCAATCAGGAAGTGAGGATGTACATTAAGTTGGTATCTATCGTGGGCGGGTGTGGGCGGGAGCAGGGGAGCGGTGACAGTCGTTCGGCGACGGTATTCTCTTGCACTGATGTTTTTTTTAACACGCCGTCGTTTTTTGTTTTTTTTTCTTCTCTGCTGTGAGCGGTACTTGCCCTGTTTTGTGTTTTTGTTGCTTTTCCATTTTCCACAGCACTCCGTACCTGCTTCGCGCTTCCACCGCACCGTAACAAGCGCCTACAACGTATAGCTGCGCGAGACACGTTTGCGGTCTCGTTGCTGCGCATTTGTGCATATATACCAGTACATCATTTGGTTTCGTTGTGTGTGTGGGTGTGTTTGTTTGTGTTGTCCATCACGTGTGGCACACGAGAATTCTGTGCCATCTTCTCAGCCCAATCGACCCCTAGCCCAGCACAGCCTTTCGCGGCAGCTTCTTTTATGTTTGCACAGCCCTTTTAGAATTGCACCCATGCTTTTCGGGACAAGCTACTTGGAGTTGCTACTGTCGGGCGCTTTTTACAGTAGGAAAAAAATTAAGCCGTACGCTCTTCTTTGTGCTTACCATGCGTGCGCTTGGACACATGCCGTATATCACGCCTGACCCCCCCCGGACCCCACCGCCGCATTTGTTCCCTATCTACCGTTCGGCATTCGCAGTGCTCACAAAATGTGGCGAAATGAAGCGCCAGCACCCCGAGCTCGTCGTCGGCGGGTTCACGCTCGCGGTGGCTCTGCCTTCGGCTCTTGGTGAGCTATGTTGACTGCTGTAGCGCAGCGGTTCTAGCTACCGGTGCAGCGATCCATAAGCTGCCGGTCTTGAGAGCGGCAGCGTTCGTGTTCCCTGTATTTTATTTTGTCTCTCTTTCTTGTTGGTGTTGATGTCGTTGTTTTCGTTGTGTTTGCTGCTGCTGTTTTTGTTGCTGTTGCTGCCGACTGGTCGCCTTCCGATAGTGATTGCTCGGGCCTGGCCAGACTCCACGCGCTCCACGTGTAGTAAAACACGGTGCGCTGTGCGCGTTGGGTTTCCCCGCTGACAGCTCATTTTCAGACAAACGCCTCCCACCCCATCCACAATAGTGCTTCGCTGTGCACACGCCCCCCCCCCCGCTCTATCGACGTTTGCATTGCGCTCACCTAACCTTATCGTTACTGCTGTCGCCCCTAATGGTGGCACAAGCTGAGATTGCCACCGGCATTGAGCACGTATTACAGAGATGTGGCCATATATATATACGTATGTCTGCCTGTTTGTACGCGCACGTGGTGGGTGCGCTGACAGTCCGTACCCTGGCTCGTCGAATGCTGTGTCTATTTTCTGTTTTGCTGTGACAGCTGGAAAGCGGGCGCTACTCAGGAACAGCGCGGGTGCCCTGACGCTGTCGGCCGCGGTGGTGTACGGCGGCGAATGGTTCAAGCGCCGGATGATGGCACGGACAGAAGGGTGGAGCGGGAAGGGCGACTGCGGGCCACCGCGGCCGTGACGGTAAGGGTATAAGTAGAGGAGGCGAGAGGGCGGGGGGGATGTGCGGGGACGGTTTTGGCTATGAAGGAGGCATTTGTCGTGTGCGGGAGGGTGAATCCGTTGGGTGTGGGTGATGGTGGGGCGGAGGCGATGAGAAACATGAAGATGGCGATGGTGACGATGACGATGGTGGAGTTACCGATGATGGAGATGATGGTGTTCATCAAGACGATGGTCATGGTAGTGAAAATGACAGTACTCATGACGGCGAACATGGAACGAAAAACGATGACGTACATACCTTGACGGAAGTGGCCCTTGCACGGGAGGAAGGCGGGGGGGGGGGGGGGAGGGGGGGGGGGGGGGGGGGAGGGGGGGGGGGGGGGGGGGAGGGGGGGGGGGGGGGGGGGAGGGGGGGGGGGGGGGGGGGAGGGGGGGGGGGGGGGGGGGAGGGGGGGGGGGGGGGGGGGAGGGGGGGGGGGGGGGGGGGAGGGGGGGGGGGGGGGGGGGAGGGGGGGGGGGGGGGGGGGAGGGGGGGGGGGGGGGGGGGAGGGGGGGGGGGGGGGGGGGAGGGGGGGGGGGGGGGGGGGCAGGGGGGGTTGAGGAAGGGGGGGGGTGTACTCATGTCGTGCATGGCCGTAGTCGTATGACCATAGACCCTCGCATCCCTACAATGCCGTACTCATTTGTTGCTTGCCTCAGTCATTTGCCCATTGACCACGCATCCCTTTCGAGAGGCAAGGGGGGCCAATTAAAAAAGCGGGAGGGCGGGGGCGGGTGCGGGGGGGTGAATTATAGAAGTCGGAGGTGACGGGTTCGTACTTTGAGCTCGTTAGTCGGTTGTTGTTGTGTTTTGAGAGGGTGGCGGTCTGTGTGAGGTGGTGTTCGCATGATGGAATTGTTATCTTGTAGACTTGGCATTGCTCACGCTGCGTTGGTGAAACCGGTGTCCCCTCCGGCCTTACCGGTTCGTGTATGCTGGTTGAGAGCGTACCTGGTATTTTCAAGGTGTTACTTGGTTTTTTGCTTTCAATGTTTTCGTGGCATTTTTAGCATTCAAGGGAGCCGGCACGGCACAGCCAGAGGAGGCGTCGAATGCGGATCTATCTCGCCAGTATTCTACTGTGCTGTCGGACTCTTATGAAGGCCGAGGGGCCGTGCCGTCGTGAATGCACCTTGTATCAGTAGACGTAACAAGTCAATGTTTTTGGTGCCGCCAGTTTGGTGACACCCGGGCCTGATGAGACCGCGCCTCCCGTTTCCCCCTCCCTTTTTTTGCCCCCCGACCCGGTTTAGGTGTGCACGTCAGTGATGAAGAGGAGAGCGTCATACATTGTATGGCCGCGGTGAGCCTGGCAGGCGAAGGAGGCAGGAGGAAGGCGGCACCGAGTGAAGGGCCGGTTGCGTGTGTGGTTTGCGTGGTCTGCTCGCGATAGGCTCGCTTAGGGTTCGCAGGGGTGGCCGCCGCATCGTAGTTTGTACCTCAAGCGCACCTGCTTGTATATCTCACGGCTAGCATCAGTTGGTAGCTTCGCTTTTGCGCCGCGGAGGTTTCCGAACCGGCACCACTCGTATTGTGTTTGGTTGTTGTTTGTGGAGTTTTCTCCCCTTTCTATCTTCCTCTCATTTTTTTTTAATTCTGGCGATGTGTTTTTGTTACTGATCGAGTGACGGCTGCTCGTGGTGGGCTCCTTTGCAGCTGGCGTTGAATTTGCTTGGGGGCGCGCGCACCCCCGATTCTGTACCCATGGCGGTGTTTTGTTGTCGGGAGTCTCGCGGCGGCACCGCTGTACGCTGTACGGGTAGATGCAGGGTGGTCCACTATCGCCACTTATGGAGGAATACGCGTAGTCTGTCTGTCTTCTGTCTCCGTTTTGCTGCTTCGAGGGGTTCTGTTAGTTTTCAGCGAAATTTTGTTCCTTTGCGCTGTTCTCCAGGACATAAAAGAAGAATGCAGTACGTAATCACCCCATCCGCGGGCCGTTTTCGTTTTTTTCAGCTCGCATCTTGCCGGTCGGTACGGTCAGCCGGCACTGATGTACGTTGTGAGCACAATCAATGGTGCTTGGACATGCTAGAAGTCGAGCATGCCAAGAAATCTAATAATACGGGGGGTTCGTTTTGTCTAGATTATGAATAGGTGGAGCCTCGTCAGCTTGGCGGCAGGAGACGGTCGGGTCTACGAATTAATGGTCAAAATTCAAAATGTCCATTTTCCTATTATATTATTTCTTCGTATTCGCATTCAGTATAAATTGGGAAGGGCGATATATCGTCCATAAGAACGGGTGTTTGCTACGAGGTATACTACTGCTGTACCAGTCCTTGGACGAAATCTGCCGCTGAAGCGTACGAGCCAAGCTGGCTAGAACTTAAAGCTTACGGCCGGCTGGGCGTACGGCCGGCTGGGCGTAAGGAAGACAACCTACCGCCGAAAAGTGAGCATCGATCATCGTACCTGGTGCGTCACTATCCGGGACAAAAAGTAAGGAGTATCGGTATAGTTCAGGACAGCATGCAACAAATTGGGCTTTGCTCTTTGTCGCCGTCTCCATCAAAGAAGGATCCAAGCTGCCACATATCACGGACCACCGGGTGCATGAAGTCTGCAACTCTCCCCACAGGACTGCGCCACACCTCTGTCATATACCTGGTTTCAGTACCTCCTGCTATCTTATCGGCAATTTTACAATTTTACGACTGTGTCGATCCTACCCGGAAAATCCATGCCTTGCCTCCATTAAACACCTAGGGAAAAGAAGGTCAATGTCATTCCTTGGGGCTGCACTACGGTGATATCTGGTACCTGGCTGTGACATACCCATACCGTGATGTCGACAAGCATAGAGCTCGAGGTTGGATGAGCACAGCTTCAGCAGTCATCGCACAGCCACGATACGCAGATAAGCGTGGATATCTTGGTAGATATCATACGAGCTCTTACTATTGCAACGAACGCACCAAAAATAAAGACGACCACCGCACACATATCATCCCCATCCCCTGTCCCCTATATGTGACGCACGCATCGCCTGGAGAATGGAACTCCACCGACCCAAGAACACTCAAAAGAGAGAAAGGGGCTCCTACTTCGCAGCCTCGACCCACAGAACACACTGTGCCTGGGAGTGCTTTGAAGTCAACAATGGCAGGCAGATCTTCTCGCAAGGGCGGACGTGGCACCGGCAATGACCGCATCCAAGCGCTCGTCGAGCAAAAGCTATCGGAAGGTCTGCAGTACGAGGCTCTGCAGCTCTACCGTGGCGTCGTCTCTCGAAAGTCGGCGAGAGGGGACGACAGCACAGCTTTGGCCATGGCGGAGCAGGGCATCTGCGTGCTCCTGAAGGCGGGCTACGCGGATTCTGCGACTGAGCTCGGCAACGTGCTGGTGGGCATACTCAGCGATCACGAGCTGACGCCTACGGAGGAGCGCGTGGACGCAATAAAACGGGTCAGCACCATGTACGACGAGGCGAAGCGCGCCGCCGTCCTGGCAGAGGAGGACAGAAAGGCACAGCAGGAGGAGGAGGAGGGGGAGCAGGGGGGCGGGAGTGCGGGGAAACAAGCGAATGGGGCGAACGGGAAGACCAACAGCAATGCAACGCGAGGGATGCCCTCTGTGGGAACACTGCAGGTGTGATATTGGTGGAATTGAAGGCGTAAACCACGGGTTGAATGTGGTTCGCTTCTTTTTTGAGAGGAGGAATACCTCATGCCACGTACCCATTGTATACTCGTAGGGCGACTCCCGTGTGGGTAAGGAGACATCGCCGGGCACCGAGGGGTGGTCTCTTTCGAGAACGCGGAGCTGCTGATACTATCTAAGCACAGGCGCCCGCAGAAAGATAACGCTGCTTGTGCACGTGTCGAGCAGAGATGACGCAAGCGAATATCATACCAGAGGGTAAATAATTTTGTGCCAGGTAACCTACCAGTGCGTCGCCGTACGTAGACTCCAATTGTCGAGCACTGCGAACTGCGAACACTGCCGCTCGGTGGAGGGAGGAGGGAGGATACGGATACACGCGCTCGCGCCCTCTCGGCACGAAGCTGGTACTCGTACAGACCAAGTCATGGCATACCTGGTAGAGCAAACTGTTAGGTAATATCATACGTCGTAGTGTACCGGAGGTAGGATACATGGCTTGGAAGCCTTCTTCTGCACCGATGGTATGCTTTGCTGCCTTTGCGTTCCACCTCGCTCCAAGTCAACAAGAAGAGTCAGTGCCTCGTACTCGTATTAGGTAGTGGCTGATCGTGATCGGGCACTGCGGCTGTGCTTCGACTGCAGCTTCACGCCCACCCGTGGTCTCGCACTCGCATTGCAACCGCACCCCTGACGTAGACTCGTATCCAGATAATAGGTACGTACCAAAAGGGTGTGTGTTGTCTTCATATTAAACCCGTTCTTTCTACCCTACTACCAGTACATCAGTACACTCAGTGTCTGTCCTGATTCCTATCCTAGAGAGATACAAATTATGTAGTCATGGACTGTGAGACAGAGAACCCAAGGTCTATATATGTTGGTTTTGCGCACTTGCCGTTCGAGTATATACCTCTGCTTTGCAGCGGTAGAATGCCACGGCAACCTGTCCGAGGGCGGAGGTTCCATTTGCCCATACATACGTACGTACATGGCTCACGCAACGCCGTTATCGTTGCCGCTTGAGGTTGTCTCGCTTTCCCTATTGAAGCTTGCTTCACTCGTAGTGAACCTGTAGTAGTTTGTACGCGCGCATCGAAGCCGCCATCGCGTGGACCGTGCAAACTGTACGAGGTACCTACCGGTATACTTATCATAGAGTTGGTGCCATACTGGTCGTAGTGAAGATGCTTGGATTCTCGGGCAGAGCGTTATCACGACAACCTACTCTGGCGTTTCGCGCTGCTGGCCTCGCTTGAGCTTAGGCTATACGGAAATAACGTTACCCCAGTTGACCCGCACGGCACCTTGTATGTTTCTCGGAATCGCATTCATCGGTAGTACAGGCAGTTGAGCAAGTACGAGAACTGGTGGGAATGCGTGGTAGACTTTCACGTCGAGTGCTTTCGAGGACGAAGTGCTGCGGCCACAACTTTGGGCAGTGAGAACGATCTCGCGTCCGCGTGTTCCGAGTACCGGTAATTTACGACCGCGACCGACGGGCGGGTTTGAGCGCGTTCGCAAACTACACACGAAGCACCCCTGTATCCCACCTACTACTTGTGTTATAACTCCCCAACCTTATCTATATGCGTGATAACCTCGCCTTGTTTCTCTCGGGCGACTTGCCGTACGTACAGCCTTGCTGGTTGCCGCGTGGTCATACCATGGTGCGAGCAGCACCCTATTCACGTAGAGTGTTGTTTACTGCCCTGCGCCAAATAGCTCAAGCCATATTTCATTTTCACCGGCACGTCGTCAAAAATCGCAGGGGCGGTTCCTCAAGCTCGCGGTCGGCTGGACGGCCGCGCGCGGGCAGCGCTTTAGCGGAGACCCCGGCCTTTGCGCCCTCCTGGGGCGATGCCTTTGGAACGAGGGGGACACGGAGCGCGGGATGAGATATCTCGTGCTCGGCGAGCGACCTCAGGAGCTGTGCGACCTGATCGTGCAAGATGTGCCGGAAGAAGGAGCGAGGTGACACACAGCAGCGTAATCGTGTTCTGTTTTTCTTCCGCTTTCGGTTTGCAGCTGAAATTGCTCGTATATATGCCCTGGCTTCGGGTAAAAGTTGCGGAGAAAAATTTGAGCCGCGCTTTTGGATTGCGGCTGCGATTGCTGGTACATAATATATGCACTGGCTATATACTGGTAAAACAGTTGGAGGAAGGTTTGCGCCGTTCTACGGCAGAGGGGTTTCCATTATTAGCACAAACCATTGCATTTTTCACTGGCTATTGGTATATTCCTTACCTGGGGAGCTTGTTTATGTTATACGTATCAATGCATTTGCATCCGATGTGCATTCTACCGCAGTATTGTCCGCCGAGAACTTGATAAACCCTTTTTAGCACTGCCCGTTTTTTTTTCTTCTTTTTTTTTGGTAGGCAAACAAGTATTACGTCTAATTTCAAGTACTTTGTACCCAAAACGAGAGTCCGGTCTGCACTGGGTTTTTTACTGTAACCGCATGGGATTGTGTTTCGGGCTTTACTATTGATAGTAGCTTAGCTTACAATATGAATATTTTATCGAAGTGGGTTGTTGGTTGGAGTATTATAATTCCTCAGGTGGAGGGAGCCTGAGAAAAGTTTAGGTACCACCACCCCTGCACCGTAGCCGGCGCTGTGTGAACAAACGCATTCTGAGCTGTGTTTGTATACAGCAGCAGCAGCAGCAGCGGCAGCGGCAGCTTTCGGACCGGGCACGTTTCTCGCCGCCCGCATGTTTCACTCTGGTTACCGCGACGATCTCGCTGATCCCGCCATCCGAGGCGTGGACAACGCCGACTTTTATCATCATTATCGACTGTCCCACGACTGCAAGGACTCTCCCCGTCAGCGATACGGATCGGTTCAGAAAGGGGGTCCTCTACCGGCAGCGGTAGCCATTGGTTTGAGGCTGATACCGTTTGCTGAGGCCCCTGCGTTTATTGCTCGGTCGTCGTGGTCGTAGAACCTCAAACCCAGCCCACCACCACCGTATATACGCGTCCCATCGTCGCGCTTGACCCTTCTTCGCAGAGATCTCAAAGCCGCTAAGGGAGTGCTACAGTTCGCGAGCAAGGCAAGCCTTCGGGACGCCAACGCGCTCTTGGAGAGTTATAAGGTGAGCCGGGGATTGTCCCGGGGGGGGAGGGGGGGGTACTTCATTTTCATGCATGGCCGTAGTCGTACGACCATAGACCCTTGCATCCCTACAATGCCGGGACGGAGCATGTCGGGTTTTCACCGACCAGGCAGACATTGCTAGCACCAAGCGCGGAGCGCCGTGAGGTGTTGGGCGAGTCGCATGAAGGGTGAGCTGCATCTTGCTAAGAACCGCCTCTGAGGCGGACTTGCATATGGGGGTGTGGGTTTTCACGGGTATGGACGCGACGTTCAGAGGGTTCCTGTCGAGGGCTATGACCGCTCTGCTACCGCTGCTGCTCTCTCTCGCCCGCCCTACCCTTGGCGTTTTTTTGCCGTGTGCGCGTAAGGACAAGCACCAAAATACAAATAAAAAACACGTTTGGTGTGCGATTACCTCTGAGTTGACCACGTGCTTGCGCTTTTCTGTGATTGGCTATAGCACGTGCGCGCAATTCACGCCGCATTTTTTTAAAAACCTGCGCGCGACCGAACGCCGATCGGGGTCTTTGCAGCAAACGGGTATTTTGCAAGGCAGCCCCCCCCCCCCCACTTCCATTATTTTTTAGTTTTTCTCCGTACTATATAGACGTGGTGAGTATCAGGCTGCTCTTGTCGACGCGTGCTACGATAGACGTAGCACCTTTTTGACTGAAACGTTTTCTGGATGAAAGGCGGGGCTCTTTGACCCCAAATCCTCGGAATGTCGGTCTTGTTTTTCGTTGTGTACTTAAGGTCACAGGATTGTTCATCAGGTAGTACTTTTACGTTCCTCCTCCAAAATGACACTTTTTGACGTACTTTTAGTACAGAGGCCCACTCAAGTGAGGAACCTCAGAAATTTGCCAAGTGCACTCCTATTGTAGCACGCGTCCGTCGGTGAAGACATTTGGAAGCTATTATTGGTCCTAACACTGTTTTTTTTTTTTTTCTCTCTCTCTGCCCCTTTCGCTCTCCCCGCGCCCTCGACACACCCCCCTCCCTGTGGTGCGCGTTTTGAATCGCTTTTCAGAGCAAACAACAGAACAAGCCAAAAGGGCTGTTGGAGTTTTGCGTCCTGCTGCTCAAGACCTGCGAGTACGACGCCGCACCAGTTTTTCAGAAGCTGCTTGATATGTACCGGGCCGACTTGTCCAAGGACGAGGCCTTGTTTGGGGTGAGAGATTTCTCGTCCGCCTGTTTTTTGTTTTCTTCTTTTTTTTTTTTTTCGGATTTGTCTGTTTTAAGTAAGCTTCTGCTGGCGCCTTTAGGGTGGTACGGGTAGGTGTGGCAATGTATCACGGCACTGGAAATCTATTACGGAAGACCATAGTAAATAGGACCAAATGTTGTTAGGAAAAACAGGTAAATATATAGGTTTTTGTGTATACGGTAGGTCTTATTTACTATGGTCCCCCGGTATGGTGATATGACACGGTACCGGAAGTCTACTGTCCGAGGTTGCTGCCATTTTTTTGCGGAGGCCCCATCACTTTCTGGCTGCTGTGGGCTCCGATGTCGTCATCGGTTCAGTTACAGGAACTGCTCATTATCTTTGCAATCCAAATTATGTTTTACTTTTTTTTCTTGCTTTTTTTGTTTTCGCCAATAGGAGTAGTAGCCCCTTGGAATGGTTCATGAAGTTGCGCGCGCGTACATACATACATACATACATACATACGTTGGTTTGGTTCTCAATGCCGAGTGTTTTGGGCGAGTTTGTCTTTACAGAGCTACCTATCGGTCGCCCCGATGGTCTAGTGGTAACCTCGAACGCTTACGTATAAACGTTGATGTCTGGAGTTCGAATCTCACGTGGGTCGGACTTTTGAGTTTATTTGCTAAAATAAATAAAAAACGGAATCAACTGCTGAGAGCGCCAATTAATAGTAGCGTGGGTAGGCACAATTCGATGCGAGTCGACGAGGGAAGGAAAGGCTGAAGTCTTCTCGCGATAAAAATGCAAGGCAAGAACCGTAGTGGGGGAGGAGGGAGAGGAGCCTACTTTGTGACCCCGGATCTGAGTTACGACTAGGGAGGAGAGAGAAAGGAAGGGCGAAGATAATAAATGGGATGGACAAAAAAAAAAAAAGAAAAGAAAAAAAGAGCTGTTCATGCTAAGGGACCCCGAGAAAAAATCGCACGGCTCTTGACACGGCTGTTCTTATTTGCCGGACTCAGTCGATGACGCGCGCTACGGTAGGGGTAGAGCACTTTTTTGGCCGAAATATTCTCTGACTGACTATTACCGACTATTACTGACTATTACTGACTATTGCTGACTATTGCTGACTATTACAGACTATTGCTGACTATTGCTGACTATTACTGACTATTACCGCCTATTACTGACTATTACTATTGCTGACTATTGCTGATTTTTACAGACTATTACCGACTTTTGCTGACTATTACTGACTATTACTGACTATTAGTGTATATATTCCTCAACCGAAGAACTACCCGGTATCCGATTCTGGGTTGCACGATACTTTTCGTTAGCACATAATCAGGGCATGAGATGTGTCATAGGGTTACGCCTACACGAAGTATATAACATTTTTCTCGCCGTCAGTTTTTTTTTAATTGTTACTTGCTATTAGTATATATCTCCTCAAACAAGAAGGCTTAGTCACAGAAAAGAAAAGTACCCTAAAGGCGCCAGCAGAAGCTTACTTAAAACAGACAAATCCGAAAAAAAAAAAAAAGAAGAAAACAAAAAACAGGCGGACGAGAAATCTCTCACCCCAAACAAGGCCTCGTCCTTGGACAAGTCGGCNAATACCCTTCAACCAGGATACCTTGCATATATATCTCAACGGCACGYTACGAAGCAACTCGACGACATCTATTAGCCGAGAAAGGCATCAAATCCGGAAACTTCGGACATCAAATAAACCCCTTTTCCCCTCTCTCGACAGGTATAGACGCGGTCTCTCGCGACCTCAGCTCGTGCACACGTCTAATAAAAAAGCGCTACGTACCAGGTACACCCCAACCCCACCTTCCCCTCCTCCCCAAAAAACAAAAACACCGCAACGACAAATAACCAAAATCTGTTGCAACGCTGCCGTGCGCCGCCTCTTTGTGTAGAAACCCGCCCGCCCGCCCGCCTATCCTCGTTCGCCGAGGACACTACTTGGGCATCCCGCCAAACATGCCCATGAGGTTGTCCAGCACGGACGGCGGTCGTAGTCGAAGGTTGAAGTAGGTGGACGCGATGGTCTCGACGTACTGGGGTTTCGCGAGCGGCGCGGGTGGTGGTCGTACGTTGAAATACACGACGGCGGAGGCGGAGGCGGAGGAGGCGGCGGCGACCGGGGGACACAGGAACGCGAGCGGAAGGTCGGGGGGCGAAAATGAAAGGCGGCATGTGAAGGGGCGTGGTAGCACAGGGATTATTTATTATTTGTAGGCATGAGCCTGTCAGATAATAGCGCAGGTCGACAATACGTTTTTGACCGAACCCTGCTCCCACTTTGCACCCTCTGGTCCCACGCAAGGCTGACCCTTGATCCCACCCGGGCCTGAGCCCCCCCCCAACCTGACCCCCCTACGAGATATCATTCTGTCCCGGAACATAATAACCATGTGTATAGTAATATTCAATAAACGTGGTGCTTACATTTCGGGACAGAGTAGTATACGATAATTAGCCGCCAGAAGAGCGCCCATGAAGCAACCCTATCCCACGCGAATTTATCCACCAAAATCGGGATTTCTACACCAGAACGGCCACAGCAAAAACGGGGACAACACTATGACTATAATAATAGTATAGTGGCTGCAAAATGAGGCGTGCTACGATGGGGGGGGTATGTAGCTCATTTTGGCCAATTTTTTTTGTCTGAATATTACTGACTGTTAGTGTACTCCTCAACTGAGGAACTACCCAATAAGGCATGTGCCTTGTAAGGCATGTTATACCTTAGGACCCATATTAACGAGTATAAATAAATTCAATTTGGAAAAAAAAAAAATCAAATTCGCTTTTTATTGGTCAACACACGCACCAGCACCCCCAAGATCCTAATCTTTGGTGCTGGTGCGGTGTTGACCAATGAAAAGCGGATTTGATTTTTTGTTTTTTCCAAATTGATTTTTTTTCTTCTTCGTTAAAACGGGCCCTTACCGTTGGAATGGGGCAACTTTTTAATCTTGTACGATCAAAATCAGTTTTTGGGCGAGGTTTAGACTTGCCCGCGGTGCGGTGGCTACGTATATGATAGAATATGACTTCCTTTTTTCTTCGTCTTTCAAGAGATGTTTTTTCATGTTTCTCGTTCTAGCCCCGTGGCTATCATAAGCACGTGTACGTATTAATAGTAGTAGCTGGTAGCTGGTATAAACGAGGAACGAACGCCTGCTGCTGTGTTCTCCTTTTTCAGCTTGCGACACCCCCGCCCCCCTCTCCCCCCGGGATTTCAAGCCAACCATATGTCAGTCCCGAAGGCGAGCCTTGTACAATAGCGCAATAGCATCTAGGTACGGGTAGGTGTGGCAATGTATCACGGCACTGGAAATCTATTACGGAAGACCATAGTAAATAGGACCAAATGTTGTTAGGAAAAACAGGTAAATATATAGGTTTTTGTGTATACGGTAGGTCTTATTTACTATGGTCCCCCGGTATGGTGATACAACACGGTACCGGAAGCCTACTGTCCGAGGTTGCTGCCATTTTTTTGCGGAGGCCCCATCACTTTCTGGCTGCTGTGGGCTCCGATGTCGTCATCGGTTCAGTTACAGGAACTGCTCATCATCTTTGCAATCCAAATTATGTTTTACTTTTTTTTCTTGCTTTTTTTTTTTCGCCAATAGGAGTAGTAGCCCCTTGGAATGGTTCATGAAGTTGCGCGCGCGTACATACATACATACATACATACATACGTTGGTTTGGTTCTCAATGCCGAGTGTTTTGGGCGAGTTTGTCTTTACAGAGCTACCTATCGGTCGCCCCGATGGTCTAGTGGTAACCTCGAACGCTTACGTATAAACGTTGATGTCTGGAGTTCGAATCTCACGTGGGTCGGACTTTTGAGTTTATTTGCTAAAATTAAAAAAATAAAATAAAACGGAATCAACTGCTGAGGGCCCGTATTAACGAGTATAAAATAAATCCAATTTGGAAAAAATAAAATTCAAATACGCTTTTAATTGGTCAACACACGCACCAGCACCAAATATTATGCCCCAAGATCCTAATCTTTGGTGCTGCTGCGTGTGTTGACCAATGAAAAGCGGATTTGATTTTTTTTTTTTTCCAAATTGATTTTTTTTCTTCTTCGTTAAAACGGGCCCTGAGAGCGCCTATTAATAGTAGCGTGGGTAGGCACAATTCGATGCAAGTCGATGAGGGAAGAAAAGGCTGAAGTCTTCTCGCGATAAAAATGCAAGGCAAGAACCGTAGTGGCGGGGGAGGGAGAGGAGCCTACTTTGTGACCCCGGATTTGAGTTACGACTAGGGAGGAGAGAGAAAGGAAGGACGAAGATAATAAATGGGATGGAAAAAAGAAAAGAAAAAAAGAGCTGTTCATGCTAAGGGACCCCGAGAAAAAATCGCACGGCTCTTGACACGGCTGTTCTTATTTGCCGGACTCAGTCGATGACGCGCGCTACGGTAGGGGTAGAGCACTTTTTTGGCCGAAATATTCTCTGACTGACTATTACCGACTATTACTGTCTATTACTGACTATTGCTGACTATTGCTGACTATTACAGACTATTGCTGACTATTGCTGACTATTACTGACTATTACCGCCTATTACTGACTATTACTATTGCTGACTATTGCTGATTTTTACAGACTATTACCGACTTTTGCTGACTATTACTGACTATTACTGACTATTAGTGTATATATTCCTCAACCGAAGAACTACCCGGTATCCGATTCTGGGTTGCACGATACTTTTCGTTAGCACATAATCAGGGCATGAGATGTGTCATAGGGTTACGCCTACACGAAGTATATAACATTTTTCTCGCCGTCAGTTTTTTTTTAATTGTTACTTGCTATTAGTATATATCTCCTCAAACAAGAAGGCTTAGTCACAGAAAAGAAAAGTTAGATGCTATTGCGCTATTGTACAAGGCTCGCCTTCGGGACTGACATATGGTTGGCTTGAAATCCCGGGGGGAGAGGGGGGCGGGGGTGTCGCAAGCTGAAAAAGGAGAACACAGCAGCAGGCGTTCGTTCCTCGTTTATACCAGCTACCAGCTACTACTATTAATACGTACACGTGCTTATGATAGCCACGGGGCAAGAACGAGAAACATGAAAAAACATCTCTTGAAAGACGAAGAAAAAAGGAAGTCATATTCTATCATATACGTAGCCACCGCACCGCGGGCAAGTCTAAACCTCGCCCAAAAACTGATTTTGATCGTACAAGATTAAAAAGTTGCCCCATTCCAACGGTAAGGGCCCGTTTTAACGAAGAAAAAAGAAAATCAATTTGGAAAAAAAAAAATCAAATCCGCTTTTCATTGGTCAACACGCGCACCAGCACCAAAGATTAGGATCTTGTGGGGTGCTGGTGCGTGTGTTGACCAATAAAAAGCGAATTTGATTTTTTTTTTTTCCAAATTGAATTTATTATATACTCGTTAATATGGGTCCTAAGGTATAACATGCCTTACAAGGCACATGCCTTATTGGGTAGTTCCTCAGTTGAGGAGTACACTAACAGTCAGTAATATTCAGACAAAAAAAAATGGCCAAAATGAGCTACATACCCCCCCCATCGTAGCACGCCTCATTTTGCAGCCACTATACTATTATTATAGTCATAGTGTTGTCCCCGTTTTTGCTGTGGCCGTTCTGGTGTAGAAATCCCGATTTTGGTGGATAAATTCGCGTGGGATAGGGTTGCTTCATGGGCGCTCTTCTGGCGGCTAATTATCGTATACTACTCTGTCCCGAAATGTAAGCACCACGTTTATTGAATATTACTATACACATGGTTATTATGTTCGGGGACAGAATGATATCTCGTAGGGGGGTCAGGTTGGGGGGGGGCTCAGGCCCGGGTGGGATCAAGGGTCAGCCTTGCGTGGGACCAGAGGGTGCAAAGTGGGAGCAGGGTTCGGTCAAAAACGTATTGTCGACCTGCGCTATTATCTGACAGGCTCATGCCTACAAATAATAAATAATCCCTGTGCTACCACGCCCCTTCACATGCCGCCTTTCATTTTCGCCCCCCGACCTTCCGCTCGCGTTCCTGTGTCCCCCGGTCGCCGCCGCCTCCTCCGCCTCCGCCTCCGCCGTCGTGTATTTCAACGTACGACCACCACCCGCGCCGCTCGCGAAACCCCAGTACGTCGAGACCATCGCGTCCACCTACTTCAACCTTCGACTACGACCGCCGTCCGTGCTGGACAACCTCATGGGCATGTTTGGCGGGATGCCCAAGTAGTGTCCTCGGCGAACGAGGATAGGCGGGCGGGCGGGCGGGTTTCTACACAAAGAGGCGGCGCACGGCAGCGTTGCAACAGATTTTGGTTATTTGTCGTTGCGGTGTTTTTGTTTTTTGGGGAGGAGGGGAAGGTGGGGTTGGGGTGTACCTGGTACGTAGCGCTTTTTTATTAGACGTGTGCACGAGCTGAGGTCGCGAGAGACCGCGTCTATACCTGTCGAGAGAGGGGAAAAGGGGTTTATTTGATGTCCGAAGTTTCCGGATTTGATGCCTTTCTCGGCTAATAGATGTCGTCGAGTTGCTTCGTAACGTGCCGTTGAGATATATATGCAAGGTATCCTGGTTGAAGGGTATTGCGCTGGCGAGCAGTAGTGGCCGCATGCCACCACGTGACCCACCCATCAAATTCAAGACTACCTCTCTCCTCTGAACATTTTTGTCATTGGTCAAAAGCTTGAAGCGACTTAAAATTGCTGTCTCACCGGATGGTTTGCTTCTTGCCCGTCGGGGAGCCGTGCGGTGCTGTGAGCGGGTGGGCCTTTTTTCTGCAGGAGCGAAAGCGGGCGGACACAAAACAAAAACAACGTCCACATTTTGAGTGACGATTGGGTCCCATTACTGACGTTGCACCATTACACTGTGGGAGATAAAGCTATCGTTGGGTGTGGTTTCAATAGTCGCAAGGGTGTGTTTAGTAGGGTATGCTGAGTGCTGAGTATACTCTGGGGTTCTCGGGTACCAAACCTGGCTGTTTTGGTCATACTCGGGTAGGTACCCGGATATTCCCAGAGTATATACCCTACTTAACGGACCCTTGGGACATTATAATACCCTGGGGTACCCGGGTACCAAAGCTGGGTGTTTGGTCATACTTGGGTAGATACCCGGGTACCGCCTGAGTGTATATAGCCTTTATATACTGAACGCACCCTTTGAACATGGATATACTCTGGGGTACCTGGGTAGCAAACCGGGTTGTTTTGGTCATACTCGGGGAGGTACCCGCCGGGTTCATACTCGCACACTAATAAACCCAACCAATCTTGCAATACATAGTGATAGTAGTTGATACCCGACACCCTATATATTCGCGGAAAGGTTAGCTGTGACAGAAAATGCTACATACGAAGTTTCGTGTGGGTGTAGCAAAACCTCTCTATATCTCTATGCAGCGGCACACCCTTACCTGCGATGCGCTACTTACTACACAGGGGGAGGATATATAGAGATGCGCAAGCTGTTGTTTGGCGACCGGCCGAGCTCCCCCTCTCGCGAACGAACGAGACGAGGAGGCAGCCAGTAGCAGCCTTTTGATGTGACACCACCTACCTGGAGAGACGACTCTTCGGGTGGCTATCTATCCCCACCGCACCTGGCCCCTTATTCAGACGTCAGGTCGGGTCAACAAAATGCTCAAGTCTCCGGAGTAGTACGTAGCACAGCAGGGGGGCCGATACTTCCGAGGGGGCATGGAGTGAATTGACACACGACACGAGGCGGAACAACGTGGGAGTGTGGAGAGCTCAAGCTTTAGTTTTACCCATCCGCCGGAGGATAAAACAAAAAACAAAAAACACCACCTGTATATTAGGCTTGTCCTGCAGATGACGGAGTTCGGAGTGCTCCCGAGTTTTTGGAGGTTTTGCGACGGGGACGCATGCTATACGGTAGAGGTGCACCGTATTTTTCCGGAGGCTCTTATCCCCGGGTTTCAAGTGTTTGCCCTACCGTCACCGGCAATACGTGAGGAAAGAAAAACAAACTGGTTTTAGACCAAGCTTGTCATGCATTAGCACACCCCTTGCTAACATACCCCCTGCATTCTGGCCGGGATCTGTTCACACTCACTCCATACGTAGCAATCATTGATATACCGTTATCACACCGTCTCATTACCACACCCCCTGAATCTGGTCGGGGTCTGTTAACTCTCATTATCAACCAATAATGCCGTTAGACAACCCCGTCGTTGTCACACCCTCTCGTTACCACACCCCCTAGCTGCAGGGCTCTCGTGCATGGTGTTTATCACCGGGGATGCGTTAGATAGCACACCCCTCCACAACAGCACACCGGGTGATAATATTGTTAAATGCCAAAATGTTATCACCGGGGTGTGCTTTCTTCCGTGTTATACCGTTTTTTTTTTTTTTTTGTATTTGTTGTATGTTATTTATTCATTTGTACAGTACCGGCCCGCTCATAAGAAAGGAACTCACAAGAAAGTTCAGCCTGAAAATTGAAAAAAAAAGAAAGCTCTCAGCTATGTCGAGTCATCATAAGCTTAAGAAAGTGACCCCTTCCTCTGGCTGGCCTGGGCCCAAGCCACCATTCATTGTCAGCATACTATGTAGGAAAACGTCTTCTCGGGACCAAAATAAGAAAGCGAAACATAAGAAAGTGTGCTTTCGCGCGGCCCAGAATAAGAAGTCAGCCTGAGCCCGATTCAGTTTTCTTGTAGAGGGCCGGTACTATATTAATACTATCACTACTATACTACAAATACTACTACTACTACTACTACTACTACTACTACTACTACTTACTACTACTACTACTACTACTACTACTACTACTACTACTACTACTACTACTACTACTACTACTACTACTACTACTACTACTATTACTACTACTACTACTACTACTACTACTACTACTACTACTACTTACTACTACTACTACTACTACTACTACTACTACTACTACTACTACTACTACTACTACACTCTACTCTACTCTACTCACTACTACATACTGTACTGTATACTACTAATGCTACCACTGCTACTACTACCACTGTACTAACTCCACTACCACTGCTACCTGAGCTTCGAAATATAAGAACCATTTCGATTAATCTCTTGAGTATACAACCGATCCATATATTCGGGTCAGAGTAGTATATACTTTGCTACCAGGTATTTCTTACCGATATAGTCTACACTTCCGGCCTCTCATAAGAAAGTGTCCCCACAAGAAACTCAGCCTAAACATTACGGGGGAAATAAGAAAAGTCGACAGCTATTATACTGAAGTTAGTGTGGGACACACCCCTTTCTCAAATAAGAAAGTCAGCCTGAGCCCGATTTTGGTTTCTTATGAGCGGGCCGGTCCTGTAGTCTATAGTTCCGTACTTTAGTTTGTCGGCAACGACGACAACGCACGGTAGAGCATGGCCGCCATTTAAACAGCAGCAGCAGCGCTTCGCCACCAACTGCTACGCCGGAGATATCGTAAAACAGGTCATCATACAGAGCTGATGATGTGCATCAGCAGCAGCACAATATCAACTGCTGCTGCGATAGAGCATGTCTAAGTAATGTGGCTGCTGTGGGCGCGGAAGCTAAGTGCAGAAGGGCGCGGGGGCTGTGTGCAGCAGCAGCAGCAGCAGCAGCAGCAGCAGCAACGGGCGGAAGCAGCGGGCGCTTTGGTGCGCAACCACCATGGCGTACTGCTGTAGTCGCTCGATGGCCGGCATTTGTACAGCACCACCAGGGAAAGACACCAGCATATAGACTATCAGATAGAAGAGCTGATGATGAATAGCTGCACAACCGGCATTTTGTGGGCGTAGAGAGACACCATCATAAAGATTATCAGGCAGAGCTCATGGCGTACTGCTGCTGCTGTTGCCGCTGCTGCACTGCAGCACAGCAAGCAGCAGTACTAAATCAACTTCTGCGACGGTAGCTCAGGCGGAAGATCATACGAGTATGCGTTTATTGCTGCGCTGTTGCGGTACAAATCGCCGACCATCAGATATTGCTGTAGTAGCGTACAGCAGTAGTTGCCCGGTGAACAGGTTGCTGTTTTCGGCACTTTCCGTCTGCCAGGTACGCTTTTTTCAGTATTATTTGACAGGAAACTCAGGGGAAATCCTCTCTAAAATAATTGTCATTGCTCCAAGAAAATAAACAAGTCGTACCTGTATGTATGCGAAGTACGACGCGTTCCAGGGTACATATATACAGAGTACATGGTATCAAACAATACGCACACCGCCCCTATAAGGGCAGAGTACCATCGTTGTCTCTTCGGGTCTGATGAAAAAAACAAAAAAACAGGTACACATTGTCGACTCGTCCATGAACCAGCATACATACCCTGGTAGACCACAATACATGTTCATTGGTCAAAAACAACGACATAGCCGACAGGTTCTTCGACTTGCAAGCTGTACTCGTAGCCCCGTTCGATAGTTGTACGTACTCGCCCGAGAGTTACTTGCTTTACGTTTATTTGACAATCCAACGAAAAAAAAACATAGTTTTGTAATTTATCCAAGAATTATCTTTCTGCTCCCTGAGCCTTTTTTGGAACAACATTGCACATTGTCGGATGGCAAGCATAATAACAATAATTTTAATATCCCACAAAAAAAAATGCGAGTGGACGGGCTTTCAACTTATTTCGTATAGCTTTCAGAGTGTAAAATTGATTTTTACTAGAATCCTGACCCCGTAACCTCCGCTCTGATTTCTAAAGTGCCTCCAAAAAACAAATCCAGACATACACGTTATTTCCCGTTCGGGAGTACAATCTGGTCAAAACAATACAACAACAATTACCCTGCATTTCCTATTTTTTTTATTTCGTACCGGAATTAGAGTTATTTTTTTCATTTTCGGAGTTCGGGCACACGAAGTAGGCTGCCGCTTTGTATTGTTTGTTGCTGCTCTGCAACTACTGCTAAGTTACTGCGTACGCGGAGCGCACTACCTTACTACTGCTGTAATGTTCTTGCGTCGCCCATCATTTGTACGGTTTGCTGTAGGCTAGCGTTTAATATGCAGTAAAATGGCAACTCATTGTGGCCACGCTAAACGCAGCTTGACGAAGCAAGAGTATCAACATCACCATAGAAATAAGTGGCCATAGATTGATACACAGCCAGAACACTGGCAAGCGCTTATCCCGTAGTTTTCACCCACCCACCGCCCGTTTCTTTCAAAGGTGAAAGGGGGGGGTTACTGCGATGTATATAGATATCAGGTACCCGGTACGTATATATATATATATTTTCTGAAAATAGTTTAGATGGCAGAAGTTTGAATGGTCTTGGACCATGGGAACTCGGTATTCCCGAGACTGTGGACAGTGTACCCTAGATAACGGCCGCAGGAGGGAGAAACGGTCCGGTTCGAGCACGCACGCAGTATACGGCAGTGCCAAGCAAGCAATATACCGCAGCGCGGGGCCCTAGACGAGGCGGAGAGTCAACGGAGCCTCCCTCCCTCCCTCCCTCCCTCCCATCGCGTCTAAATAAATAACCAGAAAAGAAAAAAACAACTATGAATACCAGGGCTGTTCGCAGGTCAGGTCAACCCTCACGGGTCGGGTCGGGTCAGCTGACTTGACCCGACCCGACCCGTGAAAAATTGAGATGTCTTGACCTGACCCGACCTGACCCGCGATATTTTGGAAACCTCCTGACCCGACCCGACCCGACCCGACCCGTGCGATTTAAAAACCTCTTGATCCGACCCGACCTGACCCGTGAGATTTTGAACACCTCCTGACCCGACCCGACCCGACCCGCCAGGTTCTGATTGACCCGTGAGATTAGGGTCAGTTGCGGGTCGAGTTAACTCAACCGGCGAGACCATTCCTCGCGACCCGCGCGTTCGACCCGCGGAATCCGGCCCGTGGGCCGACACTTCAAAAACAATCGAATCTCCATTTGTGTACCCTGCAGCGATATGTGGCCTGATTGTAGTGGGTAAGGATGGATGTCGACGTGCGTATATAGATTTGGCGGTGTTTTAAAGTTTGAATATGATACTCGTATATACAAAGGGGGGATAGTTGACTACTGGTATGTACGAGGAGAAAAGATGTTGGGCAAGCAAGCGGGAAGTTTTCGTAAGTGTCGGATCCGTGGGCCGGATGCGCGGGTCACCCCGGTCAGCAGAAAACAGCTCGCGGGCCATGCTGTCCCGACCCGCGAGTGAACCGTTTCTCGCGGGCCATGACCTGACCCGACTCGTGAGCTTGTTATCACCTCTTGACCCGACCTGACCCGACCCGTGAGATTTAAAAAAATCTTGACCCGACCCGACCGGTGATATTTGAAAAACTCTTGACCCGACCTGATCCGACCCGCGAGATTTGAAAACCTCTTGACCCGACCCGACCTGACCCGTGATATTTTCAACACCTCGTGACCTGACCCGGCCCGACCCGTGAAATTTTGAACACCTCCTGACCCGACCCGCGGGTCGGGTCATGACCCGCGAACAGCCCGGATTAAGGGCAAAATCGGAGCCATGAATTAAAAAAACAACAACAATATTGTTCCATTTTTTTCCCCAAATATTGGAATGCGAAGCCTTAGCCTTCCAAACATTCTGCCCTCGGTTAAATTTCAAAACTTTGGAAATACTTCCTGTTTTTCCCATTTTTCTTGGAAAAAGTAATGGAAATTTTGGGGAAAAGTTGCTCGATCTTATCGGAGCCATGAATTTCCAAAATTTCCAAAAACAAAATCGCGCAATTTCCTGTATTTTCATTTCTTCCATTTTTTTTCCAAACATAATATTGGAATGCGAAGCCTACATTTCGCTCTCTGCTAAATTTCCAAACTTTGGAAATGTTTCCTGTTTTTCCCGTTTTTCTTGGGAAAACC
Source organism: Saccharina japonica (assembly GCA_008828725.1). NCBI lineage: Eukaryota > Phaeophyceae > Laminariales > Laminariaceae > Saccharina > Saccharina japonica. The sequence continues at coordinate 110,172 of MEHQ01000599.1, read as the reverse complement.
ATTGGAAATTTTCAGGGCTGTTCGCGGGTCATGACCCGACCCGCGGGTCGGGTCGGGTCGGGTCAAGAGGTTTGCAAATCTCACGGGTCGGGTCGGGTCGAGCCAAGAGGTTTCCAAAATCTCGCGGGTCGGGTCGGGTCATGACCCGACATCTCAAAATTTTCGCGGGTCGGGTCGGGTCATGACCTGACATATCAAATTTTCGCGGGTCGGGTCGGGTCATGACCCGACATCAGAAAAAATTCGCGGGTCGGGTCAGGTCACGACCCGCGAGAAACGGGTCACTCGCGGGTCGAGCCAGAATGATCCGCGAGGTGTTTTCCGTTGACCGGCGGGTCGGACCCGTGGGTCGAACCCGCGGATCCGGCCGGCAGGCCCGGATTTTTCCTATATTACTGCTTCCTGCCCGAGGGCTACTCTCACCTCAGCGGGTCGGACCCGCGGGTTCCAAACCTTTAACCTTTTACCACTTCCTGCCCGTCGTGCCGATACCCCGCGAGATCATAGCGTTCAAAACGATCGTATTATATACCTGGTACTACTGCTGTACATACCTGGTACCAGGCATACCTTTGGCGAACTCCTGGTCGGATGATACCACACAGCACTAACCTAATGCTCACACATTCTCCAAACCCACTACTCGTACAGACAGGCCGCAAATCAATGCAGGGTACAAGAAGATAAAACACGACAGCAGCAGTACAGTATAACAACAAGGCAGGCATGCATCAATTGTACAATTGATGCATGTCACAAACTCATCGATGGATACATTAGTACGCTTGCCCTCGCCGGAGGCGACATAGTCTGCCCGCTTTCCGGGTCGGAAGCAGAAGCCATCTTGGGTCAGAGCTATCGGGTCGACCCGAGAAGAAGGCGTGGTAGGCACGGCAATGTGCGGGATGTGGGTCTATGTCTCTCTCTTCACGAAGATCCTCGCGAGCACACACCACTACGTAATTCAAAAACAAAAGAAAAAAAATACAAAAAACAAAACAAAAAGCACGACACTCTAGGAATAGTATGAGGGACCAAGGCCCAACCAACGGACGAACGAGCAACAACTACAGAATGGACCCGCGAGTTTTTATCTTTTGACCCGCGAGAAATATCACGGCTCCAGTCGACCCGACCCGTATGAAACCCTTATCTCGCGGGTCAATCGGTATCTGGCGGGTCGGGTCGGGTCGGGTCAGGAGGTGTTGAAAATCTCACGGGTCAGGTCGGGTCGGGTCAAGAGGTTTGCAAATCTCACGGGTCAGGTCGGGTCGGGTCAAGAGGTCTCCAAAATCTCGCGGGTCGGGTCGGGTCATGACCCGACGTCTCAATTTTTTCGCGGGTCGGGTTGGGTCATGACCCGACATCTCAAATTTTCGCGGGTCGGGTCGGGTCATGACCCGATATCTCAAAATTCTCGCGGGTCGGGGCAGGTCAGCTGACCCGACCCGACCCGACCTGACCCGTGAGGTTTGACCTGACCCGCGAACAGCCCTGGAAAATTTGGGGGAAAGTTGCTCGATAAGGCTAATTCTTATACAGTTGAAAAAGAGCGCTTTTTCGATCCCAACTTCTTCGATTGAGAAATACAATCCACGAATCCCGTCGAAAACAAATCGATCCCAACTTCTTTGATTGAGAAATCCAATCCACGAATCCCGATTTTTTCGACGGGATTCGTGGATTAGATTTCTCAATTGAAAAAGTTTTTGAAGCTCACCGCATCTCTCTCCACCCCTCCAAATACACGGTCACACCACCCAGCGGCAGCCTGAACACCTCTCCGATGCTGGGTTGACTGCTCTACCGCTGCTGCTGCTGCTGCTGCGCGCAGCGCAGCAACTCCTAGAACGCCCGGTCGCCCCGGTAGAGTAGTGGTCAGCTTCAAAGGCTACCATCATTGGTACCCGAGTACAAATCCCACCGTGGTGAGAGATTTTGACTATATTTGAAAAAATAAAAAGGAACCAATAATTGCTGAGAGCGACTTCGTGGCGTGGGTAGGCGGAATCCGACGCAAGTCGACGAGGGAAGAAAGTGCTGAAATATGATCGCGATAAAAATGCAAGGCAAGAACCGTAGTGGGGGAGGAGGGAGAAGAGCCTACTTTGTGACCCCGGATCTGAGTTACGGCTAGGAAGGAGATAGAAAGGAAGGGCGAAGATATAAATGGGATCGACAAAAAAAAAAAAACGCGAGCAGGACACGAAGCAGTTGTCAACTCTCGTACCAACCGCCCCCAGAAAGAGCACAAAAAACTGCAAAATCGATCCGATTGACGATAGGGAAGGCATCCAGACAAACACCCCGTCGAATTTATACGTAGTGCATCGGAAATCGAGTTTTTCGATCCTCTCGATCCGATGGCATACGTAAGAATTAGCCTGATAATGGCCCTCAATATCAAAACTCGAAAAAACTTAAACTTCTCATCAAACGGTAAATACCGGTACGAGGCAACTGGAAAAGCCGATTTCGCGAAATCACCAGTAGGTAGACCGGGGTAACGGACCCCCTGCTGCTTTTATCGCATCTTGCGTATCACGTCAGTGCGGGAGGCGTCTACGGCCTACGTACCTACTCGTATGCTTTCCTCTCTCCCTATGATGTGTGACTCCAGCCTTCAACTCAAACCACTCGCACATATCATACGGTACTCGTAATTTCCAGGGTTCTTTACGGTTAACCGTCCGTGCACGGTGCGGTTTTTTGTTTTCGAAAATCCTACGGCCCGGTTCGGTGCGGTTTTCAGAAAGCGGAAATATTACGGTGCGGTTCGGTGCGGTTATCCGATATTGTAAATCCTACGGTGCGGTTAGGTTTTTTCATGCATCCTACAGTGCGGTTCGGTGCGGTTTTCAGAAATCAGGAATCCTACGGTGCGGTTCGGTGCGGTTTTCCGAAATCGTAAATGCAACGGCGCGGTTCGGTTTTTTCCTACATCCTACGGTGCGGTTCGGTGCGGTTTTCAGAAATCAGGAATCCTACGGTGCGGTTCGGTGCGGTTTTCAGAAATCATAAATGCAACGGTGCGGTTCGGTGCGGTTTTCATAAATCGGGAATCCTACGGTGCCGTTCGGTGCGGTTTTTAGATTTAGTAAATCCTACGGTGCGGTTCGGTGCTGTGATACATCCTACGGTGCGGTCCGGTGCGGTTCCTCGTTGAACGGTTACTCGTGGCTCCAATATTTTAGCAGCCTCGCAATAAGGCTGTACGTGGCCGATCAAGCTTATTTCTTCGTTCACACGATGGGGAGGTGTATGGTAGTAAACTCTCCAGGTTTGCTACTCCCACGACACGCAAGCGCGCTCGCTTGATCACCTTCGCGGCTAGAGCTCGGCCTGATAAAACAAAAACACGAAAATACCGGCGCTCTCGGGTCGTATACCCCAATTGAAAATGGGATAGTGTACCGTAATGGTTTCATCTAAGAGCTATACACCTTGCTTCTTGCTGATTTTTCGTTCGAATAAGTATCTACAAATCTTCGACGGCCTCGCAACAAGGCTACTCGTGGCCGATCGCATTGTTTCGCTCACAGGAGTGTACAGCCCACTCTGTAGGCGGGTTGCAGCCCCGCCGCGCTCTCTCTCTCGTGCGCTGGCGGTAGTAACTCTTTAGACCTCCAGCGCACAGGCTACCAAACCTGAGTTTAGGTGAGAATGGTGTTTTATATCGTCATAGCATCACCTCTCAAGAGGCCCCAGGGCTTCAGCGTGGGTTTTTAAAATCGATAACGTAGCTTCAATCTTTGCCAGCCTCGCAACAAGGCTGTTCGTGGCCGATCAAGCTCATTTCTCCGTTCACACGATGGGGGGGTGTATGGTAGTACGCTCTCCAGGTTTGCTACGCCCCCGACACGCAGGCGCACTCGTTTGATCATCTTCGCGGCCAGAGCTCGGTCTGGTACAAACAAACAAGAAAATATCGGCGCTCTCGGGTCGTATACCCCCAATTGACAGTGGAACAGTGTACAACAATGGTTTCGTCTAAGAGCTGTACCTTGCTTCTTGGTGTTTTTCGATCGAACCAATCTCTAGAAATCTTCGACGGCCTCGCAGCAAGGCTGTTCGTGGCCGATCGAGCTCACTGTTTCGCCCACACGATGGGATGTGTACATCCCACTCTGTAGGCGGGTTGCAGCCCCGCCAAGCGCTCGCTCGCGCTCGCTTGCGGGCGAGAAGTGTACGGGCGAGGATGCCTCAATCGCCAAAGCTGAGGATTCGGTGATTATTCGGAATTTAGTCGCCTATATGGTTCCGAATCTGGTCACGGCCAACATGTCGTCAGGTGGAAATCGGTCTTAATGCAGGAAGCTTAATATTTAAGTGAATTTGATTATGGGTTAGGGTAACCTTTTGTTTCTCGCAAGGTATTACATTTTATAGTTTTCTCGCAAAACAAATATCTTGACTAGCGGAAAGCGCGAGAGCGTGATTTAGCAAAATTCGATGAAGATCGACGAGCGTTGGGAAGGCTGAACCCTCTGCGCGATAAAAATGAAGGCAAGAACCGCAGAGGGGGAGGAGGGAGAGGAGCCTACTTTGTGACCCTGGATCTGAGTTACGACTAGGGAGGGAGAAAGACAGTAGAGCGAAGATAATAAATGGGATGGTTAAACAAATATTGGAAATTATGGAAAAAGTTGCTCGATAAGAATGACCCTGCTCCAAGCTCACGCGCGAATCTAGCGCGGCAGGCTGGATAGACACACCTGGATGAGAGATAATCGGAGGGGGGTTGTTTCTTAAAACAACGAAACGCAGGGTGTATGCAGGAGGCCTTCATAATACGTTATACATCCCGCGCGCGCGACTATGTACACAACCTGAATTGACATGAAGTTCTCTTTTTTGTTGTTATATTGGGGGCCAGGGTAAAAACGTTGAAGGGTACGCTCGCTTTTGTTGCCCAGTGCAATACGTTTCCCACTTACTTGAGTTCGATGGGCTGCTGCTGCTATTCGGGGGCACCTGGCGGCATGCTGTGCCGACCGTACACGTTGCATACAGTATGTTCGTCGAGTGACGCCGCCGGCTTTCATTGATTAGGTTTTGTGGTCAGCACGCATGTTGTGACGTACAGTTACCGTGACTCAAGCTATACTCGCCGCATGCATTCCCCCAAAATCATCAACCGGTTACTTACTCGTAGCAGAAGCCATACGGGTGGAAGAGTCCACCCCCCTTACTCCGTGGCACGACATGCCTCAGTATCATAATAACATGCACCCCACAAAGAAAGAAAAAAGCAACACACCAAAAATTACAAACACCGATTAACTTGATCGAATACATTTAGGTATGTTTTTGGTTTTGTTTAACCAGTATCCGAAAACGTGCAGCATTGCTACGGAGCTTCAACGCCGACCACTCATACACCAACCCACTAGCCTATACGTAGGGTTAGGGGTTAGGATTATTGCTTTACTCGGTAACAACGAGCGATGTCCAACGTGTAACGAACGGTCCGGTACGAAATGACCAAGGCCAACCAATCATCGTATCGCTCTCGAGAAAAAACAGGTTTTCGTTGTTTTTTTTCATTTCTTCTCCACGTTTGTTCATGCGCAATGCTTGAGTGCTCGAGCCAACCTTATTTAAAAAAATAAAAAAACAACAGCTGCTGTGAGCTCGAAGATTTCGTCGAAGCTCATCTTTGCTAGCTGAGTGTAATACTTCGATCGCGCGTACTTACGGATTTTATATGTCCTCATGTAGGGTGTATATCCCGTATGAGGGGGACACAATCTGAGGCTGTAGAATTCAGGAAGTGTGCGTCTATTTGTGGGGGGAGAAATAATAAAAATAAATTAAAATTAAGCAGTCTGAAATAAACATGCCAGGTATACTATATTGTTCCGACGAGTTGACGTGATATAGAGTGGGTCTATTATTAGTAGCGCAAGCCACCTGTCGTCGTTATATATCTGTATGGGGTATTTTTATCGTGCGTACTCTGGTTTTTATGTTTACTATTTATTTGTTTTTGATACAGAATACCAAAGGTATGTTCGGTAGGGTACGTACCGAACTGTACCGGGGGTATTTTCTCGTTAAATACCGGTACCCGACACTTCGGTAAGTTCGGTATGGCCTCGATACCGGTACCCGACACTTCGGTAAGTTCGGTATTTTTTCAATACCGGTACCCGACAGTTCGGTAAGTTCGGTATTTCTCCAATACCGGTACCCGACACTTCGGTAAGTTCGGTACTTTTCCAATACCGGTACCCGACACTTCGGTAAGTTCGGTAATTTTCCAATACCGGTACCCGACACTTCGGTAAGCTCGGTACTCATACCCGAACATACCCCGGGTACCGGTATACCCTCGACCACAATACCGGCGGTGATCGATGCGGCCTCGATACCGGGGAATCGGGTATGTATGCAATACGGACACACATTATGACATTATACAAGGTACCTGGTATTTATTTTTGGCAGCAGCAGCAGTCTTCTCTACATTCATGTATCCACCTGGTCCTTCGCTCTGGAGTGACACAACGCACTCATCTCACACCCACCATGAACGGCTGCAGACACAACATAACAATCGCTGAGAGTACACAACGAAAGGATAGATGATATTATCACCAAGTCGCGCCGGTGGGGTTCGAGGCGCCGCCGAGGCGGTGCTATGGCACGCTCTGCGCAGCCTCGTGTAGTGGGAGAAGCTCCGACTGCTCACCTGAGAAAGTACTCGTATCATGCATCCTATTTACGGACTTCAACGCGACATCTCGAATCCATCGCTGCTCTAATTGTATTCAAACAGTGATGTATCAGCAGCAGCTGAGCAGCACTACGCGAGGTGGCCGATGATCTAAACTGTATGCCGAGCTTCGACGTTGGGAGATTAGGGTATAAAACGGGCTTCAAGCGTAGCACTCGATGGCAGTGGCACGCGTGAACTGCATCAAATATACAGTAGAGCCCACAGCAGCAGCGCATTGCCCAAGTTGGAGCTGCTGCTTCTGCCCCTCTGCTGCTGTGTTCTGTTGTTGCTCTTGCTGGGGCTGGTGCTGCTGCTAACCGTGCTTCCGATTGCTACGTGGTTGGGATGGCGGCGGCAGCATTGCCATTTTCTCCGTCATTGGCGCCGTCATCTGTTTGCTGTTGCTACATATACACATTTATTTAGGGTATGTTCGGTAACAAGGGTACGTACCGAAGTATACCGGGGGTATTATCTCGGTAAATACCGGTACCTGACACTCGGTAAGTTCGGTATTTTTCCAATACCGGTACCCGACACTTCGGTAAGTTCGGTATTTTTCCAATACCGGTACCCGACACTTCGGTAAGTTCGGTATTTTTTCAATATCGGTACCCGACACTTCGGTAAGTTCGGTATTACTTCAATACCGGTACCCGACACTTCGGTAAGTTCGGTATTTTTCCAATACCGGTACCAGACACTTTGGTAAGTTCGGTACGCTCACCTAAATGTACCCCGGGTACCGGTATACCCTCGTCCACAATACCGGGGGTACCGGTATTTTCTCGGTAGTGTGCTTAATACCCTACCGAATACTTCGGTAAGTTCGGTACCGGGCTCGATACCCTACCGAACACTTCGGTAAGTTCGGTGTGTTTTCAATACCGGTACCGGACACTTCGGTAAGTTCGGTACTTTTTCAATACCGGTACCCGACACTTCGGTAAGTTCGGTACGCGCAACAAATATACCCCCGGTACCGGTATACCCTACCGAACTTGCCTTTGCAGAATACTATATATCTATATTGTTGCAGAAGAAAGCAGCTGCTGTAGAATCACACTCTCGTCGCCGCCGGATACACACACGGGATACCACGGACAGGATCAAATCGAAGGTCACAAATAAGGGAGTAGTTATACGCAAAAGAACACCCACCAGACGGAGGGGTGCCCAACTTGGGACAGAGGTAGTAGGCGTGCGGTGTGCGCGGTGCGAGTGGATGTATGTGCCGAGGGCGAGAGGATGTATGTTGCAGAACAGAGCTGTTTGAAATTTGGGGTTTATCTTCCAGTAGGCGGCGTTTTTCAGAAGGGATTTTTTTTCCGTGGCCCAGGGCACAACGAAGACAAGCATTTCTCCGTATAGCGTGGCCCAGAGACCAGCAACGAGGAAACATACGAAGATTCATAGCACACACCCACAGCAGCAATAAGTGCCGCAGCAGCAGCAGCAGAGACAGGAAGACGACGAGTACAGCTCGCAACAGCAGCCGAATGAATGATGTGTTGGAGAGTGCTGCTGCAGCAGAGACAGGAAGACGATGAGTACAGCTCGCAACAGCAGCCGAATGGGGTTTATCTTCTATTAATAGTAAGCGGCGTTTCTCAGAAGGGAATTTTTTTTCGTGGCCCAGGGCACAACGAAGTAAACTATTTTCCCGTAAAGCGTCGCCCAGAGACCAGCAACGAGGAAACATACGATGGTTCATAGCACACACCCACGGCAGCAGTAAGTACTACGTGAGTGCTGCTGCAGCAGCAGCAGAGACAGGAAGACGGCGAGTACAGCTCGCAACAGCAGCCTAATGAATGATGTGTTAGAGAGTGTGCAGCAGCAGCAGCAGAGACAGGAAGACGACGAGTACCAATGAGGATTTCCCTTTCACATCCTTTGTTCATTCCCATTGACGAGTACAGCTCGCAACAGCAGCCGAATGGGGTTTATCTTCTAGTAAGCGGCGTTTTTCAGAAGGGAAATTCTTTCCGTGGCCCAGGGCACAACGGAGTAAACTATTTTTCCGTAAAGCGTCGCCCAGAGACCAGCAACGAGGAAACATACGATGGTTCATAGCACACACCAACAGCAGCAGTAAGTACTACGTGAGTGCTGCAGCAGCAGCAGCAGAGACAGGAAGACGACGAGTACAGTTCGAACTCCAGTACCAGACCTTGGACGCAAATAGCGGTGTAGTGCTAGGTTGGCACGGCAGCCGAACAGAGCTTGGATGCAATAGCAGTGTAGGGGGGGGGGGGCGCCCCCCCCCCCGAACCCCCCCCCCCGGGCCCCCGACAGTGTGCGTTGGAAATGCAGTACCAGACCGTGGACGCAAATAGCGGTGTAGCGCTAGGTTGGCACGGCAACCGAACAGAGCTTGTATGCAATAGCAGTGGCGGGGGGGGTGCCCCGCCCCCCCCCGAACCCCCCCCCCCGGGCCCCCGACAGTGTGCGTTGGAAATGCAGTACCAGACCGTGGACGCAAATAGCGGTGTAGCGCTAGGTTGGCACGGCAACCGAACAGAGCTTGTATGCAATAGCAGTGGCGGGGGGGGTGCCCCGCCCCCCCCCGAACCCCCCCCCCCGGGCCCCCGACAGTGTGCGTTGGAAATGCAGTACCAGACCGTGGACGCAAATAGCGGTGTAGCGCTAGGTTGGCACGGCAACCGAACAGAGCTTGTATGCAATAGCAGTGGCGGGGGGGGTGCCCCGCCCCCCCCCGAACCCCCCCCCCCGGGCCCCCGACAGTGTGCGTTGGAAATGCAGTACCAGACCGTGGACGCAAATAGCGGTGTAGCGCTAGGTTGGCACGGCAACCGAACAGAGCTTGTATGCAATAGCAGTGGCGGGGGGGGTGCCCCGCCCCCCCCCGAACCCCCCCCCCCGGGCCCCCGACAGTGTGCGTTGGAAATGCAGTACCAGACCGTGGACGCAAATAGCGGTGTAGTGCTAGGTTGGCGCGGCAGCCGAACAGAGCCTGGATGCAATAGCAGTGTCGGGGGGGGGCGACGCGCCCCCCCACGAACCCCCCCCCCCGGGCCCCCGACAGTGTGCGTTCGAAATATATGTACTGTATTTTTAAAAAATAAAAATAAAAGTGCGGGTAAAAAAAACAATTTTGTGTCGGGGATAATAATTAATAATTACTTGATTTTAGTGGGAGAAATAAAAAGTAGGTGATTTTAGTACAAATTACATTTTTTACTTCATATTAGTATAGGCGGTCAGAAAACTCTTGGTTTCAGGATTAGAGACCTTGAATAACTTTATATTACGTACTCGTACTGTTTATATTGTCGATCAAAACTACAAAACATTACAAGGGCCTGCCTCGTAACGTGCGCTTTTGTGTGCGTGTGCGACGCGCCCGAACTTGCGGCAACGCCGGCGGAGTCTTAGGAGGGCTCGCCTTCGGTCTCCGATAGGTTATAGACCCTTGGCTGCTTTGCCTGCTACTGCTGCTGGACTGCTGCCGGTGCATGCTCATTACGCTGCCGGTCCTGCACTGGCTGCGTACCTCTAAGCTGGTGTAACGCGTGAGGCATTGTGAGACAGCATTTTCATTTTGAAAAGGGTTTCGTGGAGAATATGTACCAGGTGCGAAATACCTGTCGTACTACCCAGGGGACGTGATTTAGGGGATGATAAGGTGTCATCCCTGGAGTTTCCAACGTAAGCTAACGGGTACCCGGGTACCCGGGTACTCGGGGCCCAAATACTCGGCGAGTATAAAGTGTTACTCGTACCCGTGACGGGTATTAGCAAGCCGGGTAATACTCGCGAGTACCCGGGTAATCGGCAAAAGGGTAACACCTCTAGGCCATGTACACCTGTGGTAACCAACCATCAAATTAACGACTCTGTACTCTGTACCGGCTCCGGAGAACTTGCACGTACGTGCGAGTCTAACGAATCTGCACGTACATTCAATACGGTTATATGTATAGCAGGAGTTGTTGTAGATATGTATGGCCTACATGGGTACCAAATGGGATCGAGGTGCCAGGTGGGCCTCCAGCGGCTCCTGCGGAGGGCTAATTATATTTCTGCACCTTGCGGGTGGGAGCAGGGTGTCAAATGGGATCAGATCCGGGTGGGATCAGGTCCGGGTGGGAGCAAGGGTAAAGATGGTGCAAAAGTACGTGCAGTTCCAACAGCCCACAGCATGTACGTGCACTTACACGGCTGGTGACTCTATACAGCTGTACAGCAGTAGTACAGGACACCTAATAAGAAACAAGAAATCTGGTCCAGGCTGGATTTCTTATTTGAGAGAGGGTGCTTTTTACACTAATTTCAATATATCGACTCCCGAATTTCTTATTTCCCTCTAAAATATCAGCCTGGCTTAGCCTGTTTCTTATTAGATGTTCTGTACTGCTGTAGTCGCCGAGACAGTCTCGGGCGCGCCAGTAGTCGAATCCAGACAATGCCACCAACCGATACACGCTTTCTGCGTCTACTCACTTGTGGCGTCCTTGTTTGCCAGTGCTAGTGTCCTTCAACACCTTCTCACACCGCGCTGTCTCCTCCTCGATCCGTTGTACTCGATCTCTTGCAGCTTGCTCGTTTTTGCTTTTCTCTCCCACAGCCGCCGCCGCCAAACTTGAGAACGCACTGTACCCCTTAACTTCATCTGTGCTCCTGGCCTCGGGATTGACCTCGGGGCTATCAGATGCTGCCTCCATCAAGCTGCCTGGCATCTTGCTAACAGCACACAGCACACACGGCACAGCAGCATGCCAACGAACGAGGCACTTTTTTAGTAGGGGGGCCTGGGACAAAAAGAAAAAAAAGAGAGAGAAAGATTTCCCAAGTCTTTCGGAGGTTTTTTCGATTCGGGCTACGGGGTTGCTCAATTTTTCGAGTTTTGGTTTTCGGCCATGTGCCCTCTGCTGCGAGGCCACCGCGAGCGCTACAGTTTGAACCTCGGCATGAAAGTAGGCTCATTCGAACAATCTTGTGTAGGGCTATCGAAGGTGTTGAAACCAACTCAATGCGTGGGAGCATGAAGGATATATGTATCATCTGGCAGAATTTTTTCCTGAAAAAAACAAGTTTTGCGGTATGGATGACCCACCAAGTAAGTGGTGGTGGGTGGTGGGTGGTATCAGCCACCCCCGACGCAGAATGATACCAGTACGTACGTTCCACTCTCGTTGCGACGATAACAACAGCAGCAGCACGCTGCAGCAGCAACAACACAGCAACAACAGCCTTCCGTTGTACTCGTACGAGTTCCAAAAAGCAAGTTGCGGTACGGATGACCCACCAAGGGGTGGTGGGTGGTGGGTGGTATCAGCCACCCCCGACGCAGAATGATACGAGTACGTACGTTCCACTCTCGTTGCGACGATAACAACAGCAACAACACGCTGCAGCAGCAACAACACAGCAACAACAGCCTGCCGTTGTACTCGTACGAGTTCCAACAAGCTCTCTCCATCGAGCTTTCTAACCTCTGTGAGGCGCTTCTTCTGCGTGCGCACCGCCGTGCTTCGTTCGGCGGCGGGATTGACATTTTTGCATTTTTTATTGCTCGTGATTGGTCTACGTCACGATTTTTACGATTTTTTTTGTGCTGTGATTGGTCTAAATCACGATTTTCCAGGCCCCACCACTACGAAATTGCCTCTACGAGAGGAGAGAGGCTATGTTCCCGCCTTAGTACCGCCTCCGAGTACCACTGAAATCCAATGTTGGCTGCTGCTTCACACAATGGTTGTTGTGGAGACCACTGCACACTGCACACCGCATACCCCTTCACTTTCAAATTGCTTCCGTCTGATGGCCATCAACGGGCAACCTGTACGTGCTACCTCGCTGGCCTTGGTGGCGGCTCTATGTATCTCCCTGGTACTGGGTGCCAAGTCTCGAAGGGACCGTGCTTGCTGTGCTGAGAGACGGACTTGCAAACAGGACAAATTCAAATCCAGCAGCAGCGTTCAAGACGACGGTACAAGTCGTGACACCGCCATGGACCCCAGAGTTCATGAGAATGGCCCGGTCTTCTCTCTGTACGGTGGCGGCGACAACGATACAGAGCCATCCGCTCCGTCAATGGAGCTGTCGACGAGCGTGCTAGCCTTGCTGGAGTCTTTCGATGTGGACCCTGTGCGGGGTAAGTTCAAGTTTGGTTTGAAATACGAATGACACCTGGATACCTGGTATGTATGATACGATATGATACGTATCATACCTGGCTTGTACCAAGGGGTACATGCATACCTGGGGGCTGATGCGTGGCTATTGTATGGGTGATCACGTGATCACCCATAGATCATAGATTCGTGGTGTACCAGCTGTTGTGTACGTACTCGTATTAATAGCGCTTGTTCCAATAATACCAGCCACGTATAAAACGGAATCCAGCATTCATTTTTTTTTTTTTTTTCATCCCATTCAGGGCATGTCTTAAGGCCGTTTCCTATGCGGTTCGATTTCGAGCTTCAGATTTGTATTTTTCGATCTCAAAAACGAAAGCACCGTCCTATGCAGTCCGATTATGCAAAATCTGACCGGAAATTTTTCGATTTGAGAATCCGATGACCCAAGTCGTCGGATTTTGGGCCAAAATCCGACGACTTGGGTCATCAGATTTTCAAATCGAAAAATGGCATGGTCTCTAAATTCAAGATGTTATCCACGCAGCAAGCAAGCAGCAGCAGCAGCACGATCGATGAGTTGGATGGTGACACAGCGACGTTGCTTCGCGCCCGACGCGCAGCCGACGATCGGTGGGCCTCTCCGTCGCCAAACTACAGTCGGCTGGCGCGGGCTCGGGCCTAGAGACGAAGGGAAGCGCACTCGGCCGCGCGCCTCTCCGTACTCGTAGATTTTACAGCAGCAGCAGCAGCAGTACTACAGTACACAGTCAACGCTCGGATGCTTCGTTGTGTCAAAATACAAAATAAATACCAAGACAGGTCGACTCGAGTGCACTCGGCGCGTCGCAGCCAGACCAGAGGCAGCCAGCGTGGCTCCGAACGCTTGGGTTCTACGCCCAGTACAGCGCACTCGGCGCGTCTCTTCGCGGCGCCAGACCACAACAACAGCAGTTGGTCTTGCCGTTTGCTCAAATATCTGCACGTACTCGTATGATACAACAAATCCGTGTTTTCTCGCATAAGAAGACTGTTTCGATTTTCGAACTAGGTCGCTGAAAAATCGATCAGACCATAATCTGAAGCTCAAAAATCGAACCGCATAGGAAACGGCCTAAGGGCCCGTATTAACGAACATTTGTTTTCGTTTGTTTGAGTTTTTTTTTGTTTCGTTCGTTTGTTTTGATTTGACCTGATTGGTCGAAACGTGGATAACCAGCAAGATATTTCGATTTCAAAACTGAATAGTTCAATAAAATGGAATTCCACAAGAAGTCTTTTGGGACTTCTTTTGCTTTTTTTTTTCTGTTGAATTGGGAGTTCATCCAACTCGGCGTGGCGTGTTCCATGAAACCGAAGGAAGCCACGCAAACTTGAGCCATGTCGTCGACTGATTCAGAGGCGAGATCCACCATTCCCGAGAGGCACGGCCACCGGATCAGCCGCAGCGCGAGGTCCGACGGGCCCTAGCATAGGGTAGACCGCTTGTGGTGCCTAAAAGGTAACATAGGCCGTCGCAAATCCAATTTTTCACCCCTATTTGCCTCCCAAACCACACGAGCACCGACCAGGTCGCGACTTGGCGTAGAAGTTCGATCGCTGTATCCCCGTCGCTGCTGCCCGCGTTGGGCTTCGGGGCTGCGCCAGCCCACCCAAGACATCCCTAGAGTGATAGCCTCCTAGCCGGTGCTGGCAGACATAATTTTCCGCTGGCAGCGGCGCCCCGGGGAGGACACAGGCCGTAGGTCGCCTCGTTGGTTACTCACGGGTGTTCGTTGACCCTTGTGCGTTATTCTCATTTTTTTACGCAATACACCATTCCTCGATAAGACCCAAACACGTTTTTTCAGGGAAATCGTATTCAAAACAAACAAAAAACAAAAATTGTTTTCCCATTTCAATAAAAAGCGATGTTCGTTAGATGGGCCCTAAGGGCCCATATTAACGAGTATAATTTATTGGATCTTGGGGGGTGCTGGTGCGTGTGTTGACCAATGAAACACGAATTTGAATTTTTATTTTTCCAAACTGAATTATTTTTTTCTTCGTTAAAACGGGCCCTAGGGGCCCGTATTAACGAAGACAGCAAAAATTCAATTTGGGAAAAAAAATCCTATTTGAATGTGATTTCGCAAAAAAAAAGTGGTTTGCGTCCTATGGGGAATAGTGAATTGCTCGTTCAAATATTTATGAAATCGAAAAAACGCAGCATGCGTCACAGCGCCCAGGTGAAAAAAATCGACGAGAGGAGACGAGAGGGAAAGCATGCGTCGACGCGTGCGCGCCGCCGCCAGCATACTTTTGCTTTTGACCGCCCAGGCTAGGAAGCTATCGCTCTCAGGGTCTCCTGGGTGGGCGTAGGGATCCCTGGAACGCCACGGGCGAGACAGGGGCGGCGATGGTGTTATCGAAGTCTTGAGCGTATCATGCTGTTTTTGGGTCGATCGCTCGGTTTTTGATCGGGTTGGAGCATCGAGCTGGTTGAAAAGTTGGGATTGCGACCGCCATGATTGGTTTTGAGGCGCCACCGCCGGGGTACGCTGTGCTATGGTCTATAGGCGTGGGCGCGGCTGTTGTCCCGGTGGCCTCGGGTTGTGGTTCACGTGTTGTCGCCTCGGTCGTGGTCATCGATGCCACCAAGAAATTACCAGATTGTACCGGGGGCGTTTGCCCACCGTGGACATGCCGGTCCAAGTCGGGCCAACTCCTCAATTTGATTTGAATTCTTTGGAAAAGAAGGTCCTGGGACCTTCTTGGTTTTTTCGTCCAATTCAAATTGATTAGACCCCAAGATTCTAATCTTTGATGCTGGTGCGTGTGTTGACCAATTAAAAGTGTATTTGAATTTTATTTTTTCCAAATTGAATTTATTTCATACTCGTTAAAACGCGCCAACCTTGGCCCGTTTTAACGAAGAAGAAAAAAAAACAATTTGGAAAAAAAAAAATCAAATCCGCTTTTCATTGGTCAACACACGCACCGGCACCAAAGATTAGGATCTTGGGGCATAATTTTTGGTGCTGGTGCGTGTGTTGACCAATGACAAGCGAATTTGAATTTTATTTTTTCCAAATTGAATTTATTTTATGCTCGTTAATTCGGGCCCTCAGGGCCCGTATTAACGAAGACAGCAAAAATTCAATTTGGGAAAAAAGATATTCAAATCTGCCTTTCATTGGTCAACACACGCACCAGCACCAAATATTAGGATCTTGGGGTATAATATTTGGTGCTGGTGCGTGTGTTGACCAATGAAAAGCGAATTTTAATTTAATTTTTTCCAAATTGGATTTTTTTTATACTCGTTAATTCGGGCCCTAAACAGAAACGAAAACGAAAAACGAAAAACGAAATGAAAATAAACAGGACGCTGTGATTGGTCCCTGGCACAAACGTGTTCCCCTTAGTTTTTTTTGTTCTGAGAAAATCAACGATTTACAACCTATTGCCAAAAACATAAAAGTTGACAGCTGAAAAACGAAAAGGAAAACGAAAGCGCGAACAGCAACAATTCAGCGTGTCCTACTGGTCAGCGCAGCCACGTCAAAATATCACATCAGGACTGCCGCACGCAGCACGCAACCCACAGCTACGTAGCACGGCAACACAGCCGCACAGATCCCCCGTAAATAGCCAGGAGGCCAACCACAACAACACCAGCCCCGACGCTCTAGGGCCTTTGTTTGCCGGCATTCGAGCCAAAGCGAAGAGAATTTGAGTAGAGTTCAGCATCAGCCCTCGAGAATGAGGTTGGAAGTTCGCTCTCAGGCCGTTTCCTATGCGGTTCGATTTCGAGCTTCAGATTTGTATTTTTCGATCTCAAAAACGAAAGCACCGTCCTATGCAGTCCGATTATGCAAAATCTGACCGGAAATATTTCGATTTGAGAATCCGATGACCCAAGTCGTCGGATTTTGGGCCTAAATCCGACGACTTGGGTCATCAGATTTTCAAATCGAAAAATGGCATGGTCTCTAAATTCAAGATGTTATTCACGCAGTAAGCAAGCAGCAGCAGCAGCACGATCGATGAGTTGGATGGTGACACAGCGACGTTGCTTCGCGCCCGACGCGCAGCCGACGATCGGTGGGCCTCTCCGTCGCCAAACTACAGTCGGCTGGCGCGGGCTCGGGCCTAGAGACGAAGGGAAGCGCACTCGGCGCGCGCCTCTCCGTACTCGTAGATTTTACAGCAGCAGTAGCAGTACAGCACACAGTCAACGGGTGGTGCACGCTATTGTGTTTTTCCCCGGTGTCCCATGGGAATTCCCGCGGGCTCCCGTGGGCTGCCGTGGTTTCCCACGGGAATGCCCGCGGTGTCCCGCGGGCATTCCCGTGGGACACCGTGGCAGCCCACGCGATTCTGAAAATCAAGCTGTGGGCTACCGCGGGACACCACGGCACCCCGCGGGGCCCCACGGTATGTCGTGGTACCGCCCGTCGCTTCCCGTGGGATTTCCCGCGCGGGATTCGCCCGCGGGACGTTCCCATGGCACCACACCGCTGTCTTTGTTATTCATCCGTTTCGAATTACTTACTGTGTGATTCAATGCGGCGCGGTTCGGCGATTCTAACCCTAACCCTAACCGCGGGACACCCTAACCCTAAACCGCGGGAAACCGCGGGACACCGCGGGAAACCGCGGGAAACCATGCGATTCTAACCCTAACCCTAACCCTAAACCGCGGGAAACCGCGGGACACCTCGGGAAACCGCGGGACACCGCGGGAAACCGCGGGACACCATGCGATTCTAACCCTAACCCTAACCATAAACCGCGGGAAACCGCCGGACACCGCGGGAAACCGCGGGACAGTCACAAGCACGTTCAGTTTATTTCACAATCGCGTATAATAAAATGCTTGTGCGATACAACATTGGGTGCCTATGGGCTCCCGTGGGACACCACGGGAATTCCCACGGGACACCGCGGGAAATCGCAATAATGGCAAACATTGCAGTCAACGCTCGGATGCTTCGTTGTGTCAAGATACAAAATACCAAGACAGGTCGACTCGAGCGCACTCGGCCCGCCGCCGCCAGACCAGAGGCAGCCAGCGTGGCTTCGGACGCTTGGGTTCTACGCCCAGTACAGCGCACTCGGCGCGTCTCTTCGCGGCGCCAGACCACAACAACATTGCCGTTTGCTCAAATATCTGCACGTATGATACAACAAATCCGTGTTTCCTCGCATAAGAAGACTGTTTCGATTTTCGAACTAGGTCGGTGAAAATTCGATCAGACCATAATCTGAAGCTCAAAAATCGAACCGCATAGGAAATGGCCTCAGTATAATTTGAATTTTGATCCCGGGGCGTCAAAGTTGGACACGCGACCACTTCCATGGGAGACCCAATGACCTCCCGGTATCGAATTGTCGTCGCTTCTGCCTGCTCAACTGGTGTGCCTGTGGTGCCGAGCGCTAGATTGTCGGCATGTGTACATAGTTGTGAACAGCCCATGGCTTGTGCTCTCAGTTTTTTTTCGCCTGGATCTTGCTGTCCCCAATTCGTTTCTGTTTGGACACGTCGGCTAAAATGATGCCGAAAACGAAATGATTTCGTTTTTCCTTTTTCGTTTTCGTTTCTGTTTAGACATGCCCTCATTATCTTCGCACTTCCGTCTTTCTCCCTCCCTACGTCGTTACTCAGATCCGGGGTCACAAAGCAGGATCCTCTCCCTCCTCCCCCACTACGGTTCTTGCTTCTTGCCTTGGTTTTTATCGCGAGAAGATTTCAGCTCTTTCTTCCCTCGTCAACTTTCGTCGACTTTTGCTTACCCACGCTATAATATGCGCTCTCGACAAAGTCGGTGTCATTTGAGAATAAAAACCTCCATGGGGAGAATCGAACCCTCGACATCCGGCCCTACAGGCTTCGTGGCTACCAGTTAGACCACCGGGACGACCGGCTTTATTGACTTCAGACATACGTATGATACTTACGAGGTAATATCGTTACGAGTGAGACCTGAATGCTTGAGGAAACTAGACAACTCGTAATAATAACGTAAACCCCCGTGTGATGAGTATCTCTACTCCCAATCAAACTTCCCCCCCTTGCCCCAATGCCCTTGCCTTACAAACTATTCCCACCTCCCCCCCCTGCACCCACTACTCTGCTGCCCTGCTGCTGCAAGTGGCAAGTCCTCTCCCCTCAAATAGTTAGAAAAAAAAAAAGCAAGCGGTAGTCCGCTGTCCAAATAAATGACTGGGTAATGACTGCTACGCGCATGTCTCAACGCGCAGAAGAAGGTTGCGCGGTGTATCTGTCCAATACTTCTTAGACTTTGGTGTTTGTATAATACGAAACTTGGTCGTTGGACCACGAGCAGCGCACGACGGTATGATTCCAGGTAAATATATACTACTGCTGTATCAGGTACGAGTACTCTGCTGCACCAGGTACTGGGAGCATCTCTGTCAACTGCTGTGAATGCAAAATGTTGCAAACAAACGCCAGTCACATGCGAACACGGCCAGGCGCTGGACGCTAGATGCATGCTACGCTTTGTTTCAGAACTTGGCTGCGTGTGTATACAACCGATAACCGATGGCGCCGATAGCTGATAGCCAACCAAATGATCAAGGTACCGGTGGCCTTCTCCTGCAGCCTGTGAAAGCTTCTTCTGTCGTCGCCATATGACACTCCGTCTGTACGAGTTGGTATTTAATACGGCTGTACTACCAAGTATGAAACAGAATCTCGACGTTTCGCCCTGAATTCTGACATGTCACCAACCATGACCAACACGACGAGGTACGCAGCAGCACCAGTAACTCCTGCCCCATCTCAGGCCCATCTGGCAAAAAATATCAGAGCACTGCTGTCAGCTGTCAGCTGCTGCACCAGCCGTATAATTGCACGTATTATACGTGCTGTGGGCTGTTAGATCTGCACGTACTTTTGCGCCATCTTTACCCTTGCTCCCACCCGGATCTGATCCCATTTGGCACCCTGCTCCCACCCACAAGGTGCAGAAATATAATCAGCCCTCCGCAGGAGCCGCCGGAGGCCCACCTGGCACCTCGATCCCATTTGGTACCCATGTAGGCCATACATATCTACAACAACTCCTGCTATACATGTAACCGTATAGGCCATACATATCTACAACAACTCCTGCTATACATGTAACCGTATTGAGTTCGAATCTCACGTGGGTCGGACTTTTGAGTTTATTTGCAAAAATAAATGAAAAACGGAATCAACTGCTGAGAGCGCCAATTAATAGTAGCGTGGGTAGGCACAATTCGATGCGAGTCGACGAGGGAAGGAACGGCTGAAGTCTTCTCGCGATAAAAATGCAAGGCAAGAACCGTAGTGGGGGAGGAGGGAGAGGAGCCTACTTTGTGACCCCGGATCTGAGTTACTACTGGGGAGGAGAGAGAAAGGAAGGGCGAAGATAATAAATGGGATGGACAAAAAAAAAAAAAAAAAAAAAAAAAAAAATGAATGTACGTGCAGATTCGTTAGACTCGCACGTTGCAAGTTCTCCGGAGCCGTTGCCATTGCAATATTTTTAAAGAACAAATAAATCCGCTTTTTTTCAGTTTCAATACTATTTCTGGTATAATTTCGACCTTTCGTGACTCCCTGTGTACATACCGAAAACGACATTTCTCCGGTTCTAATGCTCAGACCCGTCCCCCCAAGGCAGTTTTGAAGAGCATAGGCCATAGGCAACCTTTTCGTCTCAGGCGGCGGACCGATCCGACGCTTTTTCCATCACGCAAAGTGTCTGGGTTAGGGCCCATATTGACCCCTTAAGAACTGGTCCCACGAATTTGGGGACAAACTACTTGGAATTAGTGTGGTATATTTTTTGCAGTTCTGAATGGGTTAACGAGTATAAAATAAATTCAATTTGGGGAAAAAAAAAAAAAAAAATCGGTCAGCACACGCACCAGCACCCCCCAAGACCCTAATATTTGGTGCTGGTGCGCGTGTTGACCAATGAAAAGCGGATTTTTTTTTTTGTTTTCCAACTTGTTTTTTTTTGTTCTTCGTTAAAACGGGCCCTTACTAAAAAACGACTCCCCACACGTATGTATATGTATACCACTCTGCGCTTTCTTTTTTTTGTCTTTCGTTTTCTTTAGTTAGACGGCATGTGGGGAGTGCGTTACCAAAAAGCCCACTGCGGCTGTTGTCTTTAGTTTGACGTCATGTCGGGAGTCGGGAGTGCGTTACAGCAGTATTAAATAGTATTCCTGGTATGCTACATGCCGCATCATGCCCCACACTGACTCACGCGCCACAACTTCACTTGAACTTTCGAAAAATGAGCTCTCGTATCATATGTACGTATATTATAGGAAAACCGGGTTTTATTTATATCTGAAATTTGGATTAAACAGCTCGAGCTTGGTGCGTATTGTTTCTCCGATCAAACTCATCTGGACAAATGTTGGGACATCTCCGCAACAAGTCTGCTCGAGGCCGATCAAGCTCGTTTTGTTTGTTTGTTTTTTTTGCTCCCACGATGGGGTATGTATGGTATTATTAATAGTAGTACGCTCTTCTGGTTCGCTGCGCTGCGCCCCCCGGCACGCAGGCGTGCTCGCTTGATCATCTCCGCGGCTAGTGCTCGGTCTGGTCAAAATAAAAAATCGAACATACCGGCGCTTGCTGGTCGTATACCTCCATTGGTACTGGAATAGTGTGTGTGTTCTTCACATTAAACCTTCCTTTCTACCCGTCGACATCCAGCACACCCAGTGTCCGTGCCGATTCTTCATCCTAAAAAGGTACCAATTCTGTGTTCACAATAGTGCACAGCAGGGCATTAATTAGGTGTTGCGGTGTTGCGCTGGCGCAACATTTGGTCAAAATAACCGTTTTGCGCAACACAGTCGCCGCGAGCCTGGTTGCGCGCAGCGCCACACGCGTTTTTGGGCGCGCAACTTTTTTCGCCGCAGGCGAATTTTTTTGTTGCGCGTTTATTTCTCGCCGGAGGCGAAAAAACAAAATGGGGTCTTTTTTTCTTGATAATTAGTCGTAATTGAACAGTTTTTAGGCCCCTTGTCCTATTCGCCATAGTCGAAAACAAAACTAGGCACCTTTTGCTTTTCGCCGTAGGCTCTTATTATTTTTGAGGTACTTTTTTATATTCGCCGTGGTCAAAAATAAATTAAATGGCTTTGTACTTAGTTTTGAGGCGTATATTCGCGCATAGATCGCAATTTTTTCGCCTCGGGCGGCTCTCCGGGGGCCCTTCCGGGGGGCCCTCCCGGGGGGCCCTACGGCGGCCCCTGCGGGGGGCTTGCGCGCCAGCGGCGCGCAGCACGCGGCGCAGGCGTGTTGCGCTGCGCGCAACAGACGCTGACCCACTAAGTAATGCCCTGGTGCACAGCAATGGTTTCAAGTCGCTGTATTCCTTTGCTTCTTGTTGTGTTTTTTCGTTTTTTCGATGGACCAAACCTCGAGAGAACTCTTCGTCGGCCTCGCAACAAGTCTGCTCGCGGCCGATCAAGCCCATTTTTTCGCTCGCGTGGTGGGATGGGTACAAATAGTCCACTCTCTAGGCGGGTTGCACAGCCCCTACGCGCGCGCTCTTTCGATCTCGCTCCCCGAGGCGAGAAGTGTGCTGCCGAGGATACATCAAAATCAATTGTCAAAAGCTGAGCGTCGGTGATACTTCGGAATTTGGTCGCCTATTCCGTTCGTCGTGTGTTGCCAGCTTGGTTGGGTTGTGATTTGGGACAGATCTGGACAGATTGCAATAAATGGTTGACGAAAAAAAAAAAAATCGTACAAAAAACAGGGGGAAGTAATTAATATTTTCGCAAAAGAGGGACGAAATATATTTTCGAATTCTGCCGCGGCCAAAGGGTTGGGACACTGCTGTGTGTGTGTTCTTCACATTAAACCTTCCTTTCTACCCGTCGACATCCAGCACACCCAGTGCAGTGTCCGTGCCGATTCTTAGGTACCAGTTCTGTGTTCTGTGGTCACAAAACTACGACACAGAGATATCATACATACTGCTGTACTACGCTCAGCACTGCACTGCAGCGTAGTATCTCTGCTGTGTCGTAGTTTTGTGGCCACAGAACTAGTACCTCTCTAGGATGAAGAATCGGCACGGACACTACTGGGTTTGCTGGATGTCGACGGGTAGAAATGAAGGTTCAATGTTGAGAACACACACCCAGAAATCGGTCTCAATGAAGGCAGTTTGTAGTGGTACGACCGCTGCTACGCCAGCGGGGCCGGTATACGGCCTCGGCTAGCATTAGGGGTCCATAAATCAAATTATAACCACGTGTTGATTATTACGCCAGCTTGTTCAGCCGCCATGCTTGTCCTTCATAATTTTAGCTTTTCTCGGCGATCGATGAACTAGGTGAAGGTACGTAATATTCCCGACTACGTTATAGGTCTGTCGTTGATTCAACAGAAAACCGCAACAGAACGAGGGGTGGCGGTTGAAGTGTCTCATATTGGGGGGGGGTCACCAGATACAGATACAGCAGCACTGTACCTGGTACTTTTTATTTTTCGTCCTAGTTTCTTTATTTGCTTGATGAAATCTCGTAAATACTCGGTCATTTCGTCATAATTTCATATTTTCCTCGATAAACCTCGTATATAAATACGAGGTAAAATTACATTTACATTTGTCTATTAATAGACGGCCGTCCGTCACAGCTGCCGTCCCCCGACATATTTGACGGGCAGAAGATGTACGGTATTTTTTAGGGCTGGGCACTGGCTGTCGTATATGTAGGCCCTAGCCTTTCAGGCACTCCTCAGGTGCTTTCAGGCATGCGGAGATAAGCACGCCGCAGGCGAAAAAAAATGAGATAGGCAAAAAGATAGGCATATGCCTGACGTGCCTGAATGTGCCTGAAACGTGCCTATCTATTTCAAGCATTTGCCTGAAATAATGCCTGAGACGTGCCTGAAACCTTTTCGGCGCCCCAAGACAAACCCTGTACTAATTTCAAGTAGTTTTGTGTAAATGGGCAAATTGCCTCAAAGAATGCCTGAAACTTGTTCAGCGCCCTAACGCAAATCCTTCACTAATTTCAAGTAGTTTGGTTTCAAGAGGTAAAATGCCGAAACGAAAATGCCGGCCATGCCCCACCCCGCACCCCGCACTACAACGCGCTGAATGCTCGCTGACTGCAATGCAGGACCCCTAATAAGAAACAGGCTGATAAGGAATCCAGGCTGAGATTTAGACGGAAATAAGAAACTCGGGAGTCGTTAACTTGAAATTAGTGTAGAAATCACCCTCTCTCAAATAAGAAATCCAGCCTGGACCATATTTCCTGTTTTTTATCAGGTGTCCTGTACTGTACTAACAGGACACCTAATAAGAAACAGGCTTATAAGAAATCCAGGCTGAGATTTGTAAGTAAAATAAGAAATTCAGGAGTCGTTATCTTGAACTTAGTGTAGAAAGCACCCTCTCAAATAAGAATTCCAGCCTGGACCAGATTTCCTGTTTCTTATTAGGTGTCATGTACTGTATTACAGTACCAGACACCTGATAAGAAACATATTAATAAGAAATCCAGCCTGAGATTTAAAAGAAAATAGGAAATTCGGGAGTCTTTATATTGAAATTAGTGTAGAAAGCACCCTCGCTAAAATAAGAAACCCATCCTGGGCTAGATTCCCTGTTTCTTATTAGGTGCCCTGTACTATATGATACGAGTATAATACGTACGATGTGCCTGCAAAGTTGCGCTGCCAGAGCGATTCAGCCTATATAATACGTCAACTCGTCGGAACACTATAGTATACCTGGTACGTTTATTTTAGACTGTTTAATTTTAATTTTAATTTAATTTTAATTTAATTTTAATTATTTCTCCCCCCGCAAATAGACACACACTTCCTGAATTCTTCAGCCTCAGATTGTGTCCCCCTCATACGGGATGTACATCCTACATGAGGACATATATAATCCGTAAGTACGCGCGATCGAAGTATTACACTCAGCTAGCAAAGATGAGCTTCGACGAAATCCTCGAGCTCACAGCTGTTGTTTTTTAAAAAAAAAAATATATAATATACAGGAACTATTTGCTGCATGTGGAACCCTTTGCTGCTGCTGCTGCTGCTAAGGGCAAGCTGCTCGGACAGCCACTCAAGTCTATCGCTGCCGAACCTTGTGTGGGGTCACCAGGTGCTGGTCGGTTAGGGTTTGCTTGTTGCATTCATTGGTATCGTAATGCCCCCTTTATCAGAGCTATGGGCTGTGCGCTGTGGGTGTGGGCTACGCCCTAAAAGAATATCCCCTTTCCCCTGATTTTGGGAGTTCCAGACTAACGGCGTTATTTTGTTGTGCCTTATATGCCTGTAAGCGTGCCTGACGCGTGCCTGGCAAAAGATAGGCAAGATAGGCACGAAAACAGTAGTTCAGGCACGCCTTTTTCAGAAACAGTAGTTCAGGCATGCCTGAAAGGCTAGGGCCTACGTATATATATATAAATACAAGGTTCCCCTCCGGGACGTGCCTAGGGGAGTGGCGCAAGGACGGACATGAAAAGCAAACAACATATATATATGAATTGACTTGGTTTTTGTGAGCGGGCCGGAAATGGCTTGGTTTCAGTGTGAGCTCCAAATTGACTCGTTGTTTTGTGGGTGGTATGCATTGACTTGTTTTTTGTGTGCGGGCAGGAAATGAACGAAATGAACTTGCTTTCAGTGCGGGGGGTCGAAATGGACTTGATTTCAGAAGGGATCGAAATTGACTGGCTTTTATTATTCGTTTGCCCCCCGACAATATGCAGCACGAGCTTCACTATTGATCACTGATAAGCATCCTCGAACAGAAGAAAATCAAGGCCACAGCCAAAACCAAAAGGAAACCTATAACATACATGGATGTATGTGAAGTCTCACTCCTTTCTTTATCATACGCAATTGCTGTTTTATTTAGTGTCTCGGAAGTGAGCTATTAATAGTTTTTGTTGGTGGGCCGGTAATTACTTGGTTTTAGTGTCGGGATCCAAATCGATTAGGTTTTGGTGTGAGGATCGCAATCGACTTGGAGCTCGTGTGGTCAGTCGAAATTGACTTTGTTTTTGTGTCGGGGCATCGAAATGGACTTGAGTTTTAGAGTTGGCATCTAAAAAACCTTGATTTTAGAGTCGGGATCGAACATTATATACTTGATTTCAAGTGTTGGGGTCGAAATTAACATATCGTTTATGGGTGGGGGTGGTTTAGTGTCGGGATCGAAGTCGACTTGGTATTTGTGTGGGGGTCGAAATGTACTTCGTTTTTGGTGAAACACGTGTACGTACTCGTATATACGTATTACATTCCAAACGAAGTAAGGGAGGAAACGAAAAAAACCCACACACAACTACCGGTACACACAACAAATCAGTTGTACCCCTGCGAGTGCTCGCGGCCAACGAGTACTTGCCAAATCCCTGAAAAAATATCCGGGTACTCATATCTGCTGTTTCTTGTTAGGCTTTCAGTCGGGTGTACATAGTGAACGCCGTTTTTTTAGTGTCTACTGCTGTGATAATTAGTTAAACTGCCATATCATACATACAACTATAATTATGCATGGGTTTTAGTATTACATACTACACGCCATACAATTACAGAGGGCCCTAAATATACCCACTCGTGCCCGTTACGTGTGGTGACAGAGATTCCCAGAGTACTAACCGGACGTACTGCTGTAGTTGTCACGAGTACCCGGGCATTTGCTAAAAGGGATAAAGCTCCATAATAAATAGCAGTAAAAAACAACAGTCGTACTTGCAGCCGGTCGCCCCGGTAGAGTAGTGGTCAGCTTCAAAGACCACTATCATTGGTACCCAGGATCGAATCCCACCGTAGTGAGAGATTTTGTCTTTATTTGAAAAAATAAAAAGGAACCAATTGCTGAGAGCGCCTTCGTGGCGTGGGTAGGCGGAATCCGACGCAAGTCGACGAGGGAAGAAAGTGCTGAAATATTCTCGCGATAAAAATGCAAGGCAAGAACCGTAGTGGGGGAGGAGGGAGAAGAGCCTACTTTGTGACCCCGGATCTGAGTTACGACTACTGTAGGAAGGAGAGAGAAAGGAAGGGCGAAGATAATAAATGGGATGGAGAAAAAAAATAAAAATAAATAAATAAATACCTGCATGCCAAACAACGAACAGCGAAAGGGAACAGAGGAAATGTCCGGGATTCAAACTCACGTTTTATACTCGTAGTCGGACCGTACGTACATGTTACGCGATTATTTTCCAGAAATAAATATTGTTCGTTTTTGAAGTAAAAACCGCCCGAAGACCGGTATGATCTCATACGTCGGCATGCAGCATGCAGGGCACACGCATGACACATGGAAGACACATGGAACCCCCATCAACAGCAGCAACAAGCAAGAGAGAGGTGGTGGTGGCGTGGTTTGGCGATGGATTGCTGGCTCCTATGAAAGCAACGACATGAAGCAACAACAAAGTAGTGCACAGCACAGATCTGTTCCCGAGGCGCACAGGCAGTGCTGTACCTCTCTGTCCGGAAGTGTAAGGACAGTTGGTATATATGTTGAATGAAGAAACGTTGCTTACATTTCGGGACAGCGGAGAGATTCGTACATGAGCATCGATCTGCAGGTACCACGAGTTTGGAAGATCGTAGGCTCCGACAAACGCAAATCGCCACTACTGTACAGCATGGATTTATGGCACGCGCATGCATGGTGTGATACCTGCTGTGCTACTGGGCGGCAGGGTTGTAACAACGAGGTTGTGCTGTAGCATGCTCTCTGCTGTGCTGCTGCTGTGTTCTTGCCTGCTCCCAGTGCTCCCGGCAAGAAACGCACAAAAAAACGCATGATTGAAAAAAAACAGTCGTGCTCTCTTCATGTTCTGTGGTCTACCTGTGGTATGTCTGGGCTCTCCTGTGTGCTCATCTCGATGAACTCGTGAAAAGGCCAGAAGCAGAATATTATTATTTACTGGCTTGGTGAGAGAGCAAAAAACAGACAATGTCTAAAAACAGAACATCGTTATTTACTGGCACGTACGTACGAAACACGGCCTAATGCAGAAAACCCGGGAAATCGGCTTATCCACTCCCGCGGGGAAAAAAACTTCGAGCGCCCGCCACGCGAGCCACAGAGCTCGGATCGAGCCCAAACCTCGACCAATGTGTCCGGCCGGGCCTCCCGTGTCGGGGTACTTAGAGTTTTGCCGAAAAACGCTCGCGCGGAGAGAAAAGTTGCGAAAAGTGCGAAAATTTCACAAACATAACTATACATATATATTTTTGTCCATCCCATTTATTATCTTCGCCCTTCCTTTCTCTCCTTCCTAGTCGTAACTCAGATCCGGGATCACAGAGTAGGCTCTTCTCCCTCCTCCCCCACTACGGTTCTTGCCTTGCATTTTTATCGCGGTAAGATTTCAGCACTTTCTTCCCTCGTCGACTTGCGTCGGATTCCGCCTACCCACGCCACGAAGGCGCTCTCAGCAATTGGTTCCTTTTTATTTTTTCAAATAAAGGCAAAACCTCTCACCACGGTGGGATTCGATCTTGGGTACCAATGATATATGGCACGTATTATCTGCTCTGCTGCTCACTGCATTGCAGCGTAGTATCTCTTCTGTCGTAGTTTTGTGACCACAGAACGGGTATCTGTCTAGGATGAAGAATCGGCACAGACACTGGGTGTGCTGGATGTCGACGGGTACGAAGAAAGGACGGTTTAATGTGAAGAACACACACTGGCTGACTCAGTCAGGTATACTGTCGTCAAATTTCGTCAGTATACTGGATTGCCACAGTATACTACTGTCTCTCCTCTCTCTTCTCTCCTCCCGAAACGCATTTGGCGGGTTTCCGTATTATAATATGGCATGTTTCATGGACGTGCGTAAGAAAACACCTACTACCAAATATGTCGGTTGTCAGACTTTGAACCCCTTGACAGACAACAATTCACCAAACACCTTGACAGACAGCCTTGACAAGAAAAAGCAGGGGACATATAAAAACTCCCCGGTTTTCAAAAACGCCGTACAAAATCACTCAAAAATTCAATGTTTTTATTTTGTATACACAACACTCCAGGTCAATCTGACTTTCTTCTAGAAAAACCAGGGGTTTCCACATGAGTACTGGAGGAATTATTATACCGGGGATAGGGGACATTTTGGCTTGACAACGCCAAAGGCCTTGACAGACAGCCTTGACGCTTGACAAACTTGACACTTGACCGTCAACCGACATCTTTGAGGTGGCGACTGGCGAATATACTGGCCGGGTCAATCAGTGGATTACCACTGCCAGTAGATACTGTGCCAGTGCCCAGCCCTAAACTAGTATGTTTGGTATTATTGAGGGCATCTTGACGGGAAGGGGTGACAGCATATAGGGGCAGTTTTTGACGACCGTCAATACCGTCCCGTCAATAAACCATTAAAATATGTATTTATTTATTTATTTTTTATCCTCCGGCGGATGGGTAAAAATAAAGCTTACGCCCTCCACACTTCCACGTCTCACTTCGTGTCGTGTGTCAATTCACTCCATGCCCCCTCGGAAGTATCAGTCAGCCCTTGCTGTCTACTACTCCGGAGACTTGAGCATGTTGACCCGACCTGACCCCCGAAGGGGCCCGGTGCGGTGGGGATAGCCACCCGAAGAGTATACTCTCCGGGTAGTGTGGAACTTGCCGCAGCTCATCCACTAACAAAAACCCAGGCCAAGAAGCCTTCCCACCAGACCCGGATCATTTACGATCCACCCTACCCGTTTGGGCGTTGGTAATTTATATTTGGTATCCACCAGGTGCGCGCCACGGGCGGGGCCGTGGCCGTACCGAATGCACGGAGAGACAGTCAGTTCGGGAGGGGAGGAAGGAGGAAGGAGGAAGTATGAAATATGAAGGGGCCCCTTCGGGCCAAAACTTTACCAGCACCGCAGTCTTCAAAAATCAAATCAAGCCCGTTTTTTTTCTTTCAGTTGGAATACGTACTAATTCTGGTATAGTTTCTACCTTTCATGAAGCGATCCGGAGCACGGACGACATCGACCCGTGGCGAACGGACAAACATTATTTTTGTTGACAAATATATATTTTTTCCCCTGAATGTTGTTGTTGGGTCCAAAGATGTCGGGAGACAGCACTTTCACCCCTTGACAGACAGCTCAAGGCAAATGCCTTGACAGACAGCCTTGACAGCAAAAAACAGGGGACACTACCGAAAAATCCCCGCTTTGTGAAAAACGCCCGACAATAATGTATAAATTGATATTTTTCCAGTATTTGTTTTTTTTCGGCATTTTGCTACTTTTCCGAGTCCGATCTACAGGAAAATATTGAAATTGAATTGCAGAATATCGATGATTTGAAATTAGCTTTATCAAACGAGTAAAGTAGCCTCACAAAAAAAATAAAATAATAGGGGTTTCCACAGATATTAGGAGGCTTTTTCTGCCAGGGGGATGGTAACATATGTCTAGACAGCTGGATTTGCCTTGACAGACATCCTTGACAGACAGCTTGACATTGACATGTCTCCCGACATCTTTGATAGAGACCCTAAGTAAACCTACGGGACTATTGCGTGGTAACGCACAAGCAAGTACTACGAACTCCGGAGTATTATTAAAACTAACGTAGATAGGTACAGTATAGGTGTTGCGCGGTTATCTAACATACCACTCCTCCTGTGGCGATAAAAGAGCGGCCGAGGTGCACGGAACCCCGGACGCGTGCTTGCGATAGACACAATAAATAACACTTTTCGGCTACGGTAGGGGGTCATGTATAGGCGCGCTTCTTTTCACCTGCACAGAGCCACTCGGCCGAGTGACTGCTTCACTTCGTTGTACTCATAATTTTTTTTGTTTTTGTTGTTGTTTTATTGCAGCCGCCATTGGAGGTTTTGTTACGTAACCGAACAAATCTGTTTAGGTCCAATTTTCAGTTAGATTCGGAGCCACTCGTCCGAGTGGCCAAAACCCAGGTAGTGAAAATGTGGGTCCCCCCCTATCGTAGCACCAGTCAACGTACGGGGGCTCCTAACCCTTAGAATCTGGAAAAATCCCACTTAATTCAAGTAGTTTGATACGAGATTCTGTAAGGGTTAACCCTTTTAGGACTGCAGTCCCGTTTTGGGGACAAACCATCTAATTCTAAGTAATTTGTCCCCAAAACGGGACTCCAGTCCTATAAGGGTTATAACCCAATATCGTCGGAGTCCTTTTTCTTGCTGTTGCAATTTTTCGTATATTTGTGGCACGGGATTGTTCATCCGGGTACACGTACGTAGTACGTGCACTTTTGTTTTCCCTCCAAAATCAGTTTTTGGGTGATTTACTACTATTAATAGTATAGAGATCCCTTAAGCGAGAACAGCAAAATTCCCCGCCTTGCTACGATACCGCAAAACGGTTACCGGTACCGGTACCATACAGGTACTCATTGATGAAACCCCGAGGGTCGCACCGCAAGTGCTGCAGGTGCATCGCCGGTACCGGTACCGGTACCAGTAGCCAGGGTTTATCACACGGCGGACGTAGGGGACGTGATAACGTTAGAGCCAATACCGGTACGCGCGCTGGTCCCAGAGAAAAACGACATGATCGTCGCCCGAGGCGCGGCAGCAGCAGCAAGCAGCTACAGGTGGGGTCGAAGCCGCAGACTCGTTCGGCCCACTGTGAGGGGGAGCAGCAGTTGCCCCCATGCTGGTGTCCATACCGGACCGGTGTGGGTTGATTGTGAATTGTGAATTATATCCATCCACCAGGTAGTGTGATAATTGGGCGTGCGTTATGTGCAGGTTGCACCTGCAAAAGTTTTTGTGCAGGCTGTGTGTAGCAATTTCATCCTTGCCCGTCGACCCAGACCAAGCCAACCCCAGACAAATACCTAACCATAACCCTAACCCTAACCCTAACCCGAACCCCAACCCCTTGGGGAGCACGAGGTCGGCAGGGGCAGCCACGCGGCTCCGCCGCGTGTTTTGATGGCGTTTTTCCGAAAAAAAAACGTGCGGCCCAAAAGGCCAGCCTCCACATTAAAACCAGCATCCTGCACAAAAACTTTTGCAGGTGCAACCTGCACACAGTACGCGTCTGATAATTGTGGAGTTTGACACTGTTTTCAGGCGTACACCCGTAGGCGGTGTGTTATCTAACGTGCCCCCGGTGATAAAGTGACGTTAAAAAAACGCAGTAAAAAAGTGTATCACCCGGTGTGCTTATGTGGGGGGGGTGTATTATCTAAAGGGGGTGTGCTTTCTTCCGTGTTATACGGTATATAAATATATATGATACGTGCGCCAACATCACCCCCCGGGCCCCGGGCATCATTACATCATCATCATCATCGTCATCATCATCATCATCATCATCAGACTGATTTTTTTTGTTTTCGCTGTTTATTAATGGTGTTGTGGCTTCGTTGTGTCGGTGGTTTGTTTTTTGTGTGTCCCTACTTCTTTGATACCAGGTATCATTTACATCATCAATCATCCTATAATATCAGCATCGATTTAGAATGTCCTCATCTCAGTCCGAGAGCTCGGAGGATGATTATAGTAGTCCACTCCGAATAAGCCGTGTGGGCATGTGGGCATAATGTATAATGTATTGCGGTGTCTCGATCCCATTTTCTCTCCCCCTCTGTATACGAATGTATGATATGATATGTATGTTGATATTATGATACAAAAAATGCATGCCTTATTTCCGTTTTTAGCGTGCTTTGATATTATTTACATCATTATTATTATTATATAATATCAGCCTGTATCAGCATCGATTTATTTCTCATCGTATCTGTATGACATCACATCATAGAACGTCCACTATTAATAATAGTCGTAGTCCGAGAGCTCGGAGTAGTTTCATCGGCATTATCAGTCCACTCCGAGAACTCCGAACAAGACGTGTGTGTGTGTGTGTGTGTGTTCTTCACATTAAACCTTCCTTTCTACCCGTCGACATCCAGCACACCCAGAAAGACTAAATCAATACAACAGAAGCCCCAAATGTTTTTCGCCTTCACGCCAAAAAAAAAAAAAAGTATAACACGGAAGAAAGCACACCCCGGTGATAACATTTTGGCATTTAACAATATTATCACCCGGTGTGCTGTTGTGGAGGGGTGTGCTATCTAACGCATCCCCGGTGATAAACACCATGCACGAGAGCCCTGCAGCTAGGGGGTGTGGTAACGAGAGGGTGTGACAACGACGGGGTTGTCTAACGGCATTATTGGTTGATAATGAGAGTTAACAGACCCCGACCAGATTCAGGGGGTGTGGTAATGAGACGGTGTGATAACGGTATATCAATGATTGCTACGTATGGAGTGAGTGTGAACAGATCCCGSGCCAGAATGCAGGGGGTATGTTAGCAAGGGGTGTGCTAATGCATGACAAGCTTGGTCTAAAACCAGTTTGTTTTTCTTTCCTCACAGTATTGCCGGTGACGGTAGGGCAAACACTTGAAACCCGGGGATAATAGTAGTACCGGCCCTCTCACAAGAAACCATAAATCGGGCTCAGGCTGTCTTTCTTATTCTGGGCGCACGCGAAAGCACACTTTCTTATCCTTCGCTTTCTTATTTTGGTCTCGGAGAAGACGTTTTCCCTTGTACTGCACAATTAATTATGGCTTGGGCCCAGGCCAGCCACAGGAAGGGGTCACTTTCTTACAGCTCATGCACTGACTAGGCTGAGACCTTTCTTAATTTTTCAATTTCTCAGGCTGACTTTCTTGTGAGTTCCTTTCTCATGAGCGGGCCGGTACTGTAGTAGGTAGGTACCTGGTAGTTAGTTGTTGTGCAGGTCGAAATAGTGAAATAGTTATTAGTTCGCCGAGTGGGATCAATCATGATTCAAGATGATGATGAGATCGTGCATATTGTACCACTCTGTCCCTAAATATAATCAACTTATACACATTAATATTAAATCAAATCGGTGCTTATATTTCGGGACAGATCTCTGTCCCTAAATACAATCACCTTTTACACATTAATATTCAATCAAATAGGTGCTTATATTTCGGGACAGAGTGGTACAGTAGTAGTACGGCGTAGTACCGGCCCTCTCACAAGAAACCATAAATCGGGCTCAGGCTGAATTTCTTATTCTGGGCGCGCACGAAATAACACGTTCTTATTTTTCGCTTTCTTGTTTTGGTCCCGGAGAAGACGTTTTCCCTATTAATAGTTAATAGTACTGCCCAATGAAATGATGGCTTTTGGACCCAGGTCTGTCACAGGAAGGGGTCACTTTCTTAAAGGTTATGCACTGACTAGCCTGAGACCTTTCTTATTTTTTTCAATTTTTCAGGTTAACCTTCTTGTGACTTCCTTTCTTATGAGCGGGCCGGTACGCCGGTACTGCTGTATCGTATATCGTATATCGTATATATATACGAAGTAGATGTATATGTATAAATTGTACGTATATATAAATACGTGCGCCAACATCACCCCCCGGGCCCCGGGCATCATTACATCATGATCACAGACCGATTTTTTTTGTTTTCGCTGTTTAGTTGTTGTGGCTTCGTTGTCGGTGGTTTGTTGTTTGTGTCCCTTCTTCGATACCAGGTATTATGTATTATTTACATCATCAATCATCATATAATATCAGCATCGATTTAGAATGTCCTCATCTCAGTCCGAGAGCTCGGAGGATGATTATTATAGTAGTCCACTCCGAATAAGCCGTGTGGGCATATATTATTGCGGTGTCTCGATCCCATTTTCTCTCCCCCTCTGTATACGTATGACATGATATAATATGTACATGGTATGTTGATATTATGATACAAAAAATGCATACTCGTACCTTATTTTCGTTTTTAGCGCGCTTTGATAATATTTACATCATTATTATATGTATATATATCGTATCAGCATCGATCGATTTGTTTCATATTATTGTATGACATCATAGAACACCCACTATTAATAATAGTAGTTCGAGAGCTCGGAGTATTTTCATCGGCATCATCAGTCCACTCCGAGAACTCCGAACACGACGTGTGGGGTGTGGGCATAATATTGATAATAATGTAATATGGTATATGGTCATATGTAATATATTGCGGTGTCTCCCCTTTTGTCCCTCTCTGTACGTAAATATATGTATATATTGACGTCATGCATATTATATGTAGGCCTTCGTGTTTAGCGCTCATACCGTTGTACAGACTACTACAGTATAGTACAGGACACCTAATAAGAAACAGGCTAAGAAGAAGCCAGGCTGAGATAACTAAAAAATCGGGAGTCGTTATCTTGAAATTGGTGTAGAAAGCACTCTCTCACAAATAAGAAATCCAGCCTGGACCAGATTTTCTGTTTCTTATTAGGTGTCCTGTACTCTGTATACTACAGTAGTATGGTACATGCACTTTGTTGTATTACACGGGGGACCGTACGACGTAGTAAACAGGACCAAATATTGTTATTAATAGTAAAAATAGGTAAATAAATAGGACCAAATATGGTTAGTAAAACAGGTAAATGTATAGTTTTTTTTTGTGTATACCCTATATACGTACGTGTGTGTTCTTCACATTAAACCTTCCTTTCTACCCGTTGACATCCCGTAGGTCCTATTTACTATGGTCCTCTGTAATATTAGTAGAGCCCATCATTTACAATGTAAGAGTATATACCTCTATGTCGTGGTTTCGTGACCACAGAGTGGACGTTTTTCTTCTATTTTTCCCATCCCTTTTATGATCTTCGCCCTTCCTTTCTCTCTCCATCCTGATCCTGGTCGTAACTCAGATCCGGGGTCACAAAGCTTTCTCTCTCCATCCTGATCCTGGTCGTAACTCAGATCCGGGGTCACAAAGTAGGCTCTCCTCNGCCATATACGACAGGCAAGACCTACCCTGCTAGCAATCCAGGTGCATGCAAGAGAAAAAAAGAGAGGTGTGGGCATAATATTGATAATAATGTAATACTTCGTACCATGGTATGGTAATATGTAATATATTGCGATGTCTCCCATTTTGTCCCTCTCTGTACGTAAATATATGTATATGTTGACGTGATACATATTATATGTATGCTTTCGTGTTTAGTGCTCATACCTTTGTATAGAATACTACTACAGTGCAGTATAGTACGGGACGCCTAATTAGAAAAAGGCTTAAGGAAGCCAGGCAGAAAACTAAATGAAAACAAGAAATTCGGGAGTCGTTATCTTGGAATTGGTGTAGAAAGCACCCTCTCGCAAATAAGAAATCCAGCCTGGACCAGATTTCCTGTTTCTTATTCGGTGTCCTGTACTCTGTATACTATTAATAGTATGGTATTTGTACTTTGTTGTTGTATTATACGGGGACCATACGACGTAGTAAACAGGACCAAATACTGTTAGTAAAAATAGGTAAATAAATAGGACCAAATATGGTTAGTAAAACAGGTACGACGTAAATGGATAGTTTTTTTTGTCTATACCGTATGTACGTACGTAGGTCCTATTTACTATCATATGGTCCTCTGAATATTAGTAGAGCCCATCATTTACAATGTAAGAGTATATACGTATATACCTTTCTGTCGTGGTTTCGTGACCACAGAGTGGACGTTTTTCTTCTATTTTTCCCATCCCTTTTATGATCTTCGCCCTTCCTTTCTCTCTCCATCCTGATCCTGGTCGTAACTCAGATCCGGGGTCACAAAGTAGGCTCTCCTCTCCCTCTCTTCCCCCACTACGGTTCGTGCCTTGCATTTTTATCGCGAGAATATTTCAGCTCTTTCTTCCTTCGTCGACTCTCATCGAATTGTGTGCCTACCCACGCTACTACTATTAATAGGCGCTCGCATCAGCAGTAGATTCCGTTTTGTTAAAAATTATTGTGAGGGTTGGACAAAGAAGGGTGATAGTGGATCTTTAAAATGGGGGTATTTGTCTTGGTAGTAGTAATGTTGACCCTCAGATCGAACCCTAACCCTAACCCTAACCCGAACTCTATGTCAGTGGTCAGTGCTTGCTTGGCCAATCAGAGTGCCTAATTAGCTACCTTAGGAAGATCCACTAACAGTGTTTGTCCACTACTGACTATGTTTGCATATATATGAACTCAAAAGTCCGACCCACGCGGGGTTTGAACTCCGTAAATTAACTCTTAGAAGCGTTCGAGGGTACCACTACTACTGCTGTAGACCGACTCAATGCAGGTACGTCGTACTAAATAACTGTTGTTGTACGCGTAGCTCATTTTTTATTCACTTATTATGTACCTGTGTCGTGGTTTTATGACCACAGAAATAACTGGTACAGTACCAGTATCTCTCTAGCTATTAATAGGATGAAGAATCGGCACGGACACTGACTGGGTGTGCTGGGTGTCGACGGGTAAAAAAAAGGACGGTTTATCCCCTTAACCCATTCAGAACTGAAAAAAATGTCCCATACTAATTCCAAGTAGTTTGTCCCCAAATTCGTGGGACCAATTCTTGAGGGGTTAATTTGGGGACAAAATCTACTTGGAATTTGTGTGGGATAGGTTTTTCAGTTCTGAACGGGCTGATGGTGAAGAACACACACACGCCT
Source organism: Saccharina japonica (assembly GCA_008828725.1). NCBI lineage: Eukaryota > Phaeophyceae > Laminariales > Laminariaceae > Saccharina > Saccharina japonica. The sequence goes on along the minus strand of MEHQ01000599.1, from coordinate 72,834 downwards.
CTTCGCCTTTTTTCATAGACATCTACGTACAGAGTACTCACTACGAGTACATATCAAAGTATGCTGCCGCGCTTTCCCCGACAAAACAAGAGATTATTAATAAAAAAAGAGGCACAACAAGCAGCTGCAAAAGCAGTAACAAAAAAGTGCGATGTTTTTCCTTTCACCAGCATTCATTCGCTTCTTGGCCACGGCAACAACAGCAGTAGTATTAATAGTATACGGGGTAGTCAGTGAGAGGTATGATATGTGAGTTAACGAGTTAACCCATTCAGAACTGAAGAAACTATCCTACACTGTAGTTTCGTGGGACCGGTTCTTAACTGATTCAGAACTGAAAACAAATGTCCCACACTAATTCCAAGTAGTTTGTCCCCAAAATCGTGGGACCGATTCTTAACCCACATTCAGAACTGAAAACATTATCCCACTCTGATTCCAAGTATTTTGTTCCTAAATACGTGAGAACAGTTCTTGAGGAGTTAAGGGGTTAACCCTTCTAGGACTGGAGTCCCGTTTTGGGGACAAATCACTTAGAATTAGAGCGGTTTGTCCCCAAAACGGGACTGCAGTTCTAAAAGGGTCAAGTTGGGTCAGGGAGTCAGGGTGTCTTTTTAGTTCTTAATATAAAAAAAAAAAATCAAATTCATATATATGATATATATGTACGATACATGAATACAGCAGTAAAAGAAGAGAAAAAATCAAGCAAAACAAAAACATAAGAATTGTGTTTTAAGTTTTTTTTCATCGTGTGTGTTGTCTTCACATTAAACCGTTCTTTCTATTATATATGCCCAACTTCATCAGTCAGTAGTCAGTACATACACCCAGAGTGAGTGTGTTCTTTACATGAAACCGTCCTTTTTACCCGTCGACATCCAGCACACCCACACCCACACCCGCAGTGTCCGTGCCCATTCTTCATCCTACTCGTAGAGAGATACCATACCAGTTTTTCTGTGGTGGTCACGAAACTCAGTCCGTGTGTCCCGATTCCTAATCCTAAGCAAAGATGTCGGGAGACAGCACTTTCACCCCTTGACAGACAGCGTCAAGGCAAATGCCTTGGCAGACACAGCCTTGACAGCAAAAAACAGGGGGCACTACCGAAAAATCCCTGCTTTGTGAAAAACGCCTGACAAGAATGTATGAATTGATATTTTGACCCGTATTTGTTTTTATTCGGCATTTTTCTACATTTCCGAGTCCGATCTACCGAAAATATTGAAATTGAACTGCAGAATATCGATGATTTGAAATTAGCTTTATCAAACGAGTAAAATAGCCTCGCAAAATAATAAAAAAATAGGGGTTTCCACAGATATTAGGAGGCTTTTTCTGCCAGGGGGGTTGGGGACATATGTCTAGACAGCTGGATTTGCCTTGACAGACATCCTTGACAGACAGACAGCTCGACATTGACATGTCTCCCGACATCTTTGATCCTAAGAGATATGTACTAATTCTGTGGTCACAGACTGCTGTGAGACAGAGAGAATAACAAAAGAACAAAAATAACCGCAAATATATAAATGAACTGGTAAAGCGAGTGAAATGCCAACGTATCGGGTACGAGAACACAACGACACAAGCCATACTGTACCAGAAAATAGGAAAAAACCCCGCCTCGCCCCTGTGCCACCTCGCCATGAAACGGTCCGCCGCTTCGACGACCCCCCCGCCACCACTTCCCACTCTTCTTACGTAGCCGGCCTCGGCCATAGCAACGTCTGTCTCTTGCTCCGAGCAGCAAAGGGGGGCTTTCGGTGGACCCCTCGGTGGCTTGAAAAAACATTCTGAATGAAAATTGCCCTGCACATTTGTCGAAAGGCAACTCAAATAATACTATATACGAATATTAATAGTAATAACATCGAACCGGTCACAGGTCATCAAGCCGGTATTTATAAAATCTGGTACCAGGTATTATATAGCAAAAAGACACCTCAGCCTGACTAAGCTGAAGGGTTCCTCGAAACTCATCACCATCTTTGCAAGCTCATGTAATAACGTATATAGAATAACACGGAATATACCACACCCCGGTGATAAGTATCACTCATAGCTCATAGACCTTTGAAAATATTATCACCGGGTGTGCTGTTGTGGGTTGTGGGGGGAGGTGTGCTATCTAACGCATCCCCGGTGATAAGCAACATGCACGGGAGCCCCGCAGCTAGGGGGGGTGGTAACGGGCGGTGGGGGGGGGGGGGGGGGGGTTGTACTTGGGAGGAGGGGTGATAACGAGGGGTTGTGCTAACGGTAGTAATGGTCGCTAAGGAGCGTTAGTACACCTCGGCCAGACTGCAGATGGTGTGATAAACAAGAGGGTGTGATAGCAAGGGGGTCGGCAACAACAAGGGGTGACGCCGGCAACAAGGGGTGTGATACGTAGCAAGAGATGTGCTTACATGTGAGAGGCTTTGGTCTGAAACCAGATCGCTTTTCCATTCCCACGCAATACCGCCGGTGATGGTAAGGCCCACGCCTGAAACCGGAGATGATAGCAAAGATCCCCGCATTGCTGCAATGCCGGAGAACGGTTGCCGGTATAGGGCGTGAAGTAGCTGTTGCGCTGGCGCAAACTTTCGGGTTGGAGATAATTGTTGTTTATAGCACAACAGGCGTCGGGAGACGTGTTGCGTTTCGCGCCGCAGGCGAAAAACGTGTGGGGGCATGTCCATCCCGCCGGGGGTGGGAAAGATAATCGAGGCACCTTTTAGTTTGCTTGTTTTTTTTCCATCCTATAGATTATCTTCGCCCTTCCTTTCTCTCTCTTTCCTAGTCGAAACTCAGATCCGGGGTCACAAGTAGGCTCCTCTCCCGGCTCCCCCACTACGGTTCTTGCCTTGCATTTTTATCGCGAGAAGATTTCAGCACCTTCTTCCCTCGTCAACTCTCATCGAATTGTGCTTACCGACGCTATAATATGCGCTCTCGACAGTTGGTGTCATTTGAGAATAAAAATCTCCACACGGAGACTCGAACCCTCGACCTTCAGCCTAACAGGCTTCGTGGTTACCTGTTTGACCACCGGGGCGACCGGCTTTTTTCGCTGTGGTCGAAAAAGGTGTTTTGGGTGTCTTAAACACACTCTGTCAAATGATTCTCGGGTGTATGTTAACGCAATTGTCGTACTTGTTTTTGCCTCCGGCCGTCCTCCGGGGCCCCTTGTGGGGGGGCTACACACCTGCGACGCGTGAGCGCAACCCGCTTTCCAGCTCACGCTACGCTTCACGGAACAGACGCCGGAGCTCTAAATACTAAATACCGTATGACCTGGTTACAGGTACATGTACTCGTACCACCATAGGAACTCCATGATGTCAATCCTCCCGAAGATTGCACCTCGCAGAGGCCCTTTGAATAACTAACTGCTGCTGCCAAAATCATGTGAAGCCCTTGTTTCTAGCCGACGCCCCGAACAATTATACACCGTAATAGCATTGCGCGAAGCTACAATGGTACACTGCGACAAGTTTCGTGATTGGCCACAAAACCTACTACTGGCGCCGGTGGTTGGGTCGTAGGGCACAGTAGGAGAAGTAGTAGCAGTGTTGTTGTGGGTGAATGGTATGCATCGATCAGGTTGGTATGACGATTTTGGAGTTTGATGCTGTTTTCAGGCTCACCTCCGTAGGGGGTGTGGTATTCAACGCACCCTCGGTGATAAAATGGAGATCGAAAAACAGACCAAAAACATATATCACCGGGTGTGCTCATGTTGGTGCGGGGGGGGGTGTAATCTAAGGGGGGCGCGCTTTCTTCCGTGTTATACGGTAACTGTCCACCCATCATGAACTCCGACGACTAATTTTGTTGTTCTTGTCCTTCCACGAGGTAGCCACTTCGTCATCATCTCCGTCGTCAGGCACGTCAGTATTAACCCCAATACCGCAAGGGGGGGGGGGGGGTTATCTAAGGGGGGGGCGCTTTGGTCCGTGCTATACGGTAACCGTCCACCCACATCATGAACTGCGACGACCAATTGTTGTTATTGTCCTTCCACGAGGTATCCCCTTCGCCATCATCATCATCATCATCATCATCATCATCATCATCATCATCCTCGTCAGTAGTAACCCCATTACCGCAAGGATGCGAGCTATCGCGCAGGGGTGATAACGTTTTTTTCAGCGCTCGATTTCTCGCAAACGGTAGTAAGGAGGGTGGTAAATCGAACATTCTATTTTTCGGATGGTACTCGACCAAATCGTTTTCGAAACACAGCTTGTTCGGCATTTATTAGCGCGCTTACCGTTATCGAGAGATTGAGTGCTGAAAAACGGTCGCACACCCCCTTGTGCGATGACTCACATCCTTGACGTAGTGGGTGTAATAGTCAAAATCGGGCTTCATAAGTCAGTCAGTTTTGCTAAGTAGGCGATGTTGGATAGCTTGAAATATAACGTACTCGTAAACGAATGGAAAACACAAAATGCCACCACACCACTACTGCTGTTCAAGCGGTGGATTTGCTTGCAGGACAAGCTTTCTCGAGCAAAACAACAGAAAAAAATAGGCGATTTGACCTGTGCTTTTAGTCTATTGATGAGTAATTCTGCAAACCTTATCCCACACCAAACCCAAGTAGCCCCCCCCCCCCCCCCCCCCACTGAAAAAAACAAAATGGGTGCAGTTCTGAAAACGTTCGCGAACAACGCACAAACAAACGCGGTGTACTACACCACGTATGATACTGTTATTTCCCGTTCGCAACACAAACTAATTATCCCTCTCTCCTATATGAATAATAAACATTGACACCAGAAGAACCAAGCCTACACCGATATACTGGTACGTATTTACAGATAAGGCTCTGCTCAAGTGGTGAACAAAGAAGAAGCACCCGCCACGTTTTTATTTTTATTTTTTTTGTATTTTAGTACGATGTTATGACGATCCGTACACCAAACCATCCTTGCTCCCGCTGCCCCGCCACGCCTCTCTCCCGACGAAAACTTTCCGATTTTTTTTTCCCCCCGCCAGACAACAACAGCCGATCCCGTGGAGGTCGTTCAAGCCCGGAACATCGCCATAGCACAAATTTGCGCCGAGCTCGTATCGACGGTGTTTTGTTCCTCGGATTGGTGCATCACCACACCCTGCGTGGCGGTGCTGGCGGCCAGTCCCGTGGCGTGTTGCAGCAAACTAGCCGTAACCTACATGCTCTGGAGCTGTATCGGGGTTTTGCTCTGTGTTATCCACGCCATCACTGCTGCGCAAGCTATCATTCACGAGGCGTTCAATTTTTTTTTCCCCCCCATAATACTTTCCTTCGCGCAGATTTTGCTGTGCGTAATTAGTCTCCTCGTCGCGTACTGCGGTTGGAAAGCCACGTCTGCGACGAGGCGGCCGGTCCACCCCGTAGATATGCCGTCAGAGTTGCCCATGCAGTCGCCGACGAACTCGGTTGCCGACGCACAACTGCAGCACTCGCAAGTTAGCCGCATGTTGCCGTAGCTCTTGGGGGGGGGGTTAAAATCAACATCTGCCACAAAAATCAGCACGCAATAAGCGAAGCGGCGCCGGGCGCTGCTGCTTGAGGCCAAATGTGTATGACGTACTGTAGCAGTTGAGTTGCACAGCAGCACTCTGCTTATTGAGCCAAACTAGCTGTGAGGTGCAGCGTATAAGACTTGAAGAACACCCACGACTCACGGTCCATCGCAACGTTGCAGCAGACCAACTCGGGGGGGGGGGGGGGGGGGGTGCATATATATATATATATATCACAAGGCTTTCCTGCGGAGTGGTCTTAGTATAGTAAGAGGCGCAAGAAAAACGGGTTCCCTCGCCAGCAGCAGAGCGTCAACATAGTGCACAGCAACAGCAGCAGCAGCAGCAGCAAAAAAGGCAGAAGCAACAACTGCACTGAGCTTCACCTAAAACCGAGGAGTGCGGACAAAGTGTTTATTATGTAGACGAAGAAGGAAACTGTTATTATAATAATACACATTGTGTACGTACGTATATACGAACTCTCGTTTTATTTTTTACCATTATGCCGCCTGCTGGTCGAATGTACACGTACACACGTACTTTCTACATTATTAGTACGTACTTCTATGCCCGTGTCTTCCTCTTCTTCGTGTTGCTTCGCCCGTGCAGCAGTTATCTGTTCTCTTGGGCACGCATGCTTTTCTTCTAGGGGCGCTTCTGACTCCGTGCATCTTTTGTATTATGTTTCATTTCATAACTCGTTTTTATTGTCTCTTTGTCCTTACTCTTTGGTTTTTGGCTCGTGTCGTTGTGTTCTCGTACCCGGTACGTTGGCATTTCACTTGCTTTACCCATTCATTCCCGGTTTTTTTTTTTTTTTTTCCTTCCCTTTTGGTTTTGGCTCGTGTCGTTGTGTTCTCGTACCCGGTACGTTGGCATTTCACTTGCTTTACCCATTCATTTGCGTATATTTTGTTTGGTTTTTCTCTGTCTCGCAGTCTGTGACCACATCATTTGTATCTCTCTAAGATTAGGAATCAGGACAGACAATGGGGGTACTGATGTAGTTGGTTTGTAAAACGCATTACAGGGTAGAAAGAACGGGTTTCATGTGAAATATATATTATATATACATATATCGTTTGGGCGCAATGGAAACATTCGTTTCCTTCTTCCCTCGCCCCTGCCGCGCTTCCGACCCTTGAGGGCTGTGGCACCCGCCCATCGTACCACCTGTCATGCTCACACGGCTCCGCCTAAGTATGCATTCTTGCAAGAACGGTTTCAGAAACAAATCCCTTCCTTGTCGCTTCTTCGTAATTCGTCACAGGCCCGCCACCCCCTTATGTTCGCTCGCACGCGCTCCTCATCTGTTGACGTTGCTTAAACACCCCCCCATCTCACCCTCCATGCGACTCGCCCAATACCTCACGGCACTTCGCGCTTGGTGCAAGCAATGTCTGCCTGGTTGGTGAAAACCTAACCTGCTCCGTCCCGGCATTGTAGGGATGCGAAGGTCTATGGTCATATGACTACGGCCGTGCACGACATGAGTACACCCTCCCCCACCGCCCATCGCTCGATAGAGCTCGCAGGCCCATCAGCAGGAGTCGGACGCGGCGAATGAAAACGCTATTATACAGGCGGGCCGCGTTTGTTTCGTCTTCGCTCACAGATGATTTATGTCGACATTTGGCCAGACGACCACCACAGAGCCGCGTCGATAGCGCGGCGCGTGGTTAACTCATACAAGGCGTAAAACATGTAGACGCGTGCTACGGTAGAGGTAGCAATTTTTGCCGATTTTGTTTCTGAATGACCGGGCTCCTTTAAACCAAAATCGTCGGACTTCCGTGATCATTTTTGCAATAGTTTTCATCGTATTCATAGGACATGGGATTGTTCATGGGGTATGGAGCTTCTCAAGTAAGGAGCTCGGAAAAAAACATGGTGCACCTCTGCCGTAGCATGCGTGCATGTACATACGTTAAATAATGGCGTGAGCTACTGTTTTGTTAGCGTGGGAGTTTTCAGTGTGTCGTCTATCGTCTGCCATCCCACAATGCATAACGCCTGTTTCAATCCTAATATCAGTCGAATACCCGTATCCCCACGGATCTACATTATTTGATTTTCTCGTGGTTCGTGTCGCGACACGTGCCGCGGCATGCCGCGACACGTGTCGCGGCATTTCGCGACATGCCGCGGCACGTAGGGTTAGGGTTAGGGTTAGGGCTAGGGTTAGGGTTAGGGTTGGGGTTAGCGATACTCGCCGCGACACTCACCGCGACACATGTCGCGACACGTGCCACGAAAAAGTCAAATAATGTACATCCCTCCGTATTCCTTTACGGAGAGCAATATACACATACCGGTGCGTATAAAGGGGCAGCGGCCAAAATCAGCTGTACCTGGTCCGTTTGGGGGCCAAAAACAGGTATGTACGCACTTTAAATCAAGGGTAAAAACGCACCCCATGAGCCCTGCCATTAGTCCAAAACGCATTGTATACACCTGTTTTTGCCTCTATAAAACCCAGGTACACCTGAGTTTGTCTACCCTGCTTGACTTTCACCTGTTTTTCGTCGTTTTTTTAGCCAATCAGAGGCCCTCAATAGTTCCACCCTATGTATGCCCCCTAATATACAAATGCCGACTCACGGGGAGGCCCCCCGTCTCTTCGCACCTCGCACCACGCCACTCGAGCGACGCACATATCTGCCTGCACACCTCCACCGAGCTACAGTAGCACCAAGCCCACCGACAGCAGTCCTGAAATCAAGGTGGGCTCGGTCTATCGTTCGACGCCGGAGCTTCGTGCGGCCGCCGCGAAGCGGTTCCTCAAGGACGGCCGCGGGTTTAAGACCGGCAACGGCGGCGGCCGGCAGAAGAAATACTTTTGCTCCGGCGCAGCTCCAGCGGTGCCCCCGCCAAAGCCCGGTGATGCTCCGCATGCTCGTGTGGAGACCCCCGAGGTGGTAAAAGCCCGGCTGCCTCGCGGAGGTTCGTGCGACAAAGTCGTTCCTTGGCGAGTGACACGTCACTAACGCCAATTTTGAACACACCGATTGTTCGGGCGGGGACGCGCGGGCGCGGATATATATATGCGGCATCGATTATCTTGTCAAACCAGCACGGTTAGCGCTAACCCCGACATAGGGTCCAGGGCGCTGAAGAAGACTCTGGAGAAGGCGGCTGGTGTTCTTGTTTCCGTTCGGACCGCTTAACCCCTTAAGAACTGGTTCGACGAATTTGGGGACGCGTGCTACGGTAGAGGTAGCACTTTTTGGCTGAATCGTTTTCTGAACGATCGGGCTCCTTAACCAAAATTCGTCGGAATTTCTTTTTGGTGACGAAATATGTTTCAGAGTGTACTTCGGTCATTAGATTTATCATCCGGCAGCAATTTGTTTTTCCTCCAAAATACGTTTTTCGGTGAGATATGGCGCTCCTTAAGTGAGGAGCTCAGAAAAAACATGGTGCACCTCTATCGTAGCATGCGTCAGGGGACAAACTACTTGGAGTTAGTGTGGGATGTTGTTTTCAGTTCTGAATGGGTTAAGCGTGCCCGCAGCAGCGTTATCCTCGCCGATGCCGAGGAGGTAGACTCCGCCTGTCATGAGCATATGGCTTATTTCGAGAGCTTGGTAGATGCCTCCCCTGGTTCGGTCGCGGAGGTGGATCGTGCATGTTCAAATACCAAACATAGAGTATTACAAGTACGAGGTGTCTTCCACCCATTACGTAACACGGTACCTGTCTGATGATGCTACTTGACAAAAGACCTCTTGACAAAATCATGGCCCAGCCATAACAGCAGTTGCTGATTGTGGACTGGATTCCAGATACTCACTCGCGCCCCTCGTGTAATTGGTGCAATCACAAGTTCACAACAAAAAGCATCCACTCACTTTTATACTCGGACGTGCGTGCCAGAAAACTAATAGCATACACCCAAATATACACCCTACTCAACTATGTGTTTGTCCTCTTCACATCAAATCTTTCTTTCTACCCATCGACATGCAGCACACCCAGTCAGGGTCCGTGACGATGTTTCATCCTACAATAAAGAGTTACCGATTGTTCTAGAATCTGTGGTCACAAAACCACGACACATCATACACTATGAATAAGTTGCAATGCAGCAGACAAAAAAATGGCTATACTACTCTGTCCCGAATAGAAGCAACCGTTTTTTATTAATATTCAATAAAAGAGATTACTATGTTTCGGGACAGGTTATAGGTAGACGACAGGCACGACCTACCCTGCTAGCAATCCAGATGCGTGACAGAGAGAAGAAGAAGAAAAAAAAAAAGCGAAACAAGAGAGAAGGAAAAAAACGAACTTCTGCTGTAGGCCTATACCTGGTGGTATCTGGTATACCATTATAGTAATATCAGTACAGTATCACAAGGGGGCTGACGCTCGCCATTCGGGTGCAAAAACAACTCCCTTGATTTTCAATGAACGGCAGGTTCGTGGGGAGCGTTCTAAACTCGATTTTTGTATGTACCTGTTTTTGGCCCCAAACGGATCAGGTATTATACCTGCTTTGGGCCGCTGCCCTTTGTAAAGTGTCGCTTGTTACCGGGTCAATTTCCCGCCCACCCACCCCCCACCCTGGGCCCACTTTTGCAGACACCTCTACCAACCTACCCCCGCCACTTTTTTTTTGTCCATCCCATTTATTATCTTCGCCCTTCCTTTCTCTCTCCTCCCTAGTCGTAACTCAGATCCGGGGTCACAAAGTAGGCTCCTCTCCCTCCTCCCCCACTACGGTTCTTGCCTTGCATTTTTATCGCGAGAAGACTTCAGCCTTTCCTTCCCTCGTCGACTCGCATCGAATTGTGCCTACCCACGCTACTATTAATTGGCGCTCTCAGCAGTTGATTCCGTTTTTTATTTATTTTTGCAAATAAACTCAAAAGTCCGACCCACGTGAGATTCGAACTCCAGACATCAACGTTCAGAAGCGTTCGAGGTTACCTCTAGACCATCGGGGCGACCGACGCTCATGTATTAAATAACTGTTGTTGTACGCGTAGCTCATTTTATATTCACAATGTACATGAATAACTGGTACCGTTCGTTATCTCTCTAGCTATGAATAGGATGAAGAATCGGCACGGACACTGACTGGGTGTGCTGGATGTCGACGGGTAAAAAAAAAGACGGTTTAACCCCCTAACCCATTCAGAACTGAAAAAAATGCCCCACACTAATTCCAAGTAGTTTGTCCCCAAATACGTGGGACCAGTTCTCAAGGGGTTAAGAACTGGTACCACACGCATTTGGGAACAAAATGTACTTGGAATTTGTGTGGGATAGGTTTTTGAGTTCTGAATGGGTTAACGTGAACAACACACACACACCTCTTCGACTTTTTTCATAGACATCTACGTACAGAGTACTCACTACGAGTACATATCATATCATATTATGCTGCCGCGCTTTCCCCGACAAAACAAGAGACAAAAAAGAGGCACAACAAGCAGCTGCAAGCAGTAACCAAAAAGTGCGATGTTTTTCCTTTCACCAGCATTCATTCGCTTCTTGCCCACAGCAACAACAGTAGTAGTAGTAGTATACCGTAATCATGCGAAGGTTCGCACCCATCGGAAGGTTGGCACCCATCGGAGAGAGAGCACCGGGGTGCGATAAAAAGCACAAGGTAGAAACATGTAATCGTGTTTCCGCAACCCCATCGGAGAGATCGCACCCCGGTGCGATCGCTCCGACATTAATAGAAAATTGAGGGCCACCGCAGCGGGTCTGTAGTCTGTAGTAGGTAATGTTCTCATTTATTTCATACTCCGATGAGATATCACCAGTGCGCCACTCCTCTCAAACGTACTTTACCAACGCATGGTAGGTCAAGTCGTTTTAGGTAGCTTTGAGTCATTTACGCAACGCCGTTGCCCCAGTACGGCCCGGTGTATTTCGATTCAGCAGCGCACACATCGGAGAGATCGCACCGGGGGTGCGCCAAAATAGAAGAATGGCATGATTTAATTGTGTTTCCGCACCCCCAGCGGAGAGAACGCACCCATCGGAGAGATAGCACCGGGGTGCGATAAAAAACACAACGTAGAAACATTTTGAAACGTGATCGCACCCGGTGCGAACCTTCGCATCATTACGGTAGTCAGTGAAAGGTATGATATGTGAGTTAACCCATTCAGAACTGAAGAAACTATCCTACACTGCTGTAGTTTCGTGGGACCGGTTCTTAACTGATTCAGAACTGAAAACAAATGTCCCACACTAATTCCAAGTAGTTTGTCCCCAAAATCGTGGAACCGGTTCTTATCCCACTCTGATTCCAAGTATTTTGTTCCTAAATACGTGAGACCAGTTCTTGAGAGGTTAAGGGGGTATAAGTTGGGTCAGGGAGTCAGGGAGTCTTTTTAGTTCTTAAATATTAAAAAAAGAAATAAAATTCATATATATGATATACATTTAAAAAATGAAAAAACAATAGCTGTGAGCTCGAGGATTTCGTCGAAGCTCATCTTTGCTACGTAGCTGAGTGTAATACTTCGATCATATATGTACGATACATGAATACAGTGAAAGAAAAAAAAATCAAGGAAAACAAAAAAAACATAAGAATTGTGTTTTAAGCTTTTTTCATCGTGTGTGTTGTCTTCGCATTAAACCGTTCTTTCTATATAACCAACTTCATCAGCCAGTATTCAGTACATGCACCCAGCGATGGTGTGTGTTCTTTACATGAAACCGTCCTTTTTACCCGTCGACATCCAGCACACCCACACCCAGTGTCCGTGCCGATTCTTCATCCTACTCGTAGAGAGATACCATACCAGTTCTTCTGCGGTGGTCACGAAACTCAGTCAGTGTGTCCCGATTCCTAAACCTAAGAATCCTAAGAGATATGTACAAATTCTGTGGTCACAGACTGCTGTGAGACAGAGAATAACCAGAACAAGAACAAAAATAACCGCAAATATATGAATGACCTGGTAAAGCGAGTGAAATGCCAACGTATCGGGTACGAGAACACAACGACACAAGCCATACTGCTGTACCAGAAAATATGAAAAAACCGCCTCGCCCCTGTGCCACCTCGCCATGAAACGGTCCGCCGCTTCGACGACCCCCCCGCCACCACTTCCCACTCTTCTTACGTAGCCGGCCTCGGCCATAGCCGGTCGCCCCGGTGGTCTAACTGGTAGCCACGAAGCCTGTAGGGCCGAATGTCGAGGGTTCGATTCTCCCCATGGAGGTTTTTATTCTCAAAATGACACCGACTGTCGAGAGCGCATATTATAGCGTGAGTTGGCAAAATTCGATGAAAATCGACGAGCGTTGGGAAGGCTGAACCCTCTGCGCGATAAAAATCAAGGCATGAACCGTAGTGGGGGAGGAGGGAGAGGAGCCTACTTTGTGACCCCGGATCTGAGTTACGACTAGGGAGGGAGAAAGACGGAAGTGCGAAGATAATAGATGGGAAGGAAAAAAACAAACGTCTGTCTCTTGCTCCGAGCAGCAAAGGGGAGCTTTCGGTGGACCCCTCGGTGGCTTGAAAAAACATTCTGAATGAAAATTGCCCTGCACATTTGTCGAAAGGCAACTCAAATAATACTATATACGAATATTAATAGTAATAACATCGAACCGGTCACAGGTCATCAAGCCGGTATTTATAAAATCTGGTACCAGGTATTATATAGCAAAAAGATACCTCAGCCTGACTAAGCTGAAGGGTTCCTCGAAACTCATCACCATCTTTGCAAGCTCATGTAATACCGTATATAGAATAACACGGAATATACCACACCCCGGTGATAAGTATCACTCATAGCTCATAGACCTTTGAAAATATTATCACCGGGTGTGCTGTTGTGGGTTGTGGGGGGGGGGGGGGGTGTGCTATCTAAAACGCATCCCTGGTGATAAAGCAACACGCACGAGAGCTTCGCAGCTCGTAGGGGGTGTGGTCACGGGGGAGGGGAGGGGTACTCATGTTTTTGCTTGCCTTAGTCTTTTGACCATTGACCACGCATCCCTTTCGAGACGGAGCATCGGGCGGGGGGGGGGGGGGGGGGTGACAACGAGGGGGGTGTGCTATAACGATAGTGAAAATAATGCCACGTAAGAAGCGTGAATAGAACTCGGCCAGACTGTGCATATGGCGGCGTGATAGCAAGAAGGTGTTATAGCAAGGGTATCGACAACAAATTGAAAATGTTATCACCGGGGTGTGATGTTGTGAAGGGGGTGTGCTATCTAACGCACCCCCGGTGATAAGCAGCATGCACGAGAGCTTCGCAGCTCCTAGGGGGTGTGGTAACTGCGGGGGGGGAGGGGGGGGGGGGGGGGGGGGGGATGTGACAAAGAGGGGGGGGTGCTATAATGGTAGGGAATATTTTGCTACGTAAGGAGCGTCAATAGGCCTCGGCCAGACTGTGCAGATGGCGGCGTGATAACAAGAGGGTGCGATAGCAAAGGCATCGACAACAAAAGAGGTGGCGCCGGCAACCGGGGGGGTGATATAAACAAGCGGTATGCTAACTTTAAGGCATTAGACCGTTGGGCTAATTAGCTACTGGTAAAAAAGGTTAACCAATTAACCTACCCAATCTAAGCCTTATAGCACCCCCCCCCTCCTGGAACGGGTGGCCAAATGACTAAGGCAAGCAACAAATGAGTACGCCCCCCCCCCCCCTGGAACGGACCGGATATATATATACGGGTCGACGCGTGTGACCCAACACGCGGTTCCTATTTATTTTGGGGATCCAGAAGTGTTTTTTCAGATTCTTGAGATGAGGAAAAAATCACTTTCCTTACGTAAAAAGCGTGTTTCATGATGGGTCGAGAGATTCGAACTCACGACCCCTACAACCCATGTCCTGCCGTCGACGCCATTTGTTATATACCAGGTAGGCATTAGTGAGGCATTTTAGTCCGTTGGGCTGTATACTGGTAAAAGGTTACTAACCAATTTCACCTACCCAATCAAAGCGTTTGTAACACTACCATGACACGTGAGAGGCTGCTGTGGTCTAAAAACCAGCTTGCTTTTTTATTCATTCCCACGCAATATACACCGCCGGTCGGTGATGCTGTAAGGCTCACACCTCACACACGCCTGAAACCGGAGATGGCAGCAAAGCCCCCCCCGCCTTGCTTGCTGCACAATGCCGCAGAAAAAACGGTTACCGGTGGGGGGTTAAGTAGCTGTTGCCCTGGCGCCAACTTCCGGGTTTTTGGAATTCACTTTTTTTTCTTTTTTTTTTAAATCCTCCGGCGGATGGGTAAACAGACATAAAAGCTTAAGCCCTCCACACTTCCACGTCTCACTGCGTGTCGTGTGTCAATTAACTCCATGCCCCCTCGGAGGTATCAGCCCCTGTTGCCTACCACTCCGGAGACTTGAGCATGTTGGCCCGACCTGACCCCCGCTCTCACTGTTGTTTAGCGCGACACGAGTCTTTTCTCGCGCCGCCGCGTAACCTTTTTTTTCGCCGCGCAGGGCGAAAAACCTGCTGGGGCATGTATGTCCTGATTGAAGGCACCTTTTTCGTTACGTTTTCGCTGTGTGGTGGAAAAAAAAACAAAAAAAAAATGTTTTTAGGTGCCTTAACACACTTTTTGTGGTCACGTGGTTTTCGGTAGGAACAAAAAAACTGTTGGGCATGTCCTTTTCGCCGGAGGCTGGAAAAATAATTGAGGTACGTATGATATATACCTTTTTTTGTTTTCGCTGTGGTGAAAAAAAAAAAATGATGAAAACAAAAAAAAAGTTTTAGGTGCCTTAACCCTTTCAGAACTGCAAAACTTATCCCACACTAACTCCAAGTATTTTGTCCCCAAAAAAAAACGTTGGACCGGTTCTTAACCCCTTGAGACCTGGTCCCACGAATATGGGGACAAACTACTTGGAATTAGTGTGAGACAGTTTTTTCAGTTTTGAATGGGTTAACTAACCCCTTAAGAACTGGTCCCCCACACATTTGGGGACAAACCACTTGGAATAAGTCTGGGATATTGTTTTTTCAGTTCTGAATGGGTTAAAGGGGTTAACACACTTTTGTCACGTGATTTTCGGGCGTGATTGCCGCTTCTTTTTTTTTTGCCTCCGGCGGCCCTCCGGAGACCCCTGTGATGGGTGGGGCCTATATTTATATACATATATAAATATACATATATATATACCGAACACGCGCCTTTGGCGCGCGTGAGCGCAACAACACGGCTTTCCACCTCTCACGTTTTGAGATTCACGGAACAGGCGCCGGAACCCTACACACTAAACACTAAACACAGCCAGTACAGCCAGTACGCGACAGATGTGATGTTAACCCATTTAGAACTGCAGTCCCGCTATGGGGACAAACCACTCTAATTCTAAGTAATGTGTCCCCAAAACGGGACTCCAGTCCTATAAGGGTTAATAATCTCTCTTAGTTTTGGCCAGACTGGAATTCTTATGTGAAGACTCGGTGTGTTCTACACTATTTTTAGTACAAAGAGGTCGCATTTATTTCTTTTTTTTTCCCCCCTTAAAAAAAAAACTCAGTCTCAAAAAAAAATCTTCATTATTATCAGATTCTTAACATCTGTCGCGTAAGTATAGACTGCTGTATGTATGTATGTATGTATGTATGTATGTATGTATGTATGTATGTATGTATGTATGTATGTATGTATGTATGTATGTATGGCCTGGATGCCTTGGTGACAGGCCCCGCCATAGGCATGCCACTGGTGATGATGCCAAAACCCCCCGAAGATTTGCACCTCACAGAGCCTCAGGGCCCCTTGTGCTCCGCTGAAAAGCTACCGGTAGTAACTGCGTTGCCATACATAATCATATGAAACCCTTTTGTTTTTTGTCTATAGCCGACGTCCCGAACAACAACAATAATAATACCCCGAAGCATTGCGCACTACACAGTAGTGAGTTAGTACTCGTGGCTTGTTTTCGAGGGAATGCTACGTACGTACTTACAATGACACGCGACAAGTTCCGTGGTATGGCCACAAACCTAACCTACGACCACCGTCGCCGGTGGTTGGGGCTTAGTTACGGCACGGCAGTATGTTATAAGGATTACCCTGGGCTGGGTAAATCGATCGATATTTTACCCCTATAGCTCAGTAGGTGATGTTCACCTTCACATTTGGCGTCGTCGGCAGGACACGGTAAATCGATCGATATTTTACCCCTATAGCTCAGTAGGTAATGTTCACCTTAACATTTGGCGTCGTCGGCAGGACACGGGTTCGAATCTCACTTCGAACGTTTCTTTTATAGAAGCGCTTGCTGCGCGTGCGTCCCTATAAAACACGCCTCCCTGGTTCCCCAGGTATTGAAACGAAGCGGGTGGTAGGTCAGCGTACGGCCGGCCGTATACGGTACCGACGTCCCAAATATCCCGCCGTTCAGAGGGGGGGCAGGGAGAGTGTTATAAGGATTACCCTGGGCTGGGTAATCGATCGATCTTTTACCCCTATAGCTCAGTAGGTAATACCCTCACAAGTACGAGGAGGGGGAGTATGTAGCAGTGCTGTAGGTGAATGGTATTCGTACATCTAGCAGGTATATATTTTAACTTATGTTTTGGCAGACAGACACGCGCTCCCTGAATTCTACAGCCTCAGATTACGTCCCCCTCACATACGGGATGTGCATCCTGCACGAGGACATACAAAACCCGTACCAGGTACGTAGGTACGCACGATCAAAGTATGTATCACACTCAGCTACGTAGCAAAAAGCTTTTTTTTTTTTTTTTTTTTTTTTTTTTTTTTAAATATCTACCAGGTAGTACGTAGGTTGTGGTGTTATATTTATGGACTTTGACACTGTGTTCAGAACGTACCTCCGTAAGGGGTGTGATATTCAATGTACCCCCCGGTGATAAAGTGTCGATCGAAAAAGGACAATATACATATATACATCACACATCACCGGGTGTGCTCACGTGGAGGGGTGGGGGGAGGGGGGGTGCTCGATATTCATGGGGGTTATCTAAGGGGGGGGGGGGGGGGCGCTTTCTTCCGTGTTATGCGGTACTAGTGCGGGAAGTGTAGTTTTTACAAGCAGTGTTGTTGGGTTATGTGTTTTCTTTTTCTTTTTCTTTTTCTTTTTTTTCTAGCCCGCATTTATTGTCTTCGCCCTTGTTGCTCCTATTCACTCCTACGTTAGTCTTTAGATCCGGGGTGACATAGTATAGGCTCTTCTCTTCCCCTCCGATATTATATATAGGTTGGGTTGGCGTCGGTTGGCAACGACACTGTAAAACTTGCCGCTCACTACATGAGCTAGACAACCAGGGTACCGTTTTTTTTATATGGGGCAGTCGATCACAGCTAGCGGTCGAGTTAGATTATCTGTGCAGGGTGGAGAACCTTCACTCCGCGCAAGGGGAATTCTCGTGTCACGTAGTGTTTAGGGTAAGGCGCCCACGAGGCAGTTACATCGTACTCCCATGGCTGTCTCTGGAAGTGGCCACACCGGAAATTAAACTAACTCATTAAAGCTGTCATCCGTATATGCAAGTCCGCGTCACAAGCGGTTCTTAGTAGGATGCAGCTCACCATTCATGCGACTCGCCGAACACCTCACGGCGCTTCGCGCTTGGTGCTAGCAATGTCTGCCTGGTCGGTGAAAACCCGACATGCTCCGTCTCGGCATTGTAGGGATGCGAGGGTCTAAGGTCATACGGCTACGGCCATGCATGAATATCGAGTACACTCCCCCCCTCCCCACTACGGTATCATATATGTACATATATCCCTTGGATGCCACCTAATTTCGCGTCTCGTCCTTTGGCCAAAAAAGAAAAACAAGTATAATTAATCATTTTTGCAAAAAAGGGGGAGAACAGTCTACTCTATATACGTATACCTGGTGTGTACGTACTACGTAGGGAAAAGAGGGATAATTCTTCTCTTTTTTTTTTGCAAAAGGGGGAGAACAATACTTTTAATTAATTCACTACTATTTCGGGGGGCCATAGTAAACACTAGTAAATAGGGCCTACGGCATACACAAAAAACTATACATTTACCTATTTTTACGAACAATATTTGGTCCTATTTACTAGTGTTTACTATGGTCCCTCCCGTAATAATTCAGGACATTAATTGGTTTTCACATTCGAAGGACGCGATATATATTTAAAAAAATAAAAAAACAACAACAGCTGTGAGCTCGAGGATTTCGTCGAAGCTCATATTTGCTACCTGAGTGTAATACTTATAATATATATACGATATATACACGTGTGCCTTGCAATTTTATTACGAGAAGGTAAGGGTTCAGCACTTAATACCTTCCCCCTCGTCGTCTCGCACCGTCGGAATTTTGTAGCGCCACCTCGCCGCGTGGGTAAAAAAGCGGTCTGGCCATACCGTCGTCCCACGCATGTTGTCATGTCCTCTTGGCAGAAAGCATGGGGACCTAAATACAAATACTACTATTTATATGAAGTATGTACTATAAGGGGTCGACTCGTGCACCGCCGGGTGCGGTTGGATGATGTGCAGGACGGGCTCGCCGTGAGGCTGGGTGGAAGAAGAAGAAACCAGGCATCAATACCAATTAGTGTTGTCCATAACCAAAATGAACGTTAGTTTACTGCACTTCACTGAAGTGAGAGCAGGGGGGCCTGATCCCTTTATATACTGTGATACCCCTCCCTCGAAAACAGGCCACACATGTATTTGTATGCAAACCTGTCCGGGGAAACAGAAATCCCGCCGCAATCTCCGTAGTAGATGAATTGCGGTCACACAACTCAAAACACTTGGAGACCAAATACGACAATCTTACGTATAACACATTTCTCAAACACTTGGACTAATACGACGATCATGCGTATCGCACATTTTGCACGGCTACATCCAACGGGTATATCCAACGGGTATATCCAACGGGTATATCCTAACTGTATCTGCTTCCGCAACGACAGGTGCGCGTGCGACGACATCGATAAGTACTTCAAGAACGTGGGAGCCGGCGGCGAGATCGACCTGGGGAGCGTGATCAGGGTGGACTGCCTCCCGAACGCCGACGGGGAAGACCTGGAGCAGATCGTCATCGGGACCGGCAAGACAGTCACCATCAAATCCACCCAGCCCTTCGTTAGGTGAGATTGGAGGGGCTTGGGGGGGGGGGGGGGGGGGGGGGGGGGGGGGGGGGGGGGGGGGGTGTACTCATGTCGTGCATGGCCGTAGTCTCTGCGATTTTTTTTTCTTGTTTTCTCAGTGTGCTATATACGACACCCGACCCCCCGTTTTGGCACATTCAGGAAGGCCTACAGTACAATACAACGCCATTTTTTTTATTATTAATGAATCCATACTAAAATCCAAGACATTGATTAATTAGTTTTCACCTACGTACGTATAATATGTATAAACACGAGGCACACGATATACGACTACGTATGGCCATGTGTATGAAATGAGTACCTTCCCCCCCCCGCCATGAATTAAGTACCCCCCCCTCCCCGCACCGTCTCGAAGGGAGCTGGTCAATGGTCAAGGACTAATGGCAACAACAAAATCGAGTACGCCCCCCCCCCCCCCCGATCTATGTCAGTATGACTAACGCCGTTGCCATCGACATGAGTACACCCCCCCCCCTCCGCCTCGCACGCCTTCTCTGTCTCGATGATGATGATGTGCCACCCGTCCTTCGTGTCTACGCTAGGTTTGTGAATGTCCGCTTCACTGTCGAGGACGGGGCGACGCTGAACTTCGACATACCGGTCACGCGCATCGGTCCCAACAGCGGGGTACGTACGTAAAACGAATATGTAGACAGCCTTTGAAGGGCAGCGAACGCTATTTTTATATACGTACGTAGAGAGGAGAGCGAGCGCGAATGTTTAGGGTTTTCTTTGTGAATTATTTTGGCCCTCCGACGATGTGTACTATGAATAGTATTACATGTTCCAGCCCGAGCAATCAGTTCCCTGCGTTTCTACAAGTATCCCTTTTGGCCGTGCTTTTTTTTTCACCAACGCACACTGACTGTACCCCCCCCCGGTGCACGCACCGCACCGCACCGCACCGCAGGACTCGGAAAACGCGTCTGGTTACGTGTTCGACGTGTACGACGACGCGGTGGTGACTTTCGGGGGCAAGTTCCGCGCCAGTCGGGTAAAAAACGTCCGCTCGCTGTTCTACAGCTCCGGTGAAATCGAGTGAGTTTCGTCTAATAATCCATCCACGCTGCCTGCTGCTTGTTTTCGCTCTTTTTGAGTCGATCGGGTCTCGGTTTCGCTCTTTTTGAGTGGATCGGGTCTTGTTTTTGCTCTTTTTGAGTCGATCGGGTGCTTATTTTCGCTATTTTTATGAGTCGATCGGGTGCTTGTTTTCGCTATTTTTTCAGTGGATCGGGTGCTTAATTGCTTGCTTGCACTCCCCCCCGATTTCGCGTGCATGTGCTCCGTTCATATGAGTGCGTTGTGCAAACTGGGGGTCGGAAGTCGGGAGAAACGTGTAGGTTAACGGTACATAGGTAGACACGTCGCCTCAGTTCAAAAAGTTAAGCAGCAGCAAGAAAATGCCTGTTTGTTGGGGGGCGTGTCGGTTCGATGCTTCTCACGAAAATGCGCTCGTGCGTGGCTAAACTCATTATCTCTCTCTCTCGTGCTTCTTGGAGCGCCCTCCGAAGGTGGAACACACGATTTGTGCGCGGTCGGCGGCAACACCGAAACGGCAACCTATTTTTATGGACTATCTCCACACGCTTATCCCTACGTTCCTACGTTTCCTAGACCCACCCACCCACCCACCCACCCATCTACCCACCACCCACCACATCCCACCCACCACCACCACCCACCGACCCACCCACGCACCCACCCACCCATCCACCCATCCACCCACTCACCTACCTACCCACCACCCACCCACCCACTCCCCCCCGGCCCGCTCACCCATTCTTGGTAGCAATTTTCACCAACCGGACTGACGTTTTTTTTGTTTTAATAGCACATTTTTTGTTTTTGGTCTTGCCACCAGGTTTAAGGGCGACGCGCTGTTCAACAACAACGGCAACGTCTTCCGCAGCAACATCGGCACCCTCAAGTGAGTCAGGTCCGTCCGTCCGTTCACCCCGCCTTTCATTTCGTCGTGTGTGGCAAGTGGCAAGACGTCACGAGTACTGCTGCTGTTGCTGTAGAGGCTTACTCGTAGTTCAGTCAGGTGCAGCCATTTGGGCCATGTCATGCCACAGCAAGCAGTGGTGATGGCGGTTGTGGTGGGTGGTGGTGGAGGCGGGGGAAAGGAAGACACGTTTGAGCCCTCTTTTTTTAGTTTTTTCTTTTCTTTTTTGTAACTGACGGGGGGAGTCACTGCCCTCTTAAGTATAAGGAAAAAACTCTGATGTCTTCGCTCTGTCGCCGTCTTGTGCTTCTCTCTCCCCCAAGTTTTAGTCATTAGTTATAAAAATCTACCAGGTACGCCTATTATATACATCTATGGTATATATTTATTTTGACAAGGCGTGAGTGGTATGTCTGGCTCGGCGTTGGTTCGTAAGAGGCGAAGGAAGGGTTGACCCAATCCAGGAAATGATCCAAGGCACACGCCGTAGCGGAGAGGCACGTACTCATTTATTTGCTTTCCTTAGAATTTTACGGTTGACACGCCATCCTTTCTTTCGCCAGACGGAAGCGGGGGGGGGGGGGGGGGGGGGGGGGGGGGGGGCGTACTCGTTTATTGCTTGCCTTAGTCATTTGACCATTGACCACGCATCTCTTTCGAGACGGAGCGGGGGGGGGGGGCAGGCTGCTTTGACACGTTGTGTTCGAGTTACGCTGACAGGAGGGCGAAGCGTAGATACTGCTGTACGATAGCCTGCCTGCCTGGGACTGAAGCGGCTACGTACAAGGAATTATCTGATGCCTGGTGTCATGCATGCGCTTCGTGCGGAGCTTATCGCGCGAAAATTTTGGTCTCGGGGTGAAAAGTGTGTGTGCGCATCGCATACACACGGCGATCAGACACCCGGGCGTCCCCACCTGACAGTAGGCTTACTATTATACTAATACATGGTCTGTGTACTTACTCGTAGCGTGTTTCGCGGGCGGGTGGGGATGCTAAACGGGTTGTATGGACGGACTGCTAAGGAGAAACACCATGAAATCTTATCCGTCATCCGCGATGGGCTACGTTTTCATCTTCCTTCCGGCAATGCACAGATGTGCAGGCGGCACAGGCAGTGCATACTTCATTCAAAACGTCTATACCAAGTATGTAAACTTAATATGTATTATGTTTACAGTGGAAGTCCCTCTATATAGTACCGGTATGCGCCCGCCAACAATACGGGCACTATAGGGACAACCGGCACTACTCCGCACACTGGCACACTGCTTAATCCCATCTGTGCCAAGCGATTTCACAGGCACTAGATAGCGGCGGGCAACCGGCATTATTCAACCGGCACTATATATAGAGGGACCACTACTACTACTGTACATAGAATTTACACTATTGCACACGTCGGGTAGATAATTTACAGATGGATCATCTACAGATAGATCATCCACAGATAGTTCATCCACAGATTGATCATCTACAGACACTAACCTGCCGCCCTGAGGTGCTGTGCAGGATCTATACAATACAGATCCAACCCAAGAAACATGTCCTAGATCATGCAGATTGTGTATGGCTCCCACCCGGGAACGTAGGCTAGATCATACAGATCATACAGATCATACAGATCATACAGATCATACATATCATACAGATCATACAGATCATACAGATCATACATATCATACAGATCAGGCCCTGAAATATCTAGAACGTGCGATGGGAGTCGACGATCTGTTGATGATCTGTCCAATGTATGTGTACCCCGGTACACTTTTGTTGTCCCTCTTCAACCGTACGTACTCTATGCATGATGCGAAAGCTGGCAAAGTCAACCTAACGAGCACCACCACTCCCACCCAACTCCTGAACGATTGTTGTTGTGCTTACCATCCTGAGACAATGTGCAACTAATCAGCACGAGCGTCGACATTGATCACTCATAAGCATTCCCAGAAATAATAATAATAATAATGATAATCAGAAAGGGAAACAAAAACAGGAAACCTACTGCTGTAATGCAAGCACGAAGTCTATAGCAACTTCCTTGATGATTGACGACTGCTCCCCGTGGTGAAACAGGTTCCGAGGCGATGCCGTTTTCAAGAACAACGCCTTCCTCGCGATCGACAACTCCTCCGAGGAGTCTTTCGTCAGGTCAGAAACGCACGCAAGGCTAGACATCGCTACTGCTGTACATATAGCTCTCGAAGTAGCTCTAAAGCGCCGTTATATATCATAGGTCCTGGCAGAGCCGAGAAGTCCTTCACCAGGCCAGAAACGCACGCAGGCTAAACATTGCTACCGTCGCTCGCAGTCTCCATGAGGCGCTATTAGGTACAGCAGGTCCTGGCAGAGAAGTATCCAGGAAAGGAGGGAAGTGAGGCGTTTCGAAATGTTCCGACAAAGCCTTAGCGTGGTGCTGCTAAAGGCGGTAAATATGCGACGTTTTGAGGTGTTTCGAAGAAGCCCTTTGGCTGTGGGAGCGGAGCGCGGCAAAAAGACAGCTCTTCCTCGCGAGGAAAGCCGGTACACTGCCCTCGTGAGAACGAGTCATGACATCTTATCGGCGCTACGTATACACCCGTATTGATATAGCGTGCATACGAGAAGCAAGTGGGGAAGGGCGCGATGGCGACCGGAGTAGTATTAATAGTACTGCAGTTAATTTCCCGCGTCGTGCCTTGTTTCGCCCGGCCTCTGACGTTTGTGGCAGGTTTTCGAAGACCGCTGTTTTCGACAACAACGGCGGTGAGCAAAAAAGAGGGGGGGGAAAAGTGTTGGCTTGGTATATACCTACACCACCGCACCCCCATCCCCCCTGCCTCCCGTAAAAAGGGACAAAATTACCGATATTATGGACAAAAAATGTGAACGTAATAAGAGCCCAAATGCTGGAGGTGTCTGTGTAATGAGAGTCCAAATGTTTTGCAGGTGTCTGGGTATTGGGAGTAGGAACGGTGCTCCGTCTCTTAGGGGAAGCGTGGTCAAATGGTTAAATGGCTAAGGCAAGCGGTACATGAGTGTATACCCCCCCCCCTGTACACCACACGGGAATAAACAGCCTTTGGAATTTCAAGCCACAAATATTTGCGGTTCAAGAGATGTCCAACACAAAATGTGTGTTCGTATACTTATTGTTTTTCGGAGTGTGTTTTGTTGATAAGAGTGGTGGACGCTGCGGTGGCAGAAAAAAGTATTGGGGGAAAAAGTTCGGGAGAGGTCAGGGCAATGAGTTGACACACACAAGCAAGCGTTCTTGAAACCATCCTATCGGTCGAAGCACCCCTGAAAAGTGCACCCCTAAAATTTCTGCCAAATCAACGCGTCCGTAGCCCAGTGGATATAGTAGAGCAAGGGAGAGGTAGGTGTAGCTGGAAGCGACAAATGAGGAGGAGATTTTTACGCAAACTTGATGAGCGCTTCCCCTGCGTTTTTTGCGGTCAAACGTTCGCACGCACGCACCTATATACCTACCTACCTACCGAAAGCAACGGGGACCTACATCGCCCACGGTTGATATGATACGTGCAGATGCGACACCCGTGTTTCGACCGATGACACATTTCTTTCTTCCTTCCTTCCGGCACCATCGCTTTTTTTATTAAAAAAAATGTTAAGAATACGTCAGCTGTGAGTACGGCCGATTGTTTTTTTTTGTTTAAGACTCTGTGTTGTACGCGTTGGTTTGGTTTTGGCTTGACTTGTGTTTTTTTCGTTTTGGTGCTGCCTGATTTTTGCTTTCTCTGGTGGTCTTTGTTTTCGTCTGAATTCCGGTTCGATTTTGGCTCTCGGTCGATCGCTTTTCGTTCGCGATGTTGCTGGGAGACTGCTACAACTAAAAAATCGTGAAACAAACATATCCAGCTTTGCCGATGAAACAGAGGTGAATCCAGAACTTTGATTCAAGTGTCTTACGTTGTAACACTGACCCGCCTGATCCGTGTTCAACCGATAGACCTAAATCAAGAATATAGTTGTTGGTAGCAGAAAACACTGAGGACCATCAAGGATGTTGTCGTCGACGTCATCGTCGTCTCGGGTTACCTATTTTTTATGACTATATTTGGTCCTATTCACTATGGTACTCCGTAATACCAGGCCCCAAAATTGATTGGTCCGCTGCTGGACAACCGGGGGCTGTGCGGGTGGTGTGACTACTGCCTCGACTGACCGAACTTTCGCGTGAACCCGCCTCCATCACCACAGCAGCATTGTCACTTGATACTGCCTCGACTGACCGAACTTTCGCTTGAACACGCCTCCATCATCACCTGATGTTTTCTCTTTTTTTTTTCTTTTTTTTTTTTCTCTTTTTGTGGTATGCTCGATCCGTCGGAAAACCGTGAACCTGTCTCCATCACCACAGCACCATTGTCGCTTGATGTTTTCTCTTTTTGTTGTTGTTGTTGTTGTTGTTGTTTTTTTGTTTTGTGATATGCTCGGTCCGTCGTAGATGGCTTCGACGGCGCCTCGGGCTGCGCGGTCTTCAACAGGGGGACCGTAATGTAAGCCGACGTTTTAGTTACTGTAAGCCGTAAGCCGACGTTTGGGGGGCGCGGCGATTTTGGCACAGTCTATATATATACACCTGGTGGGCATGTTGGTTGTATACTTTTTTACATTGAAAGAGTAGGGTTGAGGGTTGGTTTCGAAACCGGGTATGGTTTAAGTATGTATTCGGTTGGATGGTTCATTCATTTAGCAAAAGGGGGAAAACAATTATATTGGTTGGATAATTAACTAATTTTAGCAAAAAGAGGAAGAACAATTGTATTGGTTGGATAATAAATTAATTTAGCAAAAGAGGTAAAACAATACAATACAGGGAAACTAACCTACAAGACTGTATGTACGTCATACATACGCGGCCAGCCGTTTGTAGCCGTCGGGCAGCCGTTCTACGTATTGCGCAGGGTCTACTATTGTTGCAGTAGCACAAGTAGTACACAAGGAGTGGCTTCGACTAGGGGGGGCTTGTTTTTTCTATGCCCCCCCCAAAAAGGAAAAACAAGGACTTCGTGCCGTTTTCTAGTGGCCATAAATGAGGGCTGTTACGTTTTTTTTGTTTCAAAAGTATTATCCCAGGCGGCCAGCAGGCGCAGTGACCGTAAACGTGTCCCTACACAATATATGTGTATATGCATTCATTCATTGGTTCCGCATAAACTCGGGGGGGGCGACGGCGACCAAGTATATTGGCATGCGTTTTTTTTACGTTCTCTTACGTAATAAGCGCTTCCTCGCACGAGCCCTCGCTTGTGTATGTGGATCGATCGCTCCCTCTCTCTGTCGGGTGGTTTCCCCGGCTACCCCCGCGACTATCTTATCCCAAACGTAAGGAAACATTTTCATGTTTTACACATATGTAGTGTCGAGAAAACGAAGTTGACCTACCTATGCGTATCTACCACATACACGCGCAATCGAAGTATCACACTCGGGTTGCAAAAATGAGTTTCGACGAAACCCTCCATCTCACAGCTGTTGTGTATTTTATTTTATAAATATTATGAGCCTGTGAAGTTTTTGTGGCTGCTCCCAAAATAGAGTACGGACGCCCCGCGTGCATGTTGAATCGTGCTGCTGCCGCCGCCGCCCCCGTCCTTTCTCCGCGTCTCTTTTTTTTTTTTTGTTCTCTCGTTTCTTGCGCGTGCTCTCTCTCTCTCTCTCTCTCTCTCTCTCTCTCTCTCTCTCTAACAGCTTCCGAGACGACACCAACTTCTTGAACCACACGTGCCGCGAGGGGGCCGCCGTCGCCAACCGCGGGAAAATGAGGCGAGTTTCTAGTTTTTTTTTCGTATTTTTTTGTTTACAAAATTGCTGTCCATGTGAAGGCTATCTATCTATGGTACCGTATTCGTCACACGTGTGATAAGACTACACACCCCGCTCGGACGAGTGAGTAGTGTCTTAAGCTGATTTTTTCTCGAAAATGGGAAAAGCTCACCATTTTCGTCTATACGACCACGATTTTCGTTGGGTTTGGAGGGAAACTCGGCGCATAAAAATCGTGCGAGCGGGGTGTGTTATCTTTGAGTACAGTGTATCGCAGGTGCTGCGGCTACCAGAGTCGGCCGGACTTATCTTTAACTTTCAGTTTGGGAAAATGTGGCGGTGGTAGGGCGAAGCAGTGGTCGTACAGGCGGACAAGGAATCCCCGCCGAAATGTGCATTCAGGGGGGTCACTGAGTACATTTCCGCCGCAAAGAGTATTGGGTGGGACTTAGCGGAGGGTCACCTGTTCCCTGTATTCCTTACGGATGGGAGCCGGGGACCAGTACCCTTGTCAGTACAGCGCATGACGGCGGCGCTGCAGATGCACCTGAGAAGGGCGGGATTGCCTGACCACCTCACTATGTACTCCGTTCGAGTGGGAGACTCGGTGAGTAAGTCGTTGGCAGGCACAACAGTTGACGAGATCACGAAGATCGGGGGGCGGAAGACAGAGAGCATAGCGAAGCACCTCGTCGGTTCGACGACGAGCGCAGGGGTCCGAGCGTCTAAAAGGACTCGGGACCACGAGTACGCGCGCGCGAACGAGTTGCCGGTATCCCAGGCATTTGAGTCAGACTTTCCCGCATCCGCGAAAAAGTACGCCTAATGTACGGATCATTTAGGTAAGTCTGGGTGAGACAATACAATACCCGGCCGCTGGCTAATGCTAACCTACTAAATACAATGAAGTTCGGGTGGGACCATCGGCCGGGGCAGGAGGCCTTATCCAAATCCAATACTTACATTGAATGATCGGCGGCAGCGCTAAAGAATACTATAGTAAAATCGTTAACCAATCAGCGGGAAACAACCGTTGGAACAAAAGAGGTGGTTCCAGGTTTGGGTCGGTTGTATGAGATTCGGTGTGCTGCCCCTCCATCATTCGGTCGAGAGCGAGCCGAGCAGCGAGGAACAGGGTAATAGGTGCAGGAAAAATACAGACCTTCCCACCCACCCCACAAGCTTAGTAGTATTTTTCTGCACGGTCATTTTCAATTCCAGGGAGAGACACCGCGCTGAGAGCGCACTCAGCGCGGAGTTTATCCCGGGCGAGGCCCTCCGCCGGAGCAGGAGGCTTCATCCAAATCCAATACTCACATTGAATGATCGGCGGCAGCGCTAAATAATACTATAGTATACTCAATACTTGAGGTACACCTGCGCTACGTATAAACTATTACGCGGGACCATAGTAATTGGGACCTACGGCACACTACCGTATATATTTCGATATTTTTATTGCCAACATTTGGTCCCTGTTTTCTATGGTCCCCCGTAGAAGTACGTTATCTTATCACACAGGTGGTACGGTATGCGTAAACCGTATACGATGCGGGAACGGCCGCGAGACGTCTTGTTGGCGAAATTCACGCGCGGCTCGTTTTCCCTCATCCCCTCCTTTTCATGCCAAAACGAATTCGCTGACGTTATCCAGCCCCATTCATTGGAAGCTGTCTTCCCATATGCAAGTCCGCCTCACAAGCGGTTCTTAAGCAGGATGCAGCTCACCCTTCATGCGACTCGCCCAACACCTCACGCGCTTCGCGCTTGGTGCCAGCAATGTCTGCCTGGTCGGTGAAAACCCGACATGCTCCGTCCCGGCATTGTAGGGATGCGAGGGTCTATGGTCATACGACTACGGCCATGCATGGAAATGAAGTACACCCCCCCCTCCCCCATCTTAGGAGATGATGGTGGCCACAGGCGGCGAAACAGGAAGGGGATAAGATTAGCAAAAGTTCTTTGTAATATATGGAAACAACGTAATGAGCGCCAAGTGTTGGAGGTGTCTCTATTAGGAGTAGGAACGGTGCTCCGTCTCGAAAGGGATGCGTGGTCAATGGTCAATGACTAAGGCAAGCAACAAATGAGTACGCCCCCCCCCCCTCTCGAAAGGATGCGTGGTCAAGAGTCAAATGACTAAGGCAAGCAACAAATGAGTACGCCCCCCCCCCCCCCCATCCCCATCCCTACTCGACATATGGCGCCCTGCTTACACTACGGCAGGTTCTACGGGAAGGCCTACTTTAACAACAACAAGAACTTTCAACAGTTGGTTGGAGGCCTGTGGAATGATGGAAATCTCATGTGAGCCTTAACTTTGAAAACACGCGCAGAGGAGTTGTTGCTCGGTGACCACAAGCACGTGGAGCTACAAGTAGCTCCCCTCTATCCAACGTCGGCGCCATTTGAGCCCTTGTGGCGGGCACACTACTTGACTGTCCTCCGATCTTCCGGCAAAGGTCGTGTCTCTCCGAACTGCAAAAAAAAACAGTGCAATTCGGTTTGTCCAGCTGCGTGCACCAGGAAAAGTAGGAGAGGGTTCGATGAAGACGGGCGAGCGCAGTGGAAAACACGAATGGTGGATGAAGCGTATGTGCGATCAATCAAGATGGAGGCATGTGCTGGGAGGGGAGAAAGGGGAAGAAGAAGAAGAAGAAGGAGGCACCCACCAGGGAGGAGAAGGGGGAGACAGACACCTCTCTCTGCGGTAGCCACGGCTTGCCCAGAAGGCAGTTAGTAGGAGAAGGCCCTTCTGTGCGACTGAGCTATATACAGTACGAGTAGAGCATAAAAAAAATGACGAAAGCGGCAATAAATTAAACATACACAAAGAGGATCACGTTATTAATAGCAATTCCTATTTTTCGGTAGCTGGGAACACCACCGATATTTATTTGGTCTTGAGCCCATACCATACCATTTTCGCGAAAGCTATGGCTAGCGTTTGATGGTGTGGACGACCCAGACGCGTAACCCGAAAACACTCAAGGTGGGCTCTTGTTCTCATGGGTCGAGCGCTGGTGGCCCTCGTTCGGGCAAGGAAGCAGACGACGCTACGAATACTCGTCATATACCAAAAGAACACGACGAGGCTCTTGTTTCCTCCCCCGTTTCAGCACTACTGCTATTTTTTACGGGTGGGCATCAGATACCGAAGAACATTTGCCTACCCGACATGCTCCGTCCCGGCATTGTAGGGATGCGAGGGTCTATGGTCATACGATTACGGCCATGCATGAAAATGAAGTACACCCCCCCCCTCCTCCCCCTGTTTCCATCCCGCTCTTCTTGTATGTGCTCCCTCCTCCTTCTTCGTGTTCGTTGGCTCCGTGCTAATTTGGCGCGTTTGGTGATGCGTTTGATGATGCCTAAACCTTAGCTTCAAAGGTGCCGCACAGTTTAACGGGAACGAGGGCGAGATCGGCGGCGGTCTGGCGGTCACGGGCGGCGAAGTGACGTGAGTTACACCCGTGTATTCATTACCTTCGCGATTCATCACGTAGAGATACAAACAACAACCACAACCGCTGAGCTTTTTTTTTTTTTTTAGCAAAATCAGCGCGAACTAAAGCTTTAGGGTTGCAAACCCTAACGTTTTTGCACACGTACGTCTGACAGAATAGATCACGATGTAGTAGTAGGCGCATGCTACGGTAGAGGTGCACCGTGGTACAGAGTCTTCAGAGACTCCTCTCTCTTGAGGAGATCTATACTAATACTAAGTAATGCATACTAATAGTAAGTAGTATGTACTAAATAGTAAGTAATATGTACTAACAGCAAGTAATATATACTAATAGTACGTAATATGTACTAATAGTGATATGTATTATTAGTAATAGTAAGCAATACATACTAATAGTAAGTAATGATACTAATAGTAAGTAATACACACTAATAGTAAGTCATATATACTACTAGTAAGCCAAAAATCATTTTGGAGGGAAATAAAAGTGCTATATACGCACCCGATGAGCAATATGTGTTTGGAGCATAAAAATGAAAAATATTGCATCACAAGAATGAAATTCCGATGATTTCGGGTTAACCATTTTACTACTCCAAAAATGAAACCACACTAATTCCAAGTAGTTTTGTCCCAAAAAAGTGGTTGCAGTTCTGAAGGGGTTAAAGGACTCCCCGATCATACAGAATTTTTTCCCGCCAAACCGTGTGTGCTCGCTACCTCTATCTTGACACGCGTCTCTCCTCATAGCTCATCTAGCTCATCTAGGTCATCTAGATCCTAACATGCGGTTGTTGCGAGATGTTGCGTCTGCAGCATAATCTACTGTAGATCCTGACCTGCCGTTAGGATATGTAGGTGCAAGATCATCGAGATCTTAACCTGCCGTTAAGATATGTTGGTGCAAGATCATCGAGATCTTAACCTGCCGTTAAGATATGTTGGTGCAAGATCATCGAGATCTTAACCTGCCGTTGAGATATATTGGGGCAAGATTATCGAGATCCTATCCTGGCCGTTAAGATATCTTGTTGTGCCGGATCTGTACAATATAGTACACGTTCACCCCCAGGAAAGCACGCCTTAGGTCATGCTTAAATATGCGGTTCGCATCCGGTAATACGACGATCAACATGAGCTAGGTCATACAGATCAGGATTCTATCTATCTGCCGTGAAATATCTGGACCATGTATAATGGGAATGATCTGTATTATCTGTATTATCTGTATGGTCTGCATGATCTGTATGCGCTGTATGATCTGTATGATCTGTATTATTTGTATGGTCTGCATGATCTGTATGATCTGTACGATCTGTATGATCTGTATGATCTGTTCGAGGTATGCATCCTTTCGGACGGTAAATCTGAGGTTCAGGCTTAACCCTTTCACCTTATTGCAGGGGACCATATAGTAAATAGGACCAAACATTTGTCAGCAGTAGAAAGAGGTGAACATACAGGTGTTTTGTCTATACCCGTAGGTTCTATTTACTACCAGGTAGTACATGGTTCCCCGCAATAGTCACGACTTGCACAAATGTTCTTGCTATATATCATCCATGCGTACCAGGTATATAGTGTGCTCTGCATGTCACACATACCATACCCCTCCGAACGGCCCGAGAGCCTCGAGCTATCGAGAGGGGGGGGGGGGGGGGGGGGGGGGGGGGGGGGGGAGCGCTGAGCGCAGAAAAGAGCGCAGTCAAGGGTCTAAGGGAGTGACCGTTTTCCCCCCTTTCGGCCTGTTTTGTTGTAGTACATACACAGGGCCCAGCGTCATCGGTATTTTGACTCTAATTCCAAGTGGTTTGTCCCCCATGACTAAACGTGCTAACTGGGTCATTGGTATATACCCTTTTCCCCCCGTTCTCGGTGT
Organism: Saccharina japonica; assembly: GCA_008828725.1. Lineage (NCBI taxonomy): Eukaryota > Phaeophyceae > Laminariales > Laminariaceae > Saccharina > Saccharina japonica. The sequence continues at coordinate 40,168 of MEHQ01000599.1, read as the reverse complement.
TGGTGGTGGTGTCTGGTGTGCCGGGGATGGGACGCAATGCCAGATTCCAGAAGGGGGCCGCGTTCGACCGCAACGGGTCCAAGACGACCGGCGGGGCCTTCAGCGTCGCCTACCACTCATCCCTGACCTTCGGCAAGACCAACGCTGTGCGGACGTCGGACAACTTCATCATAGGCGGCAGTGAGGTACAGTACAGTAGTACAGCAGTGACGAATACGCGTCTAAGTTCGTACCCGAGATAGGTACTCGTAGTGGTTTGTCAGCCGTTACCTTCCTTCCTTCCTTCCTTCCGGTAGGGGAATCCTGGCCGTTTTTTTCTGTGCTGACATCATCGCCGGCAACCAGGTACAGTGAGGTGCGTGTTTGGGAGATACATCCAAGATCGTGCCAGAAAAAAAGAAGATTGTCAGCCGTAAGCTTCGTTCGTATTTTTACTCCCGGGTCGGAAATCCTGTCCGTTTTTAGTGTGCTGACATCGTCGAGGACGATGAGGTAACATATATTCGTTGACTGGACAGCCCAATACGAAATACACTACTGTAGTTTGTCAGCCGTAGGTTTCCTCGTTCGTACTCCCTCCCCGTAAGAAACTTCTGCCCGTTTTTACTGCTGCTGTGCTGACATCATTGCCACCTAATAATAACTGGCTTTCCCCCCCCCCCTGCTCCGTCTCGAAAGGGATGCGTGGTCAATGGTCAAATGACTAAGGCAAGCAACAAATGAGTACGCCCCCCCCCCCCCCAGTCCTGGCACTTTTGCAAAAAAAAAAACACAATTGGTGCAACAAGCCCCCCGCCAGAGGCTAAAAAAAAAGACGCAAGAGCTCCCCGCAAAAAAACTACCGCGTCGCCAGTCAGAGACCCACAAGACGCAGAGCCATTTATAGATCCTCAAACTACCGCACGAAACTAACTTTTTTGCTATACCAGGCCAACTAACAATTATTACGGAGGACCAAAGTAAATAGGACTAAATTTTGTGAGTAAAAATAGGGAAATGTATAGGTTTTTGTGTGTGCCGTAAGTCCTATTTACTATGGCCCCCCGTAATAGTCGGTGACTTTTGTAGTCCGCCAAGTTTCAGCCCTACTGTCGTCGTAGTAGTGTTGAGAGGCGTCGTTTTCGCAGGTGGTGTATAACGTACCCGTCGGCATCTATCACCGGTGTTCGCGACGTTAACGTCTGAAAGCTTGTCCTTGTCCTTGTCCTTGTCCTTGTCCTTGTCCTTGTCCTTGTCCTTGTCCTTGTCCTTGTCCTTGTCCTTGTCCTTCTCCTCGTCCTCGTCCTCGTCCTTGTCCTTGTCCTTGTCCTTCTCCTCGGCCTTGTCCTTGTCCTTGTCCTTGTCCTTGTCCTTCTCCTCGTCCTTGTCCTTGTCCTTGTCCTTGTCCTTGTCCTTCTCCTCGGCCTTGTCCTTGTCCTTGTCCTTGTCCTTGTCCTTCTCCTCGGCCTTGTCCTTGTCCTTGTCCTTGTCCTTGTCCTTCTCCTCGGCCTTGTCCTTGTCCTTGTCCTTGTCCTTGTCCTTCTCCTCGGCCTTGTCCTTGTCCTTGTCCTTGTCCTTGTCCTTGTCCTCGTCCTTGTCCTTGTCCTTGTCCTTGTCCTTCTCCTCGTCCTCGTCCTCGTCCTTGTCCTTGTCCTTGTCCTTGTCCTTGTCCTTGTCCTTGTCCTTGTCCTTGTCCTTGTCCTTGTCCTTGTCCTTGTCCTTGCCCTCGCCCTTGTCCTCGCCCTCGCCCCCCTCCCCTATTTCCACCGCATGCACCGCTTGCCGCAGCCGGTGACGGGCTGCAGCCTGGGATACGTGGAGCAAGGGGGCACCCTGGTCGGCTTCAATGTCGACGATGTCTGCGTCGAAGACACGGTGAAATGAGGGGGGGCGGAAAACCTCCGTACGTGGTGTGTGACCACATGGATGCATGCATGCATGTATGCCCCCCTTTTTCTTCTGGGAGACGGGGCCAACGCGGCTCGCTTTTTTCGGGCATCAAGATCTCAACCCATCGCACATGCGACGTGACAGAGTCAGTCCACTTCTGCCGCTGCTTTTTTTTGGGGCCTCCAGGCCGATAAGCCGGGGGCCTCGCTCGTCATTTCTTGTTCTGCGTTGTTCTGCTTTTGGTGCTGGAGAACGTGAAAATGCCCTACACGAGTGTGACGTGTTGGCTCTGTCTGCGAGGTTGTGCATGGCATTATTGTCAGTGCCACAACAACAACAACAACAACAACAACAACAACAGGGAAGATGGTCGTAGCGACTTCAAGTTGATTACTTAGTTAGTTACAGTAGGTTTATATATAAAACACGAGGCGTCTGGAATTATGTACGTGTCCATCTACCAGTACGGTTTTCGTAGCGTTCGTGTGTATCGTAGTATATAGCGTGGTATTTGGCTTGTTTCTGCCTGTTGTTGTGTTGCATCTTTTTTTTTCCCGCCCGGGGGAAAAGCGTAACAATAATATTGCGGGGGGGGGGCATAGTAAACAGGACTAAATATGCTTGGTAAAAAAACTGGAATATGTAGGTTTTTGTGTATGTGATCGGTCCTGATTCTTATATGCCCCCCCGTAATAGTAAACAGCAGCAAAAGTGGATTCACGTACGTACAACAGTACGTCTAAAAGCGGCCCACCTGCATGTTGCACACCCGCAGCACATCCGTCAAGTGGGCAGTTGCGTACGTACGTACGTACTAACGTGTGATACCATGCTGTACTGTGGACGTGCTTCCAGCGTACTGAGCACTATTTATGCTGGTAATGTCCCGAAGATATACTGTTTTTTTGTATATTGATATTTGTCTTATCCAAAAGGTCCGTATTATGTTGTAGACATACAGTAGTGTTGGTGCACTTCTCGTGATTTAGTGTTGAGTAGTGTATGTACCAAGTTTAGCAACTCGTTCTTGGCTGTAGTAGAGCAATTACGCTCCAGCAACGCGCAGCTAAATGGATGTTCTCAATCAAGTAAGTGCAGCAATGAAACAACAGTGGTCGTTCGCTACTAATAGATTAATCGTGGTTGGCGTCGTCGTCGTTGTTGTTGTTGTTGTTTTTTTTGTCAGTTTCAAGGGAAGGGCTTTAATTTTCAAGCACTTCAAGTTGTTAGCAAAGGACATTTTTTTTTGCTGGTTTGCGGCGGTTAGTCAAAGGCTTCGTTGCCCTTTTTGTCGGTTTCATGGTTGTCGTCAGAAAACTCGCAGTTGGCGTTTTAGCGACGATGCGGCTCAACGTCTAGCGAGGGGTGTCTGTCTTGTCTGTCTGTCTGTCTGTCAGGTTGGCTCTGCCGTTGGTATTATTACAGTATATTTCTTCGAGTACAGCAGTACTACTACAGCAGTACCTGTGTACGTAGCTCTTGATAGTAAAAGAGAGAGAGATCCGGATTCATCGGCTCAAATCTACCAACTAAATTGCCGCTTTTGCTTGTTGGACGAATGTTATGTGAAACGCGTGCTCGCGGATCCAATCGTGGACCTCGCTACGTACTCGTACCTGTAACCTGTACGTTTTAGCTTTCTGAATAGGTTCATTCATTTTTTCTACATTTTTTTTTTTTTCAGTTACCCGCCAAGCGAGAGAAGGAAAGAAGTGTGCTCGGGCCAAACGAGACTCCGCGATGTTGTTACGAAGAAAGAGTTACCCGGGGCTGGGTAATTGATCAATGTGTTAACCCTGTAGCCGGTTATATCAACAATATTAGTAGTAGGTAACACACCTTCACATGTGGCGTCGTCGGCGAGACACGGGCTCGAATCCCACTGCGAGTGTTTATTTTTACAGAAACGCTTGCGCGTGCGTCCCTAAAGGCTGAGAACACGTCTTCCTGGTTCCTCAGGCATTACATTATCGAAGCGAACCGGGTAGGTCCACGTACGGCCGTACACGGCACCGTCCGTACCGCTACGTCCGAAAAGTTCCCCGCAGTTCAGTGAGGGGGAGAGTGCTATAAGGATTACCTTGGGCTGGGTACGTAACAGTCGATCGACCTTTCACCCCGGTAACCCCTGTACGGTAACACACCTTTCACAGCTGGCGTCGAGGGCAGGGCACGGTTTCGAATCTCACGTCGAACGTTTAGTTTATAGAGAAGCGCTTGCGCGTGCGTCCCTAAAAAACTAAGCACATGTTTCTCTGGTTCACCAGATATCGAAGCGAAGTAGCTGGGTCCACGTGCGGCCGTATGTCTACGGTGCCGACACGCCTCAACGACCCCCACGTTTATCGGATGGGGGGGGGGGGGGGGGCGTACCCATTTGTTGCTTGCCTTAGTCATTTGACCATTGACCACGCATCCCTTTCGAGATGTGGGGGGGGGGTATAAGGCCTTCCCTTGGCCGGGTAAGTGACCGATATTTTACCCCGCTAGCTCAGTAGGTAACACCTTCACATCTGGCACCGTGGGCAGGACACGGGTTCGAATCTCACTTCGAACGTTTTCCCGTCTCTCCCTGGGTTCACCAGATTTTGAAACGAAGCGGGTAGGTGAAGTCCGTATTGTCTCAAAGCTCCCGCCGCTCAGGGAAGGGGGAAGCGTGTTACAAGGATTACCCTGGGGGCTAGGTACAATAGATCAAGATTATAATACGGTGTAGGCAACACCTTCACAATGTTATCTTGGGACCTTTGCTAGGTTATTTATTTATTTTATTGTTTTGCCCGCCAAGCAAGGGAAATGAGGCACGTATAACTCCAGGGTTGATTGATACCAGCACCGATCGATGTATAATTACCGTGGTGCACGTTTTGGGGGCCACAAAGAAGCGCGGGAAACATGCGTATGGTTTTCGATGTGTGTGGGCATCATGACCCTGCCGAGTTTGGAGAATGGCCACATTTATGTGTTTAATTCTTCTTCGTATGTTTCGGGAAAAGTCACGATATGCGTTCGGTTTTTCTATCCCAAGATACTCTCCGGTCAAGAGCACGTGATACGGGACTTCAACGAGTGCTGATCGGGTGTTTGGTTTCGAGTGTGCCGTACCGTGCCGTCCCGTCCCGTACCGTACCGTCCCGCGCCGTACCGTGCCGTCCCGCGCCGCGGGCTGATTTTTATTTCCCACCGAAGCACGCGCCCTTCGCGGGTGAAACGTACGCGCGTCCTATTTGCGTATCCCGCGTTGTGCCACCGCCTCTCCCTCTGCTTGAGACCCCCCGGAGAACCTTTGCTCCCCACAAGGGGAATGATCGTATCACGTAGCGTGTATATGGTAAGGCACCCACGAGGCAGTTACATGGTGCTCCCATTGCTGTCTCCGGAAGTGGTCACACCAAAAATTAAATTAACTCATTGAAGCTGTCATCCATATGTAAGTCCGCCTCACAAGCGGTTTTACAGTAGTAGGATGCAGCTCACCTTCCATACGACTCGCCCAACACCTCACGGTGCTTCGCGCTTGGTGCTAGCAATGTCTGCCTAGTCGGTGAAAACCCGACATGCTCCGTCCCGGCATTGTAGGGATGCGAGGGTCTATGATCATACGACTTCGGCCATGCATGAAAATGAAATACCCCCGCCCCCGCCCCCCCGATCACTGTATCGACTAATTCGACGTTGGTCATCCATATGCAAGAAAGTTCGCCTCGCAGGCGGTTCTTCGTCGTAGGATGCAGCTCACCCTTCATGCGGCTCGCCCAACTCACCTCACGTTTCGCTTCTCGCCCTTGGTGGAGCAAGCACGACCGACCGTCTGCCTGCTCGGTGAAAGTCTGACGTGCTCCGTCCTTGCGTGTGTGTCGCTATTTCTTTGGTTGAAATGCCAAAAAAAATAACTTGCTACCACTCTGTGCGTAGGGAGCGTCAAGTTCAACCCAAAACAGACACACACATGCTTCGTACGTTAGAGCCCATATTAACGAGTATAAAATAAATTCAATTTGGGAAAAAATCAAATTCAAAATCGCTTTTCATTGGTCAACACACGCACCAGCACCCCCCAAGATCCTAATCTTTGGTGCTGGTGCGCGTGTTGACCAATGAAAAGCGGATTTGATTTGATTTTTTTTTCCCAAATATATTATTTTTTTTCTTCGTTAAAACGGGCCCTTTTTAGAGGTGGCACTTTTTGGCTGATTTTTTTTTTCGGGATGACCTCTTAAAAAGGCTCCTTAACTCTTACAGGACTGGAGTCCCATTTTGGGGACAAATTACTTAGAATTTGAGTGGTTTGTCCCCAAAACGGGACTGCAGTCCTAAAAGGGTTCACCCCAAATCGTCGGAATTTGATTTTTGTGTTGAAACGCTTTTCATTTTTTTTTCCTTAGGCCATGGGGTTGATTGTTCAGTCGGGTAGAAGTTTCATTTTTCCTCCCAAACCAGTTATTGACTTACGAATAGTATAGAGGCTTTTTAAGTGACCCCCCTCAGAAGGCAAAAACATGGTATATACGAACACCTCTATAGTACCATGCGTCAGCAAGCAGTCTCCCTCGTTTCTATGCACCCCATTCTTGACCACACTAGAGCACAACTACGTACCTACGTAAAATACGTACGCCAACACGAAATAGTTTTTCCACGGCAAGGCAACCTCTTATTTAATAGCACGCACGCGATGGAGGGGAGGTGGGGGGGGGAAGGAGCGCGAGAAAATTAAAATAAAAAATCTGGAGGAAAATTCTCCTCCGTCTTCTGTGTCGAAAAGAGAGCAACCCGCTTCCCCCCCAAATGATTTTCGGGATTTTTCGTTTTTTTTTCTCACCAAGCGACCGATACAAAACCAACCATTGTGGTTCGTTTACTTTTGCGGCGCGGGGGGGGGGGGGGGGCTCTCTCTGAAATACGCCGACAAACCATAGAACACCACGCGGCGATAAGGTACAACACAGTAAACACATGAGCCTCTCTGTCGGGCGACTTTGCACGATCGCCTATATATCTATGTACAATAAACACATAAATCATGATAGTTCCCATGAATACAACCTGCAGCCGTCCATGTGATTGGGATTTTGTTTACTCGCATACTATTTGGGGTTCGTTTGCACCTCTTTTCCAACAAACTAAACATAAAAACAACCGGCCGCCCAAAAAGCAAACAAACTAAAACGGACGTACGTAGCCGCCGGAGGGGAAGAGAACAGCCGCCCTTTCGCAAAACAAACACCGCCCAAAGGGGAAGAAGCGTAAAAATCACGCACATGCCCAGGATAAACGGTGGGAAAACATCGAGGAGGTCACCGCCACGAACATCCTGCGCATAAACACGAGTACTGACTATTTTACTAGCACCAGGTAGAATTAACTGTACGGCATCTTAACTACCAGGTGTTCATGTTTCGTAGTCACACAGTAGTAATAGTAGTGTGATGCTGGTACCAAGCAGCAGCCCCCTCGGTGGGTTAGGAGCACAATCGCCATCTACCCCTGTCAGATATTACGCCTGAACAGATTCTCTACATGTGTTGAAGCTCATTGGCTTAGGTTGCACCGCACCTAGATCAAGCTGCACCGCGTATTTGTGTAACGTATATTCTTAAGTGTCAGGCTTCGTGCCTGTCTGTCGAGCCCTGCTCCCTTCGTAGCGGCACGCAGTCGGGCGGGGAAGTATAGTATGTATCCCCTGCGATTTCCTCGATGTGGCATTTTTTTTGTTCACTGCCCTTTTGCAGGTGCGCTTCGTGCCCTCTATAAAGAGGGGACGCACGAGGAGGAGGAGGAGGAGGAGGAGGAGGAGGAGGAAAAGCTTTCCCCAAAAAAACAATCGTGCATTATTTTCTCATGCCCTCTCGAGCTTCCTTCCTCAACACTCCGTGCCATCACCACTACGTACGACCACTGCTGGATTGCACAAGACAACAGGGCTCGGAGAGGAACAAACGAAGCACCATCGTTTACACCGAGTGCCTGCGCCATATGACACGTACAGCAATATTCTTCTCCCTTCTATTTACGTTCTCCATTTACCCGGGGACATAAAAATCTGCCATCACGCCCGGTGCCGGCAAGAAGGAGATCGTACGTACGAGACTCCGCTTTTATTACGCGCGCTCCTATAAAACGGCAACTCTTGAAAAATAAAATAAAAAAGCAAAACCTCACAAGAGGAAATAAGTACGAACACCGACACCGACACAAGACACCCAGCACACACAACTCAACTCCCATTCCATGGTCCTTGTGGGCACGCACGTCCCCATGACCGATGCTGAAGGCCCCGGCACTTTCCCACCTGCACCCCGCACGCATTCCACGGATGCCACCCGGCAACAAATCCTACATAGGCACGGCATCTATTATACCCAGCAAGAACCACCGAAAAAATACCGCGTCATGACCACCACCACAAGCGCTCCCCGCTAAACAACGCCGCTCGCCGAAAACCGGCCACGTTTTTCTAACATTTACTCGTACTGCGCCGGAAAAACGGGAGGAAGCTTCTTCCCGTGAAGCTCCTACGACGCTTCCCCCGAAGCTTCTTCGGCGCTCCCCCTCCCCCCCCGCCTCCTCCCTAAATCTCGTCGGTGACACAGCCTTCGGGGGCGCTTTCGGTGCGGGAGGCGGTGTGCACAAGCGTGGCGCCGACGCTGAACTTGGGCAAGAAATCCCCCTGCTCCTCGTGGTCCGACCCGAGGGCGTCGAGCCAGCCGGCCTTCATGTCTGGGAAAGCGTCGCAGTAGCTGTGGGAGGAGAGGTCGAGGCGAGAATGGTAGTGTTGGGGGACAGTCGATGAGGAAAACACATATCGGTATACACGAAGTATCATATATGTTTATAGGTGAAAGTTGCCGTGTGCCGGCCTGCGAAAGTCGTCACGTGGCGGCCTTGCAAACACAAGTGTGCCTGTTTTTCATCTACTGTGCTCTCAGAGATAAGAACTGCCGTATGTTTTCCCTTCCCTTGGGGGGGCATGGCGGGGTTGCGGGTTGAGATTGTGCGCTTAGGTTCAGCAAAGCGCGGCATGTGTCCACTCAGCTACGTCGTCCGTGTTTTCGGTGGGTTTATGCTGTTGTGCGGCACCCCGGAAACGACCGCCAGACGAAAAAAATCCAGTTTTGTTCGGCCTTTCTTTGGCGCGCAGGATACCTACCGGGCACCTATATATAGCACCTGGTAAGTCGTAGCAGGCTTGGGGGTCAACGCTTGGTGTTCGAGGAGCCAACACTTGGTACTCCAGGGTCAAACGAAAACAATCCATCCACGCCGCCATGCGTCTCAAAAAAACAGTCATATCTTCCCTCCGTCTGAGCAGAAACGAAAGCATAAAAATATCACTCACCCGATATACGGCTTGATATCCAGCACCGGAGTACCTGCCCAGCACCACACAGGCCGGTAGCCACGACGCAAGAAAAACAGTGGAGAGCCGAGATTAGAAGCGTCGCCCGAAGGGATAGTTAGAAATCCTGTGAGGCATCATCTAGAGAACAGCGTTCCGGTGGTGAGATGTTATGGCCCCGTCGTCTCGCCCCAAACGGCCAGATACCGACCAACACCCTGCGCTACACGGCAATGGGAGAGAACGGACCCCAACTCCATGACTCCGGCAGAGCGCTCCTGGAAAAAAAAACACAGCGGGTTTCGCTCATTGCACCCGGGCGCTGTTTCAAAACATTTCAACACTTTGCTCAAAAAACAACAAACGAGCACACACAGGCGACAAAACTAAACGCGGAAAATACAGATGCACACTTCAATCCTTTCATAATTGCATCCGCCTTTCGGGTACAAACTCCTTAAGGGTGAGAGAAGGGCGAAACCGAAAAAGTTGCAAGTAGACGGCCTGATGCCAGGGCAAGACTTCCTGTTGTTTATTCATCTGTTCGTTCGTTCGTTCGCTCGCTCGCTCCCTCTCTTTCTTTCGTTTTTTTTTCTTTTCTTTCTTTTTGTTGTCTTTTACATGCAAGTTGTCTGGCTTGTGTACGTATGTTTTCGCTTTTTCGTACCCAGTACGTTTGGCAAGCGATGCATTGCATTTTTCTCTTTCTCTAAAAGGGTCAAGGATCAGCGCGGACACTGGATACGCTGGGTGTCGCTGGGCGGAAACAAGGGTTTATAACGTGAAGAACACAACACACACACACACACCGTCGAGCAGGTCCAGGCCGTGCACGTAGATGACGCCCTTCGCCGCGTCTACCCGGTCCACCCGCAAGGACGAGAGCGCCAAGGCGTTCGGCCGGTGGGGGCTCCGGGTTGAGAAGAGGCCCTTGCGCTCCTCCGGTAGCCGCGGGGGGCGGACCTTGCGGTTCCAGCCCTTGTTCAGGTGCATGTGGGAGATGACCCATATCATGTCGAAGCCGCTCAAATCTTGCAAGGCTTCCTCTGGACGAGTGAAGGGCAAGATCGATAGGAGGACGACGCGCGACAAGCGACGATGAAAATATTGTGTGCTACTTGTTGTGTAGGTAGAGGGCAGTGGGCGAGTCACAATGACGAGTGTACTGACGAAGGATAAATACGGTGGTTACCCTGTTTTTGTTTTACACCCTTACGACATTACGCTATTAATAGGCGTCGGGCTAATCTTGAAGGGCACCTGCCGCATCCCCTGAGGCTAGCTAGCTAGATATATAGCTAGGGCAGCGCCTGCAACACCGCCGAGAAGGGCCAAAAAAACAACACGACCAGGATGACGACGTCGTCAGCGCTGCAGACAAGAACCAGCATGAGAGATCAAAAACAAACAACTCGACAGCTCTACAGACAGCAGCACACACACACACTTCGTGCCCTCCTCCGACTCCGAAACGACGCGCTCACCATAGCCATGCCCTTTCAGGAACACAATCTGCCCCTCTTGGGCGCCCCCGTGCAGCACCGAAGCGGTGACCTGCGGCTGGCGCGGTGTCCCGAATCTCTCCCGGTACGGGCTTCTCACCACCGCGATCGGGCGGTACGATATCTCCGACTTGCCGGCGTCCTCCACGAAGGCATCCGTGTACGTCGCGCGGGCCTTCGGCTGCGAGCAGACAACCGCGAACAGCAGCAAAGACAGCGCGAGCTCCCTCTCCCCTTCCGCACGCTCTTCGCCCAGAGACGCCCTCGCGCTCTCAGCAAAGCCAGGGTTTGGCACCGACCGCATGCCTTTGATGCTCCCCAGGATCTCGGCGTCGTCCGACTTTTCCGCGGCGGTCACCGCCACCCTAGCCTCCTCCAGCGCGCCGAGAGGGTTTAGCTCTGCGCCGACCCAGTTTTCCTGCGCCATGCTGACCACCGCCGCCGCTGTTTCCGCTGCTACCGCCGCCGCCACCGCCGCTGCCGCCGCCGTCGAGGTACCCTCCGGCTCTCCCCCCTTCAACCCCGTCGCTACAGACATGTGGCCGGTCATTTTATCACAGCCAGCGAAGGTCGTGGCCTCACCCCCACCCCCGTCCGCGGTTGCGGCAGCCTGGAGTGCTTCCGCGGCCTGCCTTGTCGTCTCGTGGACGTCGCTCTTCCCCGGCTTGAGCTCGCACAGCGACTCGAGGTAGGGCTCGGCGCGGAAGGCCACGTACACCTTGGCCTGACCGACCGCCGCCAGGGCGAGCTCCATGCGCGCCCAGGCGCCGCTGGCGTGATAATTGAAGTCGCTGTACCGATGATGGCGCCGCCGCCGGGCGTCTCCGTCGCCATCGGCGTGGCCGTCCCCCGCCTGGCTAGGGAGGACGAGCATGGCGTCCGCCCGAAGCAGGATCGAAGGCACGTGGCGGAGCTGCTCCACCCGTTTCGCCGGCCCGCCGGAGTCGTCGCCCGCCACGACGCAAGACCCACCCACGTAGACGAACGCGAGGTCGGGGCAACGCTGGAGGAGGGCGCGCGCCGTCTCGAAGTCCTTGGACTCCCAGTCCTCCCGCGCGCGTTCTCCGGGGTTCACCTTCGAGCGGCTCACGTACAGCACGTGGAGCTGGTCGACGCCACCACCGCCGCTGCTGGCCGTGGCAGCTCGCCGCGCCTCGCCGAGGGTGACCAGGCGGTCTCGGCATTCCGCGTAGGGGACGAATCGGCCGGCGGCTAGGAACGCCTTTCTCGGCAGGAGGAGGAGGAACTCGTAGTCTCCCGAGCCGATGCAGGCGACGTGGGACCTTGCGACTCGCGTGAACGCGTCGAGCGCAAGGTCTTTGGGCGCCAGCTTCTTCATGCGGTTGCGGGTTCGTCGCGAGAGGTGCTTGGTGGTGGACGCGGCAGCGTTAGCGTTGCCGTTGGCTTGCTCACCTGGCGACGACGAGGGCAGCGGCGGCGGCGGCTTGACCTGCCTGCCCTTCGCGTTTTCCTCTCTTTTGCGCACCCTTTCTTTGCGCTTGGCCCCTCTAGTGCTACCGCATGGTCGGTGGACCCCCTGCTCCTGCTCCTGCTCCTGCTCCTGCTCCTGCTCCTGCTGCTGCTGTTGTCGTGTCTGCTGCTGGTGGTGGTGCTCGCCTCGGCGAGCGGCGAGGTTGCCGAGGGCGAATCCAACAGCTAACGCCGAACATACCACGATGAGATTGGTGGCGTTGCTGACTACAGTAGTGGCGCCCATTCACCCATGGAGGGAGGTACTAGACAACACTAGTGTATCCTGCCGTCTTGTTGCAGCAAAAATACGTGCTGCAGTGCCTCGTACACAATGCAACCGCCATGAGCGCACACGGCCAAAGGCCGTCGAAGTACAGTCTCATCTATCCCCTGCCAAGAAATCAGCTTTGATACAATAGAAACCCCTTTCTATCAAACTCGAACACTGAGTACGAGGACACGATCATCACAGAGGGCAGACACTACCTGTACAGCATCAAAGCAGGCTGCGACGATCACCTGCTACATCTTCGGCGTGCAAAGATCCCGGGCTCTTTGTTTGGACGACACCATTGGCCATCCCTTCCTTCTAAGTAGGCCCTAGTTACTGCTGTTGCCATTGCGATGCGGCTCGGAGAGAGGGTCAAGCCTCTTCTTCTTGCAACCCTGCTGACTTTCATGGTTGGGTCGTACTTCGTCAGCGACACCTTCACACGCGGGAGGTCGTTTAATGGAGTAAGGCAAGAGCGGTGTGGTGTGGCGTGTGTAACTTTCGCTTCCTTAGCGGCGTACATAGCAGGTAGCATATACAGCAGCTGTAGTGCACACTCGCGCTCGACAACTCGACAAAGCTCTCCGGATGTCGGTGTGCCTAATACGCCGCATTTGTTTTGTTGGAAGTCGACGTTGGTACTGCTGCTGGCATGGTTTGTAATAAGGTGTACGAGTACTCGTAAGCTCGACGCCTCGACCACTGCTGGTACCGGTACTCTTACGTATTACGTATCGTGTTCGTGTACGACTGCAGCAGTCCGGAGAGACTGCTGTTCGACTGCTGTTCGACTGCTGTGCCAGGCCAGGTAGAGATACGTAGGGCCAGGCTCAAGACTAGTACCAGGTACTGCTCTATCTACTGCTGTGAATTATAGGTGCCAGTACGCGTTTTCGTATACGGGTACCTGGTATAGAGTGAGAGTACGACCACCCACGAGTATTGCTGCGCCTTCACACTCGTACTGATACACCAGCACTCTGCAACAGCAGCGCATAGCGGGCTAGCAACAGAGAATGGAGTACGAGAAGCCGGGTAATTATCAACTCTATGCTATACTTGCACATGCTCACAGAATCATGTGTGCGACAACTATCGTCCATACGCAAGTCCGCCTCACAGGCGGTTCTTTCGTAGCAGGATACAGCTCACCGTCCATGCGACTCGCCCAATACCTCACGGCGCTTCGCGCTTGGCGCAAGCGATGTCTGCCTGGTTGGTGAAAACCCAACGTGCTCCGTCCCGGCATTGTAGGGATGCGAGGGTCTATGGTCATA
>MEHQ01000599.1:0-24463 GCA_008828725.1 Saccharina japonica | reverse complement strand
TTTTTTTTTCGGAACGTAAAATATCGTAACTGCTGTTTTGTGTTTTTTACGTAGTTCTACCGAACGTAACCCGACTCTACCTGTAGGCGAAATATATCCGACCAAAGCAACGTGTGGGCCTTGTCCCTACGACATGACGAAGGTGGCATTGTAAGGCCTACCCCCCCACTGATGAGGGGACTGGTAAGCTCTGCTGTAGATGCCGTACAGCAGTAGTAGTGGTGGCACTTGTGCTAGGAGAATATCGGTTTTTGGATCAGGTTTAGATTTTTTCATAATATGCCGAATAACAATACGAACGAGGTACGTGTCGCGTTGAGGAAGCAGGGGACACACGAAAAATTGAGTACGAGTACAGAGGGTTCAAGTGTTAGACCGACAAGCCGAGCGTATTACAATGACGCTGAGCCTGGCCTCGTGTGTCCTACTACTGCTGTGCTGTTTCGCTGCTGTTGTTGCTTCGGCCAGCACAGGTGCTGCTGCTGCTGCTGTATGCTGACGTTTTTTTCTCTCCAAAAAGGGCCAAAAAGAACGAACCAAAGCACGTATACGTAGATGTTCGTTCGTGTTGGTTCAGCACACAAGTATTTTTCCAGCGTGATGCATCGCAGATATGACTGCTGCAGGTATTTGAGGTCGCGGCTCATTACCACCAATTACTAGTAATTTAACATGAAATAGTTTGGCCGCGAACCCGATCAAAATCTTGCGATCACGGAGGGCGTGTGTTGTGGTCGGTGGTTGTTGTCTTGGAAACAGCCAGCTATTCTTGCTGGTGTGCGTGTTTTTTTTTTTTTTTTCTCTGGCTGATTATTTTGTCGGCTAGCCAGACTGGCGTTCAATCTGCCCGTCGTGTGGACGATCGTCATCGGGTTCTTCTTGTCCGGACCTCTGCTTATTTCTTGTCGCGCCACTGATGTGCGTGCGCGCTGGTGTTGAGATACGGTACGTAGCTCTACCGAGCTGCAGCAATAGCTCTACTGAGACACGGTAGCTTTACTGAGATATACAGTAGCTCTACTGAGATACAGCAGCGGTCGCTTTACTGAGCTACAACAGCTCTACTGAGCTACAATCGTTCTGAGCTATCTGGTACATATTGGCTATACAGAGCTACACCGGTAGCTTTTACTGGGCTGCCTGAGTTACCGCAGCCCTACGGTGCGTCATGAGCTACAGTCTACCGAGCTACACGAGCTACGTACAGAGTAGCTCTACTCTAAGAACTAAAATATATGCATGATATATATACATATATGCATTCGGTTCGTCGTGTCAGTAACTGTATACTCTTGAGCATATACCTGGTATGCACGGCGGACTTCCTTGTACCAGGAACAATCACAGTATCTCTTCAACCCCAATGTTTTTGTCCAATCTCGGCTTCTAACACATTTCTCGGGCGCTACTCCGAACAACCAGGTCCACTTGGAGCCTCAGCTGCAGCGCCGCGGCTTCAGCAGCGAGGAAATCGCGCGCCTCGGTCTCGGCAACCAAGACCCCACAGAACAGCACCCAGCACCACCAGGCGGCGGGGAAGGAGAAGGGCAGGGGGGCAAGGGGGAAAGAAGCGAGGGAAGCGCGGCGGGAGGGAAGAAAGCGGGAGTTGTCCCCGAGGAGGCGGGCGGGGACGGGGGCGGGGCAGGGCCGAAAGTAGAAGTCGTGGAGGGACCGAAGGACCGCGATAGCACCGCACGATAGCCCTCAGCTCGCTGTTAAAATAGTAGTGCGTGGCTCTCTCCTTCCATCCAATGACGACAGTAGTTGTTGCTATCATATATAGCGATTACTTGAAGTGTACAGTACGTAGAAGTATATATCATATGTATGTATGGTGTAGTATTCGTATACACGAAGGAGGTTTCCCATCACGTTTTTTTTTTCAATGTTGGTATATACGTAGCCGTGTTTTGTGTTTTATGCACCGGAGGGCTGTACACAAAAGACTGGAGCGTTTGCTATAAAAAGCGACTATAAATAGCACCAGGCATCTACTTGTAGACGTTTTTGCTTTCGGGATGTTTCCGATTTTGGTTCGTATGATAGCCATATTTTGTTTTTTTTTAAGCGCCGGAGGGCCGCTATATGGGGTGCACGCAGGCGGGTTTGGGTCTCTACTACTTCCGCCCCTTCGTCCTCACAGGCTTGGCATTGCCGTGGCTGCTGTGCGGAGTTACGCGCTCGTGTGTGCCCGGTTTCAGAACCGGAGCGTAAAAAAGAAGTTTTTTGTTTTCTTCTCGTGTGAGCTCTACAGTAGCTGAGAAACGAACGGTGGTATATATCAGATTTTCCTTTCGCAGCTCATCGATTTCGACAAGCCCCGGTACGAACATTTTAGTTGGTGTGTTATCCCTATGTTTGATTTTTTTTCTTTTCAGGACACAGGATTATTAGAGCTACCGGCCGTACGAGTAGGGCAAGCGCTGCTACTGCTCTCCTGGGGTTTTGTCCACGATTTAGCTGAGCGTCGCCGACCGTACTCGGTACACGAGTGTGTGGGTGCGGTCGGCACGCAAACCTCCGTTTTTTCCCACGAGCGACCGGGTGACGCTTGGCTATGTACGAGCCTTCGTTGCTGTCCCATCGTCGGGGGGAATGTGAACAAATCCAACTTCAAACCGCAAACCATCCCTGGCAAAAAAAAACGGTCGGGAGAATTCACAGCTGAAGTGTTTCTTAGTTTATTTTTCTACCACTTTATACCATCCCTGGCAAAAAACAATCATATGTGCGTTGGCGAAAAAACACAAAAACCCTTCCAGTGTTATGTACTGTTTCGGTTCTGTGCCGGCGGTTCTTCGCTAGCTCCCGCCCAGAGTAGATGCAGCCCCTTCCCCCCCCCCCCCCCATCTTCATACGTTACAAGATGCTGCGTGGGTCGCGGTGGATCCGAGCTCGGAGTGATCGTACATATTTCTTGCTTCGCCTTAAATAAACACGTTATAATGTGAGAGTACGCTCTCGGGTTAGACGTAGATGAAACGATAATCCATCCTCCTTTGAGCGGTGTTTTCGAGGATTTCTCTCTACATGGAAGGTTGGACGAGACCTGTCACCCACAAAAAACAAAAAAACATTGCTGCTGCTGTCTATTCACCGAACTGCCTATTGTTTTTAGCAGTGTGCAGGGACCTTTTCATGTTTTTTTGTTTTGTCTTGTTTCTCCTCGTCCCTTTCATAGGCCTCAGTCGGAGGCTACAACCCGGGCCGGGGCCTCGAAGTGCCCCCTTGGCCCCATTCCCCCGTCAGCCAGTCCGCTCCAATGCCTGCCTCCCCCTCAGCACTTTGGTTATCGTCTCGAACCGCGCCCCCCGACGAATGCACTGTTCACTCTCGTCGAACTCCCTCTAAATTGGGACCTATCATAGGTATACCGACAAAAACAAAACGACGAGTGCGTATGTACGTAGTGCATCCTCTCTCCTCAAGCAGTGTCTACTGACTGTGAGCATGCAGCAGTAAAAACTACAAAAAGCAAGCAGTAGTAGTACCGCCATCAGCCTTATTGCCCGCTCGTCGTACAGCCCTGTGCTTGGCAGTTTGGACGCATCGATCCTATACCCCCCTATATCACCAGCAGCCGGGGGCTACTCAGTGCTGTGGCCGACGATCGATGTACTCGTAACTCAAAAACGTCCCCAAACGTGTTCGTTCGTCACCCGCCAAAATCGCCATAAAACGGTACCCAGGTGACGATATTTTGTCACGTTTTCGACACACGTCTCCTCTGAAAACCCAAACAGGGGTACAGCAGTATAGAGCTACCCCAGGTACATCTTAGATCCCACGCTTGCGATTGGCGCTTGCCGTGGGGAACCCTGCTGCGTTTGCTGCTGTTGCTGCTGTTGCTGCCGCTGTACACGCCGTATCGACTTCTTTGGCATGTACTGTACGACCAAGCGTCATATCGGCATGGGGCAAACGAAACATAGACCCCCCCCCCCCCACCGCTCTTGTTCATGAGGATCAAACCCACAAAATGCTAAAAAGCCGTAGGGAGGGGGGGGGCGGGGGTTCGAGGACACGCACCCACCCCCCCCCCTCTCCCCTCCCCCCCACAAAACCATACTACGTACATGAATAGAGGCTTTTCGTCGCTGCTCTCCAAAGGCACCAACTAGCCCCCCCCCCCCAAACCCCCGTTGCTCCGTCTCGAAAGGGATGCGTGGTCAATGGTCAAATGACTAAGGCAAGCAACAAATGAGTACCCCACCCCCCCCCCATACCCCCCCCCAAACATGCGGTCACAAAAAAAGGGTCCGTATCGTGGCCGTGAAAATATCAGGACGGCGGCGAGAAAATCTGCTCAAACCTGCACCAAAAGTATACTACTAATACTAACGTATCATCGCACAGCCATAAGCCCGTATGGCTAATGTACTAATGAGTTGTTTTGTTTCTTGTTTGGAGAGCCGGCGGCGGATTCGCCTGGAACTCTTGTCGTCCTCTGATTTCTCATCATTTCAAACAGTAGTAAACCGCGACCATGACCCCGATGATAAGCAGGAGCCCGATGGAGTACATCATGAATTTCTGCTGCGTTTCTCGGCGGCCCATGCTGTGCACAAGGCGCCGCGCGCTCGTGGTCATGCCAGACACGTCTCGTACCTGACAATACAGAACGAAAAACACACACACACACGAAAAAAAAACGACGCACATAAAACGCACAACCCAGTATATAGATAGGTGAGGGTGGTGTGGTGAGGGCACTCAGTCGTGTACAGCAAGCAGCAAACCCGGGGAGGGGAGTCCTAGGTCGATTATTATATATCAGAACCGAAACGGCACTTCTTGAAATATTTTTTGGAGATATTTATGGTAACATGTTTTCGCTCCACGTCTGCATGAAACAATACTTTTCAGAAGGCATATTCGGAATTTTGAGAAAAACTCACCCTCTGCCTCACACAGTTTTTTTTGTGTTTTGTTTTTGGCTCAAAATAAGAGTTTCGTGAGTCGTGTCGCGTACCAGTACCACATGTCGTTGCATATCAATCAGACACCAGGTATGACACTCTTTAGGTTTGATCCTCAAAGAGATAACGGGGGCAGTTTTTTTTTGTTCCCTGTATGCGCATGCATGCGGCGGGGCCGTTATATTCCAGCCTCACCGCCCCCCCCCCCCGTCACATGCAACCCGGGACTCGTCTCTGGACTCCACGAGGCGACACCCGCCAACGGAGCGGAACGGGCGTTCGTATTGCATGGGGTACCACCGAAGCGACACACATCAGAATATGTGGCTCACGCACAGCAGTAGCCTTTACCGCATCACTGAATTATTATCTAGGATAAAGTATGGAAATCGGGGAATATATTTATATATGCCTTTTAAAGTGTGGTCGACCAATTTTTCCATTAAAAAAAAAAAAAAAACGTCTGATTTTTTTTCGAGACAAAACTCATTATAAAGGGTCGGGACGGGGTTAGGGTGAGTGTCTAAATAAAGTAAGTAGTGTTTTCGGCGTTTCTCGAAATATTCGATCTCGTAACACTGGAACGAACCACACGCGGGCCACAACCAGTTCCCCGATTTCTATGCTTTTATCCTAGATAACGATTCAGAATTGCGGTAAAGGCGGCTCCTCTTAGGCGGCCCATCGAGGGCAAACGCTAGGGGATCGAAATGGCCCCATCCATGCTTCCATCCTCCGCGAAAAGGCACATTCGGTTATTACTAGTATTAATATTATGGGGGGCCATAGTAAGTAGGGGACCCATGGTACACACAAAACCTATATATTTACCTTTTTTTTACTAGCAACATTTGGTCCTATTTACTACCGCCCCCCGTAATATACTGCTTTTCGCGCTTCATCGCGTGTGCTCGCGTACGAGAGTAGCGGTCTTGAAAACGCAACACTCCAAAAAAACTGTTTTGTTTTCTTGCCCGAAAATACGAGCGTGCAGGTCAGGTCATAACACTACGTACTTTCTTCCATCTCAACTTGATGTCCTTTCGTAGCGTTGCAACTTTTGAGCGAAGAATGTATTTACGACACATTTTTAATTCCATCTTCTGCGCACAAGCAGTGCCAGATATGATACACCTAAAATATACCTGACGTAAAAATAGGTTGTGACTGAGAGCTGAGAGCCCTCAAAAGCGGCTCCAGGGAACGTGGACTCGGGGGCGTGCGTATACCCGTGTATCTCGGGGCGTATCAATTTGTTTGTAGGTGTCGGAAAGACGACGGACCGCCAAAACCGGCGAAAAGCAAAAAGCACAAGGCGTTGCTGTAAAAACAAAATAACGAAAAAATAATTGGATCACGTTTGATTGGCTGTGCTCGTACGTACGTACCGCCGCCTTTGTGAAACGGCAACAATGGTTGAAAAAAAATCGTACGTACTCGGGGCACCAGAAAGACAGAGCCTACTCGTACTTAATTAATAGCCTGAGGATGGTAGATGATGACCGGGGTGGCAATTCCCAGCTACGTAGCAACTCCGCAATTCCTAGCTGGTAACCGAAAATTTCCAACGCAAATATTTGCCAGAAACCCGGCGTCTCCTTATTATCATTAGTAGGTTTCAAGAGGGCATTCTCCCATTTTTAGATTTACAAGACTATTTCGCCCAACGCGGAAAGCGACCAGCAGCCGCCGGGATCGAATCCCTCCCCACTGCAAATCGCAAGTGCCGCGCGCAAACCAAAGGACGGAGGTTACAAATTCACAAATCCATGAAAATACGTCTAAATTTCTTGAGTCATGGTCTATGGTCATGGTCATACGACTACGGCCGTGCAAGACATGAGTACACCCCGTCCCCCCCCCCCCCCCCTCCTGTCTGCCGCCTTTTTTTTTCTCTTCGTTGGTTGATCCAGGTTCTAAGCTCGGCGGAACCCAGGACTTCCCCTTTGTTTCGGCGAAAGAGGCGGCCAATCATCAGGTACCAGGGATGTCCTGGCCTTTCCTCACTCGCCTCCCTTCCTTTTTTTCTGTCTGCGTCTACGTATGAATTTGCTAACGTTCCCTCCGACCAGCTGGCTCTTCACTAGCAAAATAGCTTCAAACGACACCGCACCGCACCGCACCCGCCGCTCGAGCGAGCGGGGCATCCTAGCACCTCCATCACCTCCCTCTCCTAGGTCCTGTCTACCGGCAGCCCCCACGTAAAAAGTGAATACCATACATGCCCAGCATGGCACCAGGTACAAAACAACACAGCCGTGAGAAAAAAAAAAAATCAAAAACACTCGCCTCCATTCCGATCGAAACCCTCAACTATTTTCGCATGGCAGCAGGAACAGTAATAACACAGCCGTGAGAAAAATCCCAAAACACTCGCCTCCTTCCGATCGAAACCCCCAACTATTTTCGCATGGCAGCAGGGACAGTAACAATACAGCCGTGAGAAAAATCCAAAAGCACTCGCCTCCTTCCGATCGAAACCCCCAATTATTTTCGTCTTATAAAAACACCAAAACAAGACAACGATACTGCTGCTGCTGTTGTTGCTGCAAAAAACATGGATCTGTCCGTATATATGTACAAAACAAGCAGTAGCAACGCATCGATCTACGCCCATCATATATACGAACAAGGTCCAACGCAACCAAACTCAACGCGATTCTGTCTGCATGATAGCTAAAAACAAAAAACAAAAACGAAAAAACATTCCTCTAAAACGCCAGGAAGAACTTCATTCACACACACGCACAACACGGGCATCGTGCTATTTACATAGACTTGAGTGTGTGCATCTCAAGTCCTCCGCGGCGCGACGCTAATTTCACGCCGCGGCAGCGGCGGTAGCAAGGGGGGGGTAGGGGGGATGTACTTATGTCATGCATGGCCGTAGTCATATGCATGCCCATAGACCCTCGCATCCCTACAATACCGGGACGGATCACGTCGGGTTTTCACCGACCAGGTAGGCATTGCTTTGCACCAAGCGCGAAGCGCTGTGAGGTGTTGGGGCGAGTCGCATGAAGGGTGAGCTGCATCCTACAAATGGGGGGGGGGGGTGCCAACTAAAACAAGGGGCTAGGCGATGCCAGCACCTCAAACACCAATAAACTCAAACCACCTCGTACTGCCGCCGTACGCCATAGGGACAAAAAAAAAAAAAAAAAACTTACTCGTACTCGTACGTAACACAATCGCCAGGAAGGAAAGAAGGCCGGCAGTCAATCAAACCAGAGAATCAATCAGACAACCAAAAGAGGTGTCATATACCGGCTACTTGCGATGCTACGCGGTAGTCGATTCGGGCGGACGCGTTTTAGAAATTGCGGAACCAGCCGTGCATCCTGTCCAGGACGGTCTTGCCCTCGTCTAGATTAGTTTTCGTCTCCCGCACCTACGGTTACATGGCGGGGGGGGGGGCAAAAATAGGAGGGGCGGGGGGCGGCGGTGTGTACATAAAACAACACGCGCGGGTGGCACAACAAGCACCGGTGGCAATCAGCATACACCGGTGGCACAAAAACAAACACCGGTGGCACAACAACACAAGGCACGGGTAGCGAAACAACAGGGCAGGCCTTTGTCTCCGCTCCACTGCTGTACGTCGTGCAATAAGACAGCTCCCACATATTACCACTTGTACTGCTGATATATTAATCTGCCACAACCCAAGTCCATACTACTGCGGTATATGCACTATAGCGACAGCCACCAGTATAGGAAAACGAAGCCTGAACTTGAACCTCGTGTGCTACAGCGAGAACACCCCCGCTCCAAACATGCCATATACTTCGTATACACGCCGAACCTTTATACGCTCAACAAGCTCCTCTACTACGTTATGCACCGGCCAAAAGACACCTTTCAATCGGCGCCCGCGCAGCCGAGCATGAGTCATAGCGCATAACGCACGCGGGTCCACAAGACAACTTACCCCCACTAACCCCCGCCCCCTTTCCCCGACCGGCAACATCTTCCGCCTCCCAAGTGATCTAATGCTTTCGCCACAAAACGCGCAACCTGATTCCCCGCTCGCGCTCTGCTCGCTCCTTCGTCATGCGTAGTAGTGGCATGGAATGGTTTACAAGACGCTCACGCCATCTCATGTGGCCTACCCACAGGCAAAACATATAGTCGAGATCGAAGCCAACGTCTCGAGACAAGCCCTGTCAGCACCACCATAGAGCCCAACAGACATACCAGTATGGTCCTACGTACAACGTGTCGTACTCATAGGCGCCCCCCCGCGGCAAAAAAATTGGGCCGAAACCTTCAGGACGAGGGGGGTGTACCAATACCACCCCCCCTCTCTCCGGTTCGAAATTTGACATTCTCATGCCATAGTCTGGTGAACAGCAGTAATATTGGTCTCTCGAACGACAGCAGTACTTTTCCCCCGACAAAAATTCGCGAGTCTCTTCAATTGCTATTAAAATACTACACAGCAGTAGGAACGAGCCCATGGCTAACGCTCGCGCCGTATTGTGATTTTTTTAGCACTTTTCCAGTTTTTTGTCGACAGCGCACACCCGCTGTGATACCAACACTCGCAAAAGAGGCACGTACACCACACGATGGTATCATTTTGATATTCATATCATGCAAAACTATATATAGAGAGGCGAGGGGGGTGGAGTTCCACACAAAAAAAACGGCTGCCGATAAAGTCGGGGCTAGGGGCCACTAGGGGATTGGGTGGGAGAAAGAACAGAGCGGCATAAACGCTGGTGGTGGCTACAATGTTAATAGTATGCACCATGTTTATTTCGTTCGTATAACATGGGAGTGCAAAAACTGACGCGATAAATTGTGTCCTTGTTTTCCCGTATTAAGCAGAAGCAGGGGCGGCACTCTTTTCTTCCCAACGGCTCTTACAGCGGCTCTCACCTTGTCGTGCACCTCCCCTATTTTTTCCCGGTTGCGTCCCAGCTCCATCGTGATCTCCATCGCTGCGTTCGGGCGCAACGGTAGGGTAAAAGGGAGGGGAGGGCGCCAACGCGTACGAGTACGCGATAGATGCGCACGCATGAACGCACCGCGAACAAACACGCGACGATGCGAATCACGAATCAGGAGTGGTCGACAAGTACTTAAAACAGCGGCGGCGGAACCGCAACAGGTACGGAGTTGTTTCGGCGGGGGGTGCGATCACACACACAGAGAGAGAGAGGGAGAGAGAGAGAAAAAGAGAGAGAGAGAGAGAGAGAGAGGCTTGAAACCGCGACGACATTTTTTGGCGGCACATCCGCGGTAGACGCGATGAGAGACGCGGTCACGAGCCCTGCCTGGATGCCGTACAGGAGGAGGCATCAATCCCTCCCCCCCCACCCCTCCCACAATCACCCCCCCACAAGAGACCACGCTACTATACGGTAGCGGCGACATCGCAAGGAAGAATATACATCCGCCCGCGGGATGTATATGTACGACATACGTGGGATTTATAGCGTCTTGCAGTCAGCAGGAAATACCAAAACTTGAAGAAGAAAAACAAACGCCCCCGCCAACAACAAAACCCTCTCGCATCTACCAACCTACCCCAAACCCTCTCGCATCTACCAACCTAACGCCCACCCTCCCCCCCCCCGCTCTCACCGGTGTCCTCAATCTCCATCATGGTCCGTTTGCTGTCTTCTAATCTACGCCCTTGCCCGTCTAAGCGGTCCGTCGTCTGCAGCAGTCGATCCCGCTGCTCCTGGGACGCGCCGCCCTGCGCAAACATCTGCTGCACGGTGCGGGAGTTGATGGAGAGCAGCGGGCCGGCAGGGCGGGGAGGGGAGGGGGGAGCGGTAAGCGAACGCGCGAGACGGTCGGTCCCCGGAGAGTTTTCTCTGATATGTAGTGTGGATGGAGATGAGGGTAGGTAACTGCAGGTCCGAGCGAACGGACGCGGCGGTGTGAAACTACGTACCAGGTAGTATTTACGCGCAAAGTGCTATATACTTCGAGTACCCGTACCAGAATACCCTTACGACATCAATAACTGCCGCTACAACTTGTTCTATAAACCCCAAGACTACAGCTATGATAGGAAACGCAAGACTACTGCTGTAGCTATGATACAAAAGGTAAACACCACGTACTGATACTGGTACACTACGGGTAGGTCTATTAACACTACCCTCACTCCACCCAGCCGCGCTTTACTGCTATTAATACCAGGTATGTAGCAGTATCGGAACATGTACGATACATTATCGAAAGGCAAACTTAATAATACTACTCGTACTGCTATCTATATATACGTCCCTGCTGCTACTGCCCCTGCTGCTGTTGCACTCACCACAGCGCGAAGGAGCGTCCAAAACAAAGCGTGCGCGATTTTCCGTACGTAACCAATCGTAGCCTCCAGGAAACACAAGTAACTACAGCACCAGTAGCCGTACGTACGTACGTACGTACGTACGCTTAAAACGTGTTTGCTCAGATTTTTCCATTTGGTCACGTGTCATTTATTTGGTCACTGCTCACCGCTTCCTGGCCCCCGAGGAGCCCCTCCCGCTCTTGCTTCTCGACCGCCTTCCGGTAGTCTCCCCGCAGCGACTGCAGCGTCTTCTTGTAGCTCGAAATCTTGCTGCATTGTTGTCGTGGCAGTTGTTATTGTTGTTGGCGAAGAGAGAAGATCAACAACGGTAAAGGCCGTACAGAAGGTACGCACGTACATCAGTCAGTCAGGAGGAACGGGGGAATGTAACGCGGCGGGCGACGGCATTTACGTACGCACGCTTAGCTGGGGGTAAACGGCGGCGATGCCTCCCCCCCCCCCCCCCCCCCCCCCCCCCCCCCCCCCCCCCCCTCCCCGATCAACGGTACGCAATACGCATACATGTCGCATGTACAATGTTAATGTTGCGCATGAATGGCAACGTACTTTACGAGAAAAAATCACCGCCCAGAAGGTATCATACCTGGTACCTGATACCAGGTACGCGTTTAACACAGGAACGAATATACTACAAGTAGACTAAATACCGGTACACTAGCAAATAGCTAACAGGAACGCCCGGTGCAGACTCTCGTCTCGGTGCCTCCTCTTCCACCTTGCGCTTGCGGGAGAATCACATCACAAATCACAAGAGAAAGCCTACCGAACAAACATTTCGCAAAACAGCCAAATAGGTAATATACACTTCTCTTGACACGGAACGCGCGCGAGGCGTTTCGCGTTATTACATGATTATGATACTGATGTGGGTTGTGGGTGCTGCTGCGGCAGGGACCGGTTTCCAAATTAGAGTCAAGAGCCCGTCAAGGGGGGGAGGGGGGGGGGGGGGCACTTCATTTCCATGCAGGTAGTAGTCCGTATGACCATAGAGGGGGGCACTAACGGTAAACATCCAGCGGTGGCGGCGGCGGCGGCCGCTTTTCCGCTTCCTGTTCAGGGAGCGAGGGAGGGAGGGAGGGGGGGGAGGGCGGGAGGGAGGGAGAGGGAGGAAGGGAGGCGTCCGTTTCTCCCTCTATATACGCGCTCATGCGTTCATCGCTGACGGCGTTCTCACCCGGCGAGCTCTTTCTTCGTCGAGGCGTCCTGGGTGCTGCGGACTTCTATCTCCATCTGCTTCAGCAAGTCTCCGGCCTGCCCGACCAGGGCGTCCACGTGGGTCAGCTGCGTTCGCTTCTTCCCTGGAACGGCGGAAGGGGGGGCGGGAGGGGGGGGGGGGGGGTGGCGGCATTATAATGGTGGACACGACCTTGACACGACGCATCATATGGTATCGCAAGGAACGCTGCATGGGGCGGTTCCGACTTGGCTTTCACATAGACTACGCGCCAAAATTATACGTAGACTACTCGAACGAGGTACGTAGAGGTAGCCTGAAAGAGTGCTGTTGGTCTTGTCTAGCCCTACACAGTACAGCAAGACAAGTAGCTGAGCTGTACGAACTGCTGTTGGGCAAGGGAGCGTGACTCCATTCGAAGAACAAAGGTTCGCATAATTCGTCGTACCGGCCTTGAACTTTATCGCCGGAGAGATGGGGAAGAAATAAATGTCGACGGCGTTCTGTGATGTATCAAACTGAAACAACAACGGGGTGCCCTTAAACGACACACACAGGATGTACTCGCCCCATGCCACCCACCTGAATCCGTCTCGTATGTGGTCAGGTGGCTGATGTTGTTGCCTATGTCCTGGGTGAGAGCCAGGAACTCCTCATCGTATGCTTCAAAAATGGACGACATCCCTTGTAGTCGTAGAGTTTCTCTCTTCCCAAGGGACGGAACACTGAAGGTATAGGAAGACGAACAGCAGCAGCGCTGGCTATTTCGTCCCCGTTGTTTCAGCGACGCCACGCGCCCCAGGCTTGAATATATCGCCCAAGTCTGAGAATACGAGATTTCAGCGAGGTGGTGTCCTCGGGGTGGGTAGTGGTGCTGCACAGGACGCTGATGTAGGCTCTGAACTCCCTGGGTATGTACGCTTCGTGATGATGGTGAAAGTAAGAATCGCCTCAAAAAGTGGATCCCCTGTCACACGGATACGAAGCCAAATTTGTGTATGGAACTCCAAAATTGCGATAAAAATGAAAAAAAAACAGAAAAAATGCAGGGCAGGTATCGACGACCATATAATTCCATATTCCGTGGGCCGATAACGATGGAGTTTGACCGATAACCGAACACGAGTGCCTGGCGTACGACCCGTGGCAGCATCGTTCGGTACTCGGGACTACGCTCCTTGGCCGGGGAGTCAAAACTCGGGCCGGAGGTCCGGCGGTCCGCAAAGCGGGAGAAGGAGAAAATCGAATACGTACTTTTTCGAAAATAGTTTTTATCACGCAAAGATCAGTTTTTTTTATATGAGAAATAATCTCTTCGCTTTTCATTGCTCTGGTGCTACGAGGTGCAACGGTGCAACCGCCGCTTTTCTGGCTCGCCGTCGCGAAGAACGAGTACGACGAGTACATAGCACTTCTTTGTCGTCGCCACCATGGCCTTCCGGGGCAAGGAGTTCAAGGCCCTGTCGCCTAAGAAGGTTTCGAGGAGAAAGCGCACCCCTCGCTGCGACTCGTGCAGCAAGCGCGACGGGGAGGAGGCCCGGACCGAGCCCGGAGAGGAGAGCCGCAAGGTCCGACTGAAGCTCTGCGCGCGATGCCGCGCCGTTGCTTACTGCGGCATGGAGTGCCAGAAGGCTGGCTGGAAACGGCACCGCGAAGTATGCGTGAAGTACGTGAACCCCGCCGACCTGCCCCCGCCGTCGCCCCTGGTCAACCACAAGAACGATTTACGCCGGCGGAAGATGATTTACGGTGGCAATGTCAACACCGCCACACCGCGGCAAAGAGAGAACGCGCCGACGAGGCACCCCTTCTTCGGTCGGCAGGAGTCGACGGAGCAGCGCGACGTGAACGGCGGTGCGGCGTCGGCGGCGGCGCCTGCGGCGCCTCCCGCTACCGTGGCGTCCGCCACCTGGAAGCAAAGAGAGCAGGAGCAACAGAAGAAGTTGTCGCTGGAACACCAGCGGCAGCATCAACAGCAACATCAGCAGCAGCTTAGTCACCTGCAGCAGGTGCAACAGAAGCACCAGCAGCAGGAGCAGGTGGAGCAACGACAGCAGCAACTGGAGCAGCGAGTCCAGCAGGTCCAGCAGCTTCGGCGAAATGGAGAACCGGCAGCGTGCAGAGAAGACGGGTGCCCTTCTCCGCCGACAATGAAGCGGCTGAGTATGCCTGGCGGTGGCGGGGGCAACGTTGGCGTTGGCAGCCGGGGCCGGTTAGGCTCGAGGTCCAGCATCGGCAGCACCGGCGGCAAGCGCTCCCCGATAGGAGGAAGCAGTAATGCGACGATGACGGGCATGGCGTCCGCTTCACCAACGCTGGACACCCTCAACCCTGCCGTTGTCTTCCACACTGCCTCACCAGACCAACGGCGCTTGATCTATTCGCCGGCAGCCTCGCGAGACCGTCGGAGCTCTTACCTGCCGCCGCCGCAACCGCCACCGCCGCCGAACGGGGTGTCGTCGGGCGGAGGCGTATCGCCGCCGACCCCCATTCCCTCCCACGAGACGTACTTTTCGGCGAACGCCGCCTCCTCGACCTCCTCCATCCCCGCGCGGAGGGAAAGCGCACCGCTTTTTCCCGCTTCTCTGGAGGAGAGCAGGCGGCGCCAGCTGGAGGCGAAGCGGGCTTCCCTGCCGAGTGCACGCGCAGCCGCCGCGTTGGGCGCGAGCACGCGGGGCCCTCCGCCTCCGTACGCTCTGGTGGCTCACCGCGCCGACTCCTTCAGGGTCGCTTCGCCCCTCTCCGACGCCCGCGAGAAGAGGGCCGCCTCGGCGAGCAGCGTCGCCACGTGCGTCACGACCGTCGCGAGCATCACCGGCGGCTCTCCACTGCCGGACGAAGGCGTTTCGCCGTCGGCCCCGAGCTTGCCCGCGCCTAGGCTAACGCCGAGCGCGAGCTTTCCGCCGCCCTCGAGTCGTGACGACCCGCCGCCCCCGCCCCCGCCACCACCGTCGACGACACCACCGCCGCCGCCGCCGTTTCCGGCGAAGGAGGACGCCGTTCCGTCGTACGCTACGGGCTTCCCCGATGTGTTGTTGTCGCTGCGGGGCTCGGTGTCTGAGGAGATTGCCGGCGACGGTTCCGTCGGAAAGCTGCAGCAGCGGCAGCAGCAGCGGCGACTGAAGCGGCGGCAGCGGCAGCAGCAGCAGCAGGAGCAGGAGCTGCGGCTGCGGACCTCCACTCTCGTGGAAACGGAGGAGAGGCCGGCCAACGCGCACGAGCTGGCCGCCGCGGCGAGCCAGTCCGAAGCCTCGCGAGAGTCGAGCTCAGAAAGGGCGACACCGCTGAGCAGCTTGGGAATAAATAACGCGGCGCGAGCGGGAACCGACGCCGGCGCGACGGCGAAGCGGGCCGCGGAAGAGGAGGAGGCGGCCGGAGCGCCCGAAAAGCACCAGAAGGTGGCCGGAGCCCCCTGTCAAGGTTCTGCTGTGGGCAAGGAGAAGGAGGCGGATGGGGAGGGGGGGGTGGGGGGGGGCGGGGGCGGGGAGAACGACGACGACGACGACGACGACGACATCGCGAGGTTCCCGGCGAAGCCACCCCCGCCAATACTGCCGCCGTCCGAGAGCCTGGAGGCCGTCGCGACCGCCGCTGGAGCCATGGACCTGGTGCAGGCTTCGAAGAGCGGGGTGTTCGACTCCTGCCCTTCCTCTGCCGGAGTGGCCGGGTTCGCGGGGGAGAATAACGCGCGCAACCTGCCCCCCCACCGATCCCTGTCGGACGGCCCGTCCTCGAGCTTCGGCAGGTCGAACCTCACGGTGACGGCGAAGAAGTCGCTGGCGGCGGCCGCGGCGGCGGCTGTCGCGTGGAGCCTCGGCCGTAAGAAGTCCCCTCGGCCCCGCCCGCCGTTGAGCCCGGGGCCGGCGGCGCTGTCGCAGACTACTCCGTCGCGGTCGCCGTCCCGCGCTGTAGAGGTATCGTCGTTGGCGTTGGCGTTTTCGGCGACATCGCCCGGCAGAGGGCCGTCGACAGCGCTGGCAGCTGCCGCCGCCGCCGCTGCGGTGGCCGGCAGCATGGAGGGAGGCCGTTTGTGGGACAGACCGTCGTCGGCGTCCTCGGCTCGATCGGCGACTGGCGGATCGGCCCGCTCGTCTCCAAGGGCGGCGACTCTCGGCGGCAAGCTCTCCCCGAGGTCTTCCCCGTTCGTCCCGGCTGTCGAGCTGTCCCCGGGGGTTAAGCTGGCGACGACGCCGCTCAGTCCCGGCCCGAGGCCCACGGAGACCGCGGCCTTTTACCAGCGGCGGCCGGGCGGCATCGGCCTGCCCCCGGCGTCGAAGGCCTACCTCGGCCGGCCCGACGGCTTCTTCGTGCACGTGCTGGTGGCGTCCGCGCTAACGGCGGCTGACCTGGAGGCGCGAGGGGAAGCCCCCTCGGCGTCCGCGGGTGGTGGTGGGGGTGGCGGCGACGAGCAGGCGGTGGGTTCGATACCCCTGGCGTTGAGGGCGGCGCGGCGGGAAAAAGCCAGTGGAGGCGCGGACGGGGTTGAGCATCGATCGCGGGTGTACTACTCGTTCGACGATCGAGGGCGGGTGGCCGCGGCGCTGCAGCCGGGCGACGTGGTGCTGCTCACGCCGGGCCGGTACGAGGCGCGGGCGTGGGGGCTGCAGCAGCTGGTGTCGAGCGTGGAGATCATCGGCGCCGGCGGCGCCGACGCCTGCGTGGTGTACAACAACCCGGCCCCGGCCGGCCCGGTCCCTTCCGGCGAGCACTACCTAGTCGGGGTGATGGGCGGCGCCGTGCTCGGGGTCGGGGACGGGGCCGGGACGGGCGGAGAGGTGCCCGAGGTTAAGGGTAAGAACAACATCGACGATGATAGCGACAGCGGGTGGGAGGACGGGGTCACGGGATCCCCGGCGAGCTCGGGGAATGCCTTCGGCGGGAGCGCGGTCCGCGTGCGCCTCGCCAACCTCACCCTCGAGCAAGGCTCCGGCTACCGCGGCGCCGTGTACCAGGTCGGGCGGGAGTCCCACCTGGAGATGGACGGCTGCGTCGTGCGCTGCGCGCAGGGGGGCGTGAACGTGGACCAGGGGACGTGCCTCCTCTGCGACTCGACCATCGTCGGAAGCGAAAGCTTTGGCGTGCACATCGGTGGCGAGGGCACGATAGAGCACTGCTCTGTTCGGGACTGCGGTCGGGGCGGGGGACGGGGGAGAAAAGGAGCCGGAGGAGCAGCAGCCCCAGAAGCAGCAGGAGAAGGAGGAGAAGAGGGGAGGGGAGGGGGCGGGAAGGAGGAGGGGGTTCCTACCCGCGGGGTTTGCCCAGCGCCGGCTGGCTAGCGCGGCGGCGGCGGCGGCTGTGGCGGGCGGTGCCTGCGTCGACTCGGACGGAGGTGACGAGCCGGAGGACGACGGTACGGACGTTAACCGCAAGGGAGGCATGCCGGCGATCAGCGTCCTTCAGAGCTCGCGCGTGCGGGTGCGGTTCAACGTGATCAGGGACAACGCTGGGCACGCGCTGCAGTGCCGAGACGCGCCCCTTCCTGGGGGAGACGAAAAGCACGCGGTGCTCGCGCGGCGGGCGGAGGTCGAGGCTGAAGAGGTGTGTGTGTATGTGTGCGTTTGTTTGTTTTTTCGTGGTTTGTGTGTGTTTTCATCCATAATTTTTGTTAGTAGGTTTGTCCATGGTTGGTGTGTTTTGCTTGTCTATGGTTGGGTGTGCTTTGGTGTGTCGATGGTTGAAGTGTTATGTGTGTGCATGATTTTGTGTTTTGTGTGTCTTGTGATTTGTGTGTTGTTTGTTTCATGGTTTGTGTGTTTAATGTGTCCATGATTTGTTTCATGGTTTTGAGTGTTTTGTGTCCATGATTTGTGTGTGTGCTTGTATATACCCATGATTGTGCGCGTGTGTCTTATTACTGGTATGATTTTGTGTGGGTGTGGGTGCGTGATTTGTATGCGTGTGTCCACTTTGTGTCTTGTGTCCATGCGGTATGTTTGATTGTGTTCGGCGTTTGGAGTGTGTTGCGTGCTCGCGTTTTTTTGTTCTTTTTTTTTCTCGGCGAGAATATCATTCGTGCATTTTTATCGTGCCGTTCTGTTTTGTTTTTTTCATTCCTGGTAGTGGCATGAAAAGTTCGAGTCGGAAGCTAAAAGCGTGTCTGGCCTATTTGCCGCTCTATGTATGCGGGGAATTGTTCAAATTTACGAGATGATATTAATTAATGTTGCGTTTTGTTACGGAGGAACATGGCAATCGGAACCAAATACGAAGTCTTGGTGTGTGAACATAGGGAGAGATATTGTATTATACGTGCGTGGTTTTTGGTTCCATCTTTGATTGTGATTAATCAGGACCCCCGTAAATAGATACGTGTGTATATGTGTTGACATGTTTTGTGGGACGGCATTCCCGTAGCAGGTAATCTCTTTCTCCGTGTTTGGTGTGGAGACACACCGAGGACGCGTACTATGTGCAGGTTGCACCTGCAAATGTTTTTGTGCAGGATACCGGTTTTAGTGGGTGAGGCTGGCCTTTTGGGCCGCATGTTTTTTTTTTGGAAAAACGCCATCAAAACACGCGGCGGAGAGCCGCGTGGCTACCCCTGCCGACCTCGTACTCCCCAAGGGGTTGGAGTTCGGGTTAGGGTTAGGGTTAGGGGTGTGTCTGGGGTTGGCTTGGTCTGGGTCGACGGGCAAGGATGAAATTGGCCACACACGGCCTGCACAAAAAAAATGCAGGTGCAACCTGCACATAACGCACGCCCACACCGAGGTGGGTTGTATATACCTGGTATGGCGTTACCACACTCTCGGGGGTCAGTATCATCACGAACGAGGTAATATCAGAGTGCCCCCGAGGAGCCAGGATGGCCTTGAAGGATTATAGTGATACTGAGGCGGTGCGGTCTAGGGGATAGGACCCGTTATCCACATGTTCACAAATCTCAAAAGCGTGATCGTGGCCCCTGGTATCGTAGCCAAAACAGTGCCTAGCAAAGCGATGATGGTGTTACCTGTATAAACGAGCACACGTTGGAGCAGAAGTAGCAGACATCTGCACGATCGAGCATTTTGGGCGCTACTTTTGCTGTATCTACCGTTGCTGTCAAGCTAGCACATACATACATACGTACGAGCTCTGTTTTTGTATTTTTGCCATAAAGCCACCCCCATCATGAAGCTGTCGATGTACCTTCGTACCCACTCTCGATGCGTGCTATTAATAGGGTAGGGTTACGTAGCACTTTTCGGCCGAAACGTTTGTGACTGACTGTTATTGACTACGTACGAATTACTGACTGACTATTTACCGACTATTACCGACTATTCCCGACTTTTACTGGCTATTACTGAATACCTGGTACTGACTGATACTGGCTATTACTGTAGTATAAATAGGATAGGGTTACGTATGTAGCACTTTTCGACCAAAATGTTTGTGTGGCTGACTAATATTTTAATATTTGACTACGAATTACTGACTGATTATTACTGACTATTACCGACTATTACTGACTATTACCAACTATTCCCGACTATTACTGACGATTAGTATACCCCCCACCTGAGAAACTACCCTACCACTATCAGTGGAATCTCATTAATGATACAGTCAGTAGTAGTGCCGGTCTCTCTCTATAGTGCGGGTATGAGCCAGCCAACAATACCGGCTCTTTAGCACCAACCGGCACTCATACCCCCGCACACTGCCACGCACACACTGGTTTAAATCCCATCTGTGCCAAGCGGTTTCACAAGCACTCATATTTCGTCGTAGCGGACAGATGGCACTACTACTCAACCGGCACTATTTTAGCGCTTGTTTTTTTTTCTCAAGAGCCAGTTTTTTTTAGAGTGAAGGTATAGAGCTCCTTATACTATAGTCGACTGAGGAGCCTCAGAAAAATTAGGCGCTGCCCCTACAAGGCAAACATTGGGCGCTGCCCTTATAAGGCAAACATTAGGCGCTGCCCCTATAAGGCAAACATAAGGCGCTGCCCCTATAAGGCAAACATTAGGCGCTGCCCCTACAAGGCAAACATTAGGCGCTGCCCCTATAAGGCAAACATTAGGCGCTGCCCCTACAGTACGAGGCAAACATTAGGCGCTGCCCCTATAAGGCAAACATTAGGCGCTGCCCCTACAAGGCAAACATTAGACGCTGCCCCTATAAGGCAAACGTTAGGCGCGGCCCCTATAAGGCAAACATTAGGCGCTGCCCCTGTAAGGCAAACATAAGGCGCTGCCCCTATAAGGCAAACATTAGGCGCGGCCCCTACAAGGCAAAGATTAGGCGCTGCCCCTATAAGGCAAACATTAGGCGCTGCCCCTATAAGGCAAACATTAGGCGCTGCCCCTATAAGGCAAACATTAGGCGCGGCCCCTATAAGGCAAACATTAGGCGCTGCCCCTGTAAGGCAAACCCTACCGTACCACATATCTCTCGGCCTTCACTCCGCCGGTCGCGTGTGCACAACATCGCCCCCCCGCCCCCCGCCCAACTGTTGGAGGTATCTCTATTAGGAGTAGGAACGGTGCTCCGTCTCGAAAGGGATGCTTGGTCAATGGTCAAATGACTAAGGCAAGCAACAAAATGATTCCCCCCCCTCCCCCCTCAGCGGCATGGCAAGGTGTCTTTTTTGCGGCGTTGTCTCGGGTCGCAAGAGCGCCCCTTCTGGTTGAGAGCCCCTCTCCACGAGACCATTTTCGCGACACGCATGAAATGTTTTCACACGTCGGGTAGATCATCTACAGATAATCTGCAGATATCTACATCATCAAGATCATCTACAGATAGATCATTTACATCATCTACAGCATCTACAGTAGATTATATTTGCCGTATGAAGTGTTGTGCAATACCTGGTACCTGGCAGCCTTTATCGTACAGATCACGCCCTGCAAAATGCGTGCGCACGAGCCGTACCATACCGATAGACCCCATCGAGCAAAACACGATCAAGACGGTGCGGACAATACGAGGTACCTGGTACATCGCACGGACCTATCTGTCCCCTGCATGGTATAGAGCATGTTTCCTGCGTTGGATCTGTACCACTGCTGTACGTACACGGATCCTGGACAACATCTCATAACTGCAGGTTAGGATCTAGATAGCCATAACGGCGGTCTCAGGATCTAGATTAGATACGTCGTCATAACGGCAGGTTAGGATCTATAGATATCCATAACGGCTAGTCGGAGGATCTAAATAATCATAACGGCAGGTTAGGATCCATAGATAGCCATAACGGCAGTCTCAGGATCTAGATAGTCATAACGGCAGGGCAGGATCTTGGTATAGCCATAACGGCAGTCGCAGGATCTACAGATAGCCATAACGGCAGGGTAGGATTTACTATAGATATAGTCATAACGGCGGTCTCAGGATCTAGATGGTCTGCTGCTGCTGTAGATCGTCGTCTGTCCGACGTGTTCATACTCACGTATGTACAGCAGTACCGCCTTTATCTCTTAGAAACCCTTTTGAAACGACGCAAGACGCAATGCAGAAATCCGTGAACTGCGTGTAAGAAAAGCGTTCCTCTCACCCCTCCCCCTCCTCCTTCCTTCCGTACCCCCCCCCCGTCCAACCGTCGCACCAAACGCGCAGCAATTGCGGTCCTGGTTGGGGAAGGCGTCTTTGCTCCTCCGAGAGCATCTCCAGGCGCAGCACCGAGAAGGCTCGATCATCGCCGAGGGTAACCAGTACCAGCTCAACGGAGCCTGTAAGGCGACCAAGTGCTCCAGCGCCGCCGGCGGCGGCTGCTGCGTCGGCGGCGGCGGCGGCGGCGGCGGCGGCGTAGGATTCAAGGGGGGTTTCGTTAAGACCCACCCCGGCGGAGGCGGGAGGGGGGGGGGGGCAGGGGGCGATAAGGGCAAAGGTGGCGGTAGTGTTAGTGAAGATGGCGAGGGGGGGGTGGTGTCCGCGAAGGGTTCGCCGAACGAGGTCGGTGGTGGTTCTGTACTCGTAGGGGCGGCGGCGGCGGCAGCGGCAGCGGCAGCAGCGGCGTCGTCGTCGATGTCCGCCAAGAGCCACGGGGGCTTCGTAAGAGACGCCGCGCCCTGGGGGGCGGGAGGGGGCAAGGGGAGGCTAAGCGTCGCTGGGGGGGGCGGTGGGAGATTGTCGTTGTCGTTGTCTCCGGCGGCGAGGGCGACCGCGTTGAGCCGCGGGGCGGGGCAGGTGTGCGTTCCCGCCGCGGAGGGGGAGGGGCTGCCGCTGCCGGCCGCTATGACGCTGCGGTTCCTCGCCGCGATGAACGAGGGCCACGTCGGGAGCATGCGGGAGGAGAATGAGCGCTTGAAGAGGAAGAGGGACGGGGAGGGGGCGGGGGCGGGGTGAGAGAGGGGTTTTCTCCGGGGGCTTGTTGGTTGGTTGGGGGGGGGGGGGGGGGGGGGGGCGGACCGGATGAGGGAAATTCGCGAGGGAGAGGCGAGGGGCGGGGGGGGCGTGAGGCACTTTTTGATCTGCTTTTGTTGTAGCTCTTTCGTTCGCGACTGCCTGCTGCGTGGAGGCCTGCTTTGTGGCCCGCGTTGGTTTTTGGTTTCGTTTTTTGTTTCTCTGGTCTTGCCGTGGCCGTGGCCGTCCGTTCGTTCGCTCCCACTACACTTTCTTCTCTTATGATGATGTGCGATGAAAAAACTTGCCGGGTGTTTTTTTTTCTTCTTTTCTTTTTGGGGGGGGGGGGGGGGGGGGGGGGGGGGGGGGGGGGGGGGGGGGGGGGGGGGGGGGGGGGGGGGGGGGGCACTCGGGATTTTATTTACAAGCAGTTCGCAGCACACCCGCTGAACTTCTGTTTTGATCCTTTCCTATCGGACTTTTTTTAGGGGAGGCTTTTCGCGCAGGGACCTTCCGTCCCAGCCCCCCCCCTCCGCCCCCCCACCCCGGCCCCGCCCGCCGGGCATATGGTGTGGTGAGATGTGTACCTGCTTACTTTGTTTTCTTCGAGGCTCTTCAGGGTAGGGCTGGTTTGAAATCTCTTACAACACTATATTCACGATCCAGTTTATGCACCCTTCCGGCGGGGTTTCCCCCTTTTTTTTCCTGCGTTTTTTTTTTTTTTTTTCGTTTCGTTTCGCGGAGTTACTATGTATTGATGGTGGCTTTCACGCAGGCATCATCAATCACCATGTACGGTTAAGCTCTCCCGTGACGTCACTATTGAGTTTTTTGCGCAAGGTTTTAACCTGCTGTGGTATATATTAAAAATAGTAGAGGGCCATTGCCAGCGCGTTTAGAAAGAGGAACAGGAAGAAAAAAGGAAAGAAAAAAAAAGGAAGCATTTTTTTTGTGTTCAGTTCTCATCCGATTGGTCAAAAGGTTGGTTTAAACGAGAAGTCTGATTGGTTGAAAAGTGGCACCATCCACGGTCTACCTGATCCTCACGTCACGAGAGAAAAGGTAAATTGGCCGCATTTCTCCTGTTGATCAAATTTCGGATTATTGGAGGAATTGTGATTGGTGGGAAAAGTCTGTGACATACGAGAGGGAGAGAGAGAGGGGGGGGGAGAAAAATGGGCCGAAGTTTTCTGATTGGTCAAGGTTGGTTTATGGATAGGTCTGATTGGTCGAAACCTTGGTTGGGCTTGTGACGTCATCCATGGTCCTGATGAGAGAGAAAAGGGAGAAGAAGGAAAAAAGGGGAGGTCTGCTTGGTCGAAACCTTGGTTGGGCTTGTGACGGCATCCATGGTCCTTGATGAAAGAGAAAAGGGAGAAGAAGAAAAATATCTGCAGTGTTTTCCGATGTAACATCTTGGTCAGTTTCGGTGGTTGGAAGGAGAAAAATCGGATTTTCGTCGAAAAACCTTGGTTGGGCCTAATATTATGACGTAATACGTATGTGATTATCATCCACTGTCCTGAGAGAGAGAAAAAGAAAAAAGGGAGAAGCGGTTTCTTCAGTTTTTTTTTTCCCCGACTGGTGAAATTCGGTTGTGGAATGGTCAAAAGAGAAAATCGGACTTTTGGTCGAAAAACCTTGGTTGGCCTGTATCGTCATCATCCACGGTCGTCCTGAAGAAGAAGAGAGAGGAAATGGGAGGAACAAAGAAACATGTATTTTCAGTTTCTTTTTTTTTCTTTTTTTTTTCGGATTAGTCGGTGGTAA
>MEHQ01000879.1:4548-36641 GCA_008828725.1 Saccharina japonica | reverse complement strand
CCCTACGCCGGCATGCCCGGCACCGTCTTCTTACGTCGCAGTTTGGCATGCTGAAGTACAACTCGTATGTACGTGCGCCGTGCTTGTCGTCGTGGCCACAGCGATTCGCGGCTGATCTACGTACGTACGAGTATTGCTGCAGTGCGGTTGCTACATTTAATCTTTGCTGAGAGATTGTATCGTTCATCCTCGCTCCTCTGGTCGTACTCGTATCATATGATACGTACGTCGCCTTCTGTCACCGTACGCGACGAAAGCACCACTGCTTGAGAAACGGACGGGGTCTCTGAAGGCCCCTAAATAACACCCCCTCCTCCTCTGCTCGTGTTGAAAGCCGTCCGAGTTCGCGAAGCTTTTGGTCATGTTGCATGGCCTACTTACCAGGTACCTGGGCTGGTCCTGGGGGAAACAAGCATACGTATCCCACCCCATACCGGGTACCAGGTAGCAGGTACCAGAGAGCACCAACAACCATCCTCAAGTCAAGCACCACCACCACCACCAACAACACAACCAGCTGAGCACCAGCAGCAGCAGACACTTGGCGGTGGTGGTGGTGGTGGTGGTGGTTGTGTTTCCTGATACTGTATCAAAATACTGCTGTAAATCTGAACTCCGAACGAGACAAAAATTGGCTGAAAAAAATGGACTTTAGCCAAAAATAGGTATACCTAGGTACTTTGAGCCATTTATAGGTACACTGCGTAATGTACACCGGAAACGGCTTCCGGGTCCGCCTGATATTGGGCCTGCGCTCCATTGTACCTACAAATGGCTTGAAGTGCACAGGTACACCTATTCTCGGCTACTTAATGTGCGTATCACCTATTTTTGGCTTCAACTGTACCTATAAATGGCTCGAACGATCACTTTTTGGCAACTGAAATATAGACAGACGGCCACATCAGATGCCGGGACTGTCAACCAGCCGACCGTACCAGTACCCAGTACAACCACTGACACTGCGGAGTTATAACGCATTAGCTACAAGCGATAAATCGTATCGCGATCAATGCATACGTATTCAGTACGACACCCCTCCTACGCACACATATATATACGATGCTGAGAAACAACAACGACGAGTGTTTCCATGCGGTTATGCTGAAAGTAGAGTACAAACACTGCTGTATGTAGAGCAGTATATAGTAGGAGAAACTTTAGTATATTTATATACATACGTGTACAGAGCAATGCCATACGGTTACGAGGGGGTCTAAGTTACACAGCCGTTGGCGCGGTCTGGAACAACAATCCATACGTAGCAATGCCTTCGGCACCGCGCGTACCCTTGGATTTTTACTTGGTGTCCCCGGATTTTGCCGTCAAGGCACGTCCGTCAAGGCAGTTTCCTTGACCCCGTCCGTCAAGGGGTAAAGTACCGTCTCCGGACATCTCTGCTGCAGAGTAGTATTTGTGCTAGGGATGTACATCAACTCATAATCACGTGTTGATTATGATTATTTTTGGTGATTAATTTTAATCACGTGATGTGATTAAGTCTTGTTGATTGTTGATTATATATCAACTATAGGCATGATTAGTTAATTATAGTACATAATCATGATTAGTTGATTAGTTTTGAATCAAAAGGGGCGTTTTGTGATGTAATCGTAAAAAAATATTCCTCCGGCGCACATTGCCACAAATTAACTAATCAATGATTAGTTGATTATTGAAATTAATCATGATTAGTTGATTATGTTTTAATCAGAAAGAGGCGTTTTGTCATGCAACCGTGAAAAATATCAATAATCAACCGATGATCATGATTATTAATCACATCATCGTGTAGTTGATTGTGTTGGTATTAATCAACTAATCATGATTAAATCAACACGATTTGGACAAATTAATCAACAATCAAATCAACCCCGAAAAAGAGTTGATGTGCATCCCTAATTTGTGCCCTATTCTATGTTTCACGAAAAAATCGGCATGCATGCATGCACGAGTCAAATGATCTCGATCATCAGCACAGCCACAGTCTCGCGAGCGATTTTGCAAGCCCCTTTCGCGATGACCGCGAGACAACAACAAACAACGTGCTCTCAGGAAGCAGCCAGCCCCCCGCATTCATTCGGAGTCAATCCCCATCGTTTCTATTTTCTTCACCATTTGTACTCCTATTAAGAACCTTCGCCGTCAATTTCTTTCCCATGTATTCCTAATATATTTATTTTAACCCTCTATCATCTCAATTACTACTTGCTTCAATCTGGCCCTACCGCCGTGGGGGCGGGAGGGCCACATATTCCCTAGTATATATATATATATATATTTTGACTGGAACCACACCTGCCCCGTTTTTTTTTCCTGTAGGACATTCCGTGGTTCTGCTCTAGCTCCGAAATTTCCCATTAATCCAATATTTGGCAAGGCAGATATGAGCTCCTTGGTGCACTCCCGTGAGTGTGCCAAAGCGACAGCTGTTTCCGCACCCTCCTTCGAGGTGGACCTCGTCGCTGAAAATTGAAATATGGTTCCAGGCGCTTGAATTTGTGGATTTTAGTACTGTAGCCAAGTATTTTTGTTTTCCTACCGTAGAACGACCTCGTGCTCGTTCTGCAGCAGAAAGAAATATACAAAAACTACCTCGTGCTCGTTCTACAGCAGGAAATAAAATACTTGAATACAGTACGAGTAGCCGCATATTCAAGCGACTGAAACCATATTTTCACTTCAACGACTAGGTCAGCATCGAAGGAGGTAATGGAATCTGCTGGCGCTCTGGCACACTCCCGGGAGTGTACCAAGGAGTTTATATCTGCCTTGACAAATTATGTATTAATGGGAAAGTTCCGAGCTATACGTAGCAGAATTACGAAAAGTCGTACAGCAAAAACAAATGGGGTAGATGTGGTTCCCGCATCTCTTTGCCAAGAGATTTGATAAAATCGTTTTTTTTTGTGGGCATTGCAACACAGGTGTGTACAGTAGTCCCAGTACTCGGAGTATGAAACGTACTCGATACCCGAGTAAGCGATTCTGCAATATATATATATGTATTCAGTAATATAGGAGCTATATTGTGTCATTCGTGTATATATCGCCGCCACCGTTCATGTCGACACCGCACCACGCGAGTAAGGTGTGTCGTATTGTCCTGTGCGTCGCATTCTCACCAGCTCGTGCTCTCACAGCCAAATTAAATGCTCTATTACTCGTACCTTTGTGCGTAACCGTCTGTCGTTCGCGCTCTTATCTCCTTTCTACTATTCGTGTCACACATGTATTCACGTTTACTGTAAATTGTTAATACGTACGATACGTGTCGTACGTGATCGTTGTTTTGTATTTTGCGACAAGCGACAGGAACAGTAAAAACAATACTCGACAAACTATTAATAGTAGTTTTACGACCTATGTCGTATTTCGTTTGCGGTTTTTGATGATTATTCGAAAAGCGTTTCTGCAGCAAAAGGTTTATTTTATTAAACCTATCGCGACGGTTGCCTCGTCGGAAACACGCCTTGCCCCAAACCCCCTACCTCTCGAATAAGACTGCGGCATGTAATGTCGACCTCATCAATGATGTGTGCTTCGCTGTCTACCTCGTGCAGGCTCATGATTGGTGGCCAACCGCCGTCAGGCCAACAAATCGGGGACATCGCGGAAAAATTCACCCAAAAACTGTGGTCACTCCAGCCCGGCAGCAAGAGGGTGGAGAATAATACCGAAATCTGGGAAGAGTTGGTCCAGGGGACGGAGGAAGGCATGCGTCCTGGCACAGCTGGGAGCGGTGAGGGCACACATACCGAGGAAGTCGACATGCCGGAGGACTACGTGGACGAGTTGTCCCTGGCGTTCGCCCTCTTTGGCAGGCCTAGTCCCTCGCCGGACCACGATTTGGCGCTCGCGCCCAACAGCGGGCCTAAGAACAAGAAGAGGCGGGCAAGCGGTGGCCCTACACTCGACTCGGGCGATGATGGCGGTGACGGGGATCTCGACAACGACGGCAAGAACGAGGTCGATGGGAAAAAGGCTGACCTGGGTACCCTGTCGAGGCATTCGATCAAGATGATGGTTGCGCCCGGGGAGTTTCAGAGCAGGGGTGACGTGAGGAAAGTCTCGTCGAAAGAAAATGCCCGAGGGGCGGCCACCGATAGCCGGCGCGAGCTTCTTGACCTGATGAAAAATCCCCCACCGGATGCTCAACAGGAAAAAATGGCAGCCGCCGTCGAGAACATCGTTAATCTGCTGGCGCAGAAGAGAGCCCGCGACGAACGCAAGCAGGAGATCGTGAACCTTCAGGGCGAGATCAGCATGCTCGTATCCTTCGAAGAGCACGAAGAAGCTCGCAAGGTGAAGCGAAAGCTCTTAGAGCTATTCCGGACACCCGCCACAATGCCCGCTATGCCAACGCCTGCCGACCCCATTGCCGAACCTGCTGCCGCGGGGACACCTGCCCTGGATGTCCTCGCCACGAACGGCCTTCCGTCAAACGGCATTGGAGGCGACGGTGCTGCCGCGGAGAAACATGCCCTGGACGTCTCCGGCGCCAACGACCACCTGATGAGCGGAACCGGAGGTGATGGCGGTACAGGGGGTACGCCTGTCCTGGACATCTCCGACAACAACGACCACCTGAGGACCGGAACCGGAGGTGATGGCGCTACAGGGGGTACGCCTGTCCTGGACATCTCCGACAACAATGACCACCTGCCGACCGGAACCGGAGGTGATGGCGCTACAGGGGGGACGCCTGTCCTGGACATCTCCGACAACAACGACCACCTGACGAACGGAACCGGAGGTGATGGCGCTACAGGGGAGACGGCTGACGCCCTGGCGAGCGGTACCAGAGGAGGTGACGCTCTTGCGGAGAAGGCTGTCTTGAGTGTGTCCAGCTCCGAGCCCGACAGGGTTCAAGTTCAACGCGGTCGCCATCTTGTGTTACAGCAGATTGATGGCAACACTTCCGGGTGGGGCGGGGCAGCGTGGGGGGAAATATCGATCTAGGATCCATACCGGCCATCCGTTGTCCTCTGCGCGCGACTTGAGGAGCGCACGTGCAATGCGGAAGGG
Source organism: Saccharina japonica (assembly GCA_008828725.1). Lineage (NCBI taxonomy): Eukaryota > Phaeophyceae > Laminariales > Laminariaceae > Saccharina > Saccharina japonica. The sequence goes on along the minus strand of MEHQ01000879.1, from coordinate 31,613 downwards.
GTGGGGGAGGAGGAAAGGGGGAGGTTCGCGGCATTGCTTATCCGGGCCGCTACACACCGTTTTATGAATTATCCCATGACGTTGTTCCTGAATCTCGCCAGTGAAGGAGCGCGCGCGAGGCAGTGTTTTTGGCGAGCCGTTAAATATGGATCAGATGCACAACAATCAGTCTTGTGCACGAGTCCGTTCTGCGTGTGCCTGCGGGGCATAAAACGTACAAGGTGTAGCGTTGTAGCTGGCCCGGTTTTTTTTTGTGTATTGTTGTACTTACCGAAGTGTGCTGCTATATATGAACATATACTACCGCTGCTGTTGTTTTTTTTTCAGGTCGTGTTTTTGTTTTTGGAGAAGGCTGTCTTTGTAGGGTTGTCACGGCCGTTGTTTTTTTGTCATGATTTGTTTTTGTCGCGGGGGAGGAAGGGGGCGGGGGGTGCATCTGCCGTCGTGCTTTTTGGGGGGGTGATCCTGCCCATTTGTTGTTCTTTAGGACTCGTTTCATCATTGGTAGCATGTGTATCCAGCTGATGCTGGTACTGCTACAGTCATATTTAACTGGGGCACGGTTGCTGCTGCCGCGTATTTAATGTCTTTGTCTCGGCGGGCTTTTTGTTTTAGGTGGGAGGGCGTATGTAACGTATATGCTGCCGCTTTATGTGTTGATGTTGCTGTCGCAGTTATTTACCAAATGCGTTCGCACCTTCTGGTGTGTTTTTGTTTTGCATGGCATACGTAAGATCCCGCCAACAACCGCCGTGTAACATTTGTTGGGGGCTGCTGCTGCCTCTTTTTGTTTTCATTTAGGCGAGCGCTAGTTCGCCTAGTTTGTCGTGGCAGGACGTTGCTTATGCGCAGATACGAGTAACTTCGTTCTCTTTCGTGCGGCTTGCTGCTGCCGCCATTTTTGTGTTAGGGGGGGCGCGAGTACGCTTCGTTGGTTACTAAACTTTTCGAGCGTGTAGTATACCGCTGCGGTTTCTTTCCGTTCTTGTTTCGGCGTACCAGGTCTAGCTACGTACTTGTACCGCGCGGTAGGGCATAGTCTGTTGTTGTTGTTGTCTTCACATTAAAAACCGTGCCGGTCTCTCTATCCAGTACCTCCATCTGTCCGTACTAATCCAACACTTGACACGGTCGATTCCCGTGGTCACAGGCTAACTTACCCAAAAAAGGTATACTGAAATAAAAGTGGAACCCGAAGGGTCCGCAAAACGATCAAAGCCAGTCAAAAACAGATCGTCTGGAGCCCTCCGCTCCCCTCTACACGCTATGTGAAGGTAAAAATAAAAATGGAAAAGTCAACATCACCAATCGCAGCAGACAATCATTAACAGTTTTCCCATACGTCCCTGTGTGACGAGGAACGAATAATTCAGTGACAAAATCGAGCAGTATAAAAAAAGCATTGCAACAGACAAGCATTAACAGTTTTCCCAGACGTCCCTGCGTGACTTGAAACACATAATTCAGTGACAAAATCGAGCAGTATCAAAACAGCATTGCATACAGCAGTGTTGCGGATGAAGTGTTCCACACGTGCCAAATGCATGGCAACCACTCCCACGCTCATACTCGTCTGTCAAAACATCCTGACTTTCTCCATACTCTCGTCCTTGCGGAGATTAAGTACTGCTTTGGGCGTGTTTTGGTACGACGGTTTCCCGTTCTGAAAATTCATGGGAAGGTAATGCCTTGTTCATCACCTTTATAACTAATAGGTAGCTTCTTCGGCGAGAGATCCCGCTTTGTAGTCGGAGAGGCGAGAATAAAAAAAGAACACAATCATTACATAAACCACTCGTATTACTCCGCAGTTCGCTTTTAAGTAGCTGGACCGATACCACGTGCCTTCCGGCGCACGCTTGCTTGATGGCGAGCTACACGGCTAATACACGTAGTACACACGAAGTATACAATCTTGAAAAGTAAATACGAGACCAGGCCAGCGGCAGCTACAAGAGGCCGCACACTAATTACTGTACACCCTCCACGATAACAAAAGGAAGCTTCCACGCCCGAAGAAACATAACGATGGCGTTTAATACGCGGGATCGGACCACGATGCGCACAGCTCAAAATGTACACGACATAAAGAAATAATTCGTAAGAAGACAATACTATCTTGCATCACAAACGAACAAAAAGCCGAGTTCCGAAGGAACAAGGTTGTTGCTGTTTGATGATACATATAACTACCGGTTGCACTCGTAGTCGTATATGTATACGTGTATGTCCGACTGGTGGGCCAACAAAACGACCACACGAAACTACTGTTATGGGGGACCTTAGTTAATAGGACCAACGGTACAGCCAAAAAACTATATGTTTAACTAGTTTTGCTGGCAATATTTGGTCCTATTTACTATGGATGTGATCCCCCGTAATACAGTACTCGTAGACAGGATGACTAACAGACAAAAAACCCGTCAGAGGCCTACTATGGAATAAAACGAGAGCTCCTACGAGTATGGCATGCCCAGCTGGAGGGCACGGGCGACAAATGCACACGCAATAAAACAGAGGGCGGAGACAAGGGTCTGACAGCTACCGGTACACAACAGGAAAAGCAAAAATATCCCCCATAAACCAAGTGAAACGAAAGAAGAGAGTGACACAGAATCACTAAACGGCAGAGGACGAAAGGACCATCAATTTGATCGGAAATACACCACGACAAATAAAGAGCAGAGAATACACCACAGTAAGCCCCGTCTCGACAGGTCGCTTCTATATACGACTCCACGGTTCTCCTCCATGCCCGTCACGCTTTACAAACGACAATCGATTGAAAGCACGAAAATTACTACCGTGGGCCTTCAAACGCGAAATACGCCGCGTCGTCCAATACGCACAACAACAAGACGACCAGCCCCAACCGTTTCGTTACAGTACCAGTTGCGACAGATTACGCCAGCGAAGCGTACGTACGACTTAATAAACGTATACTAAAACAACGTCAAGCCAACAAATTTCTACACGACGTTATACGTTAGCAGCCTCCGCCCTCCGGTGTAGTGGACTGAGGGCGGCAGCAGAAGTCGAATAATAGGCATACTCCTTTCGGAATATGAATACTACCAACCGTAAACACCCGCGAACACCAGCGGTAGCAGCAGAATAAAACGCTTACAAACTGGAGGGAAACGGACGAGCCAGCCATTCGATGTCGTGGAGAACGGTGTCACGATAGTCGTAGTGGGCGATCAGCCTCGCTTTCAACAGCCTGTGAGCTGCCTCCTCCACGGCTTTCGAATCGTCTCCCTTGCTCCCGCACGAGCTCACGTCTAGGTGAGGGTCGTGAACCCAGTCGTCGTGTTCGCCATCTACCCCCGCCCAGTCCATGCCCTCCTCGAACTTCTCCAGTCCATCCATCGCATGCAGCATGTTGTGCAGGATGCAGCAAGAGAAGAACATGTTGTCGATGTCGTCCTTGGAGCGGTAGGGGATGTGAAGTTTGAGGAGTCTAAACCGACCTTTGAGGACGCCGAAGAAGCACTCCACGTCTTTCCGCACGCTCTCCAACTCTTTGCTCCACTTCGCCTCGGCAGACGTGAGGGGGCATTTCAAAGGAGCCATCAGTTTTCCCCACTGAAATAACACAATTGGACGGTCGACATGAAGGGGGGAGGGGGGAGGGAGGGGGGGGCTGTAGTCATTGTATTGCACTTGATGCAAGTCGACGAGGGAAGAAAGTGCTGAAATCTTCTCGCGATCAAGATGCAAGGCACGTACCGTAGCGGGGAGGGGGGAGAAGAGCCTACTTAGTGACCCTGGGTTTGAGATACGACTAAAGAGGGAGAGAGAAAAGAAGGGCGAATACACTGAACGGGATAGACAAAAAAGGGCGTCGTCGGTGTGGAGGGATAACGATGTCAGACTCCGACCCTGAAAGAAGACTCCGTACTTGAGAACAGTGACTCATATACTACAAATAATATACATACTCATAATATTATTTCCCTACGTAGGTGTTTTTCCGCGCCATTTTTACAGAGTCTTTTTTCGACCACGAACTCTCGAAATTGGGCATGGCTTCATTTGAGAAACCTACAATACGAAGCCCACACGAACAATACACATAACATATAGAACTAACATTCTACGCAGCTGCCAAAGTTGAGTATCTTCCATTCAATCGGTTGTACTCACAGCTGACGTATTTATAATAATTTTATTTAATACAGGACACATATTTGAGCGTATTCCCAAACTACTGCTGTATACCTGGTACATGTATACGTGTGATACATGTCTCACACGTGAAGAACACAATACGAAGGATTACGTATAGATGTTCTTAGTTCTTAATATATATCTATAAAACAGCAATACCAGGTATGATTATTACTGCAAAGTACCGCGCAAACCCAGTTTTGATTTTTCATAGATAGTTCGCGTTGCCTGAATTCTGCAGCCTCAGTTTTTTTTCTCCTCAGATACAGCATGTACATCCTGCACGAGGGCATTTCATGCAAAACCCGTACGCGTAAGTACGCGCGATCGAGGTATCACACACAGCTTGCAAAGACGAGTTTCGACGAAATCCTTGATGTGTTGTATTTATGTAAAGATATTATTTAATATTAAAAATATAGTGTGGTCCGTCGTCTTCAGTGGGCTCCGTATCACATGAACAAAAACGTGCCTTTTCATACGCTCGCAAAATAATGTACAAGTGCCTACAAGACTTAAAAAAAAAAACAGTCACAAACACAAGAGTCAAAAGGGAGACATTTTTTAACCTAAAAAACAATTCATACGGAACGGGCTCATTCGCAAATGCCTAATGCTCTACATACGGTACATGTACAATGTGGAACAAGCGCCGGGCGTATCACACAGGTTGCATATAGGCTATACTTGATTCTGCCAGCAAATTTCAATCATCAACAATAACCTTCCCATACTCGTGTCATATGTTTTCTTTTTCTTATTGGCCCACGCACGCCAAGCGATCGATCATATTGTATGCTCGTCTGCTGTTGTGAGCAAGATTCCAGATTTCCGCACGCATTGCCAGCTTGTCGTCCCCCTCACTACCTTGTTGGCCCGCGGGGGACATCAACAGCAAGTCAAACAATGGACGCAAAAATAAGATCTGTACGCAAAATGATGCCGGCAGATGAAAAACCAAAGACTACTATCAAATACGTCCGTATCTGCCACTCAATCGGGCGAAGGCACACCTGATGTCTTTGTGATGAGGATGAAATACAAAGGCGATAGAACAGCAGTACTCTTACATACCCGATTCACACCTGCTGCTGCAAGCTTCAACGTAGCGACATACAGCGCTATGAACTACTACACCAGTGCCGCCGGTGTACACCATTGATACCACAAACTCACCGGATAATAGCCATTGTCCACAATGAGATAGTTGCCCTTCTGCTCGACCAACGAGCCGTCCGCGGCTCTGAGGAGGAAGGTGTCCTCGGCGTACAAGGGGTCGTACCGAATAGTCTGGACGGCCTGGTCGTGTCGGATGATGGTCTTGTCGTTGTGGGCACCGGGGAAGCCCTGGGTGATGGCAAGGGCGCGGCCTGAGTGATCAACAGTTGCCTGGTACGCGATCGTTGGGAACCCTTCCTTGCCTGTATAACTAAGGGCAAGGGAGTGCTTGCGGCAACTCCAGCGGATGTGGGTGACATCCGTCGACCCGACCGCCCCCGTAAACCCGAACCGATTGTAGTCGTCTAACACCTTCTTCAGGTTCTCTCCAGTTGGTAGACCAATATGCTCCTCGTAGAGGTCAGCAGCGAAGTGTCCGCAGAACTTGTGGAACCCGGCCTGCGCACTCTGCTCGCTGATCAAAGCTAATTGGCGGATGTCATCAAAGCAGCTCCCCCGGCTGAGGACCTGGAGGGCTGTTAGCGCCTGTTCACCACGGAGCAACAGCGGTCGAGGCATGGTCAGAGCAACCGCGGTGACTACCATCGATAATCGTCAGGGTTGTGCAACGCAGTACATTGGCGTGGAACATTTCGAGTCCTCTCGCACGCACCAAGGTGGTGCATCACAGTTGGTATATATGAAAAACCCGGTTTAATTGAGAGGAAAGAATGCACGCGCACCTCCTTCAAACGCACCACTGCTGTAGGCTGCCATGTACTTCATACAGCGTGGACATAAGACACCCAACCGATAGAGACTGCAAAAGTTGTGACTCCTGTACGTAGGTAATCCAACACGGCCGGGTTGCTGTCCACGTCTTGCGCCTGAATGTACTACGTAATACACCAGGTACTGCTGTAAATAAGATACCAATACGTCCCACACTATAAGAACACTTTATTATATATACTACAATAATAACGCTGATTATATTGTCGGACATATGAGTACACATCTGGACAAAAAAACACAACAAGGCCACGCTCGTGCTGGTAACCCTTTACTACAACTACACGCAAGCTACACGCGTGAAAACACACAGATCAACGTAATAAGTAGTCGGTCACTCCCTCTCACCCTTATCTCGACGGGGATGCTTGGTCGTCCGACAGCGCCGCACTCAGAGACGGGGAACCACCTGCGCTCCTTGACAACTTTTACCAACTGCAGGAAGAAGACATGCGGCACGCGAAAGCGCTTGCGAAACGTTTTCGCTGCGTTGGACTCGTGGTTGAGGAGATCAGAGTCTCGGAGCATCTGAGCCCACGCAGACGCATTGTAGTCGGGGCGAGGGTAAACTTGGCGCGTCAGCTTCTCGCGGGGGCCGTTGCCTTCCTCATCGCTGTCGGTGTCGAAGTCTTTCATCACCGTCTCCCACAAGGCGACTGTCCTCGTCCTCGCTAAGTTCTGCTTTTGCTTGGCGAATGACGCGATCGCAACTGCGAGAGTGGCAAGGGTCTCGTAGTCGTCGCCATCACTATCCGATTCCATGGGCTCGTGGTGATGTCTGGCACGTGCGGGAGCCAAGTGGGACAGAGCAGAACACTGGGCACAAGCGTCTTGTGTGCTGTTTCAGGATACATTTGGACGCGTGTTGCCTTCCACGATGTGTGGAAACCCGTCACGATGCCAAATCCAATCGCCAGTTTCAATCGTGATCTCGATCGGAAATGGGGCCCCATTTCCGAGTGGAGGGCGACTTGAAAATGATAATTGAAAAACTTGATCGAAAATGGGCCCACTTTCAATCCCGTAAGAGAGCCAATCGGTTTTGAAAACTGAAAACGTTCATTTTCAGTTTTCAGAACCCACCCGTAAGAGATGGCCTTAGAAACAACTGTAGTTTAGTGTCCATCGCCGAGTAGCCCGATCGGCTTCCCTCTGTGCGTTTGTCCTTTTGATCACAGCAACTCCAACAGCAGCAACAGACAACGCAAGCGAATGCGGAAGCTACCACGCCCCCAACCGCTGACAATCAGCAGCACCTTGTCCCTACTACTTATGTCATTGCGGCAGCAAGCGGATAGGGCTGGTGGTATCTTGTGTGTGGTGTTCCAGTGGGCTCGGCGGTTATGAAAATTCAGGCTTTGGGCAAAACGAATTTGCTGTGCGTGAGGCACAAACGAGGGCTGCCTTTGACAGGTTGCCTCACGCCACTGACGATTATAGAAGCTACCAGGCTCGCCACTGCCCAGCCACAGCAGCGTCGTGTTTCCGCTGCTTATGTCGCAGCTGCACCAAGCGCGCAGGTCTTGTCTTATATTTATTGTGTCTCGTGTGCTAGCAAGGTTGGTGGTTACGAAAAAGCTGCTACGCGCTCAAGGTTTTGCTGTGCGGTACGCCATGGAGCATAAAAGAGGCCTGTTTTTGAGGGGTCGCCTGACACCACTCGCGATTACAGAAGCTACCGGGCTTGTCACCGCCCAGGAACAGCAGCGTCGTGTTTCTACTACTTATTTCGCTGCTGTGCCAAGCGGGTAGGGGTGGTGTTGTCATGTGTGGCGCGTTCTAGGCACCTTGGTGCTTCCAAAACCAGTTCGGTATGTACGTTTCGGTGCTCGCTTTTCTCTCCCGCTGCTCGTTTTTTTTTTGCGGCTTGCGAACAGACCACACCGGCGGGGCGTTTATTTTCGACCAAAAACGACAGACTTTTGTTTTGGTCAAAATTCTTGGTAAACATTTGGTGGCAACGGGGGAAACCCTATATTATGGGCCAGGAAATCATCGTTATTTTTGGTCTCAGTTCCTGCAGGGGGCAAAAATCTGCAAAACCTCCAGGAACTGAGCTCAGTTCTTGGCGGTCTCTCCGGCCTCCAAGAACTGAGAGTTACTTGAATGTTTTGTTCTGTCACTACAGCAGCAGTACTACTGCCCATCTGCCGAGCATATCTGTCACCCACGCCAAAGCATCACACGGTCGGCGAGCTGTGTACCTACGGGCTATGGTGCTTGCGTAAGTTATCGCTTCTCCCTCGCATGGAAGGATACCAGCAGCATCAACGGCAAAAACGGCAGCAGCGATGGCGATTCGACGCCGCAGTAGCAGCAGCATCAGCAGCAGCGGTGGCGGCAGCAGCAGCGATGGCGATTCGACGTCCGCGGCGAAAACCCAGCCGTATTTGGATGCCGAGACCACGCTCGCGGTGGTGCGGCGGCCGTTGGCTTTTCGTCGTTTGACGCAAACAAGACAAACCAATACTCTACAGAACCAGTTTCAAAAATGAGAAGCCATAATAGATGGTCCTTATTTCTCACGCACATATTTCTGGATCCTCAAAACTAGTAAAATATTCGCCAGAAATCACGGCTCAAACATTTCCCATAATAGTTGGTCATAGGGTCAAAACTAGAGGTGGGCACCGGTAAAAACAAAACCGGTTTAAACCGGTTTTTGGAAACGCAAAAGGCGTGTACGAGTAGCCGGTTTTTGTAAAAAAAAAACGCGGTGTTTTTCGCCGGTTTAAACCGGTTAACCGAAAACAGGATAAAACCGGAAAAAACGGATAAAACCGGATAAAACCGGAAAAACCGGATAAAACCGGATACAAACGGTTTTTAAACCGTACAAAACCTGTTTTAAACCGGATAAAACCGGATAAAAACCGGATAAAAACCGGTTTGAACTGGTAGCACCGGACAAGGTTTTCACTGTTTGTTATAGCTCAAGAATTTCTGGAATTAGTTTTCGAATGCAGGCACGTTCGCCGCCGTGCTAAAACTGCAAGTGGTGTGGCAAGCCGCCAAACCCTTAACCCGCCGTGAGGCGCATCGTAATTTTTACCCACTACGAAAACCCCACGAAGCTTAATGAGTCAGGCTAACCCGAACTAATTGCCCCGCTCCTTCCCCTGCGGAGCAATGTAACTCTCACAACTCACAGTTGCACTATTTACATACGGAGTATATATTTAACAACACACAACGCAACAATCGAACCGACTTGTTGCAACCTGGTTCCCCCCCTCTCTTGAGCGACAGGGCGGGCGGGTGGGAAAGTCGATCGATTCAAATTTGTCGCGCTGTCTTCTACCACGCTAGTACAAAACGTACTACGCGGTACCTCTGTAATAACAAGACACGCGCGGCTGCTGAAGAACTATATCTGCAGTCTCTGCTACTCCGACACTCTCGTAGCTGTCTGCTCTTTTCTAAGCCACCACGCCGAGACTGACTGCGTGCCTCGTGCTATCTTCGTCGGCTTAATACAGATATATTAACCCTCAACCCCTGTTCGAAATCCAATCCGCCTCCACAAACTCCGCATTCCTGCGTAAAGCTACATTTTGTTATAGCTCAAGAATTTCTGGAAGTAGTTTTCGAATGCAGGCACGTTCGCCGCCGTGCTAAAACTGCAAGTGGTGTGGCAAGCCGCCAAACTCTTAACCCGCCGTGAGGCGCATCGTAATTTGTACCCACTACGAAAACCCCACGAAGCTTAATGAGTCCGGCTAACCCGAACTAATTGCCCCGCTCCTTCCCCTGCGGAGCAATGTAACTCTCGCACCATAAGGCAAGTCTGGGCATTAATCGTACGTGCCCTCCTACTTTTCCTACTACTACTTCTACTAGTTACTGCTCGTATTCTACCCTGGCCTTTCGAGTACGAAACGAACCGACCTGTTTTCTTGAGTATTGGGCAAGGAACACTCGATACTTCCAACTACTTGGACGCTGGCTATTCGCCTCCGGGATCCCTCACGCCGCTAACTGTGTTGCGTTTCCGCTACTCCTTCTCGAGTGCGGCGAGTACTGTACCGGGTCTCGGCCACTGTGTTTCCTACCTGTCGTAGGTGCCAACGCTACCTGTACGAAGGGTTCCATCTCCCTGACTACGTACTTTCCCTCCGCACGACGTGGCCCAGCGGCCAGCAGCCCCCCCCCACTCCTACTGAAGAGGCGGCCCGCTGAGTAGTTGCCGCGATGCTGCAATGACTCTTCCCCCGGCACCCTTTCAATCCCCACGGGCGGAAACACGATGTACTGTGCAACATCTGCGATCGATCTTTGTTCTCTGACGCGTGCTGCACTTCGAATGTGTCAGATATAAAAACGGCGGTGTGCGTCGGTCAGCGCTCGGGGGTGGGCTTGTCCGTTAGCGCACGCCCCCAAAGCTGAGGCTCCGCGAACAGGGAAAATACGACGGTGCTAATCCAAACCCTGTGATCTTCCCTCGTCATCTGCTCACCGATGAATACCTGTTTTTCCATCCCGGTGATATACCCTTCGTCTTCCATACTTGCGACTCCGGTGCCAGGTTTCTCTCAGAAGGGGAGCACCAGGTCACAGCTGCCGTGACTGGCGCCTGCTACTGGAACGGTCCCGTGCCCTCTATACCCCGCTCTTCCCCCGGCTACAATCGTACAGTCCGAGGTTGGCAGGTTCCATCCCGTTTTCATATTGCGAAATACACGCATACTACTATAGAGGTGCACCATGTATTTTCTGAGGGTGGTCACTCGAGAAACTCTATACCTCGCCCACAACTTACTTTCGAGGCAAATAAAAGTGCTACCCGGTGAACAACCCCATGGCCTAAAGTATCAAAAGAAACTCTCTACAACACCAGAATGATATTCCGGAAGTTTGGGGCTAGGGAGCCCCGTCACGTAGAAAAACAGTCAGCCACACAAAGTGCTACGACCTCTATCGTAGCACGTGTTCACAATAACTTGCATACATCCGGTGAAAACTTCGCTTGTTTGTTAAGATGCACGTCAACGTAAACCCCCTGCACATTTCGTGCGTTGACGCTTCCGTGTGCCCGCTTCAATGACCAATGCACTACGTCGTCCCTATCTCCTGACATGCTGTCCTGCTCTGGTGGGGGCAACGAGAACGGTGTGCGCAGACAGGTTTTGGCGGACAGGCGCCACGAGCCCGTACAGGCTACGCACATGCTCCGTTTACCGTGAGACGCTAAGGAATTGATGTTCCTGGTTCTAAACACGATACCGCAATCTCTCACCCTTCCTCCCAAACCCACTGCCTGTGCCGGCCTCGCGTCGGCATTAGCCTGCTCTCTGGCCGTTCCCGCCGGACCGGATCGAAGCCACGAGATGTACCACTACAATTGGTGCTTTACATTATGTGGTCACGTGTGGCAACATGCCTCCGTGCACCCTTGCTCTGTTGTATGAGAGGGGTGGTGATAGGTTCGCGCGGTTGGCCTCTGATTGTCGGCTTGGCCGCAGTTTTTCGGGGGGGAGGGGAAATTCCTCCGATACCTCTGTTCTGGACAGGTTCAAACGACCGCTGAACGCGTCCGAAACCCGACGCTGGATATTGAGTGCCTGCTTGGGCACTCGTTGTATTGCGCGTGAGAGGGAGCGCGTTTATCGCCTCTCCTACATGTATGGACCGCTGCATAGTCTAAGACCGAGACGGGGGAGCGGGCGACGCGATTAAGACGACCCTGTGCTCATCTGCAAGTTATCTCTGACTGATAGGTGGTTGTCCTCGTGGACGTCGCGACAAAGGCGTCGAGTCCACCCCCCCTTCCGGTGTGCGCTCTGTTCTGGCATTGAAGAGTGTAGTTGTAGGGTCTCCTCCCCGTATTAACGTGCGCCTTCGGTTTTTGCTGAGTAACTATGCTGGCTCTAACGATACGTTACAGTGCGAGGGCTCGGCCGCCGCGGCCGTGACCTCCTGGCACTCCGGGAACCCCGACCGCCAGCAACGTCGGCCGACGACCGACTACGGTCGAGTCCCCGACTATGGGAGAGGTATTGGGCTTGTTCTGGGTCTGCTATAACGTTCGCGAGAAATGTCTGATACGTCTGCCTTCCTCGTAGTTTGAGGACTGCTGTAGAGTCGGCTTGTCTGAGACTTACTAACTCTATGCTTAGTGTTCTTTGGCGGCGCTACGGCGCGCCGACGTGGGGGAAACGGTGTCTGGATCGGTATGCCTGTTCAGTTCTGACTTCTTCACTTTGTATGGTATATTGGCGGACAGGTCGTTGACGATGCGGACCTGTCGGTGACGACTCCCCCCGGCTGTATGGGAGAGGCAATGAGCTTGTTCTGGGTCTGCTTTAACGTTCACGAAAACATCTGATATGTCTGCCTTGCTCCTAGTGTGAGTACTGCTGAGGGTGTGCTTGTCTGAGACTTACTGAACCGCGATTATTGTTGTTTTGGGGGCGCCACGGCGCGCCGAAGCGGGGGAACGGTATCTGGGTCTGTATCTCTGTTCGGTACTCCTTTCTTCGCTCTGTATGTCGTATTGGCGGAACGGTCGTTGATGATGCAGGTCTGTCGGTGACGACTCTCGCCGCAGGTGACACCCTCAGGGTCGGTACCCCATGCGCCAAAGACTTCGTATCACTAGCCATGTTTTTCGCGTCGTATAAACGCCTTCTCCTAGTTGTTCGGATTGCCGGTATGTACTACCGGCGCTGCTATGATTGCCGTATTGCACGCGAGTTTTTGCTGTACTCTAGTTGCAGTTGCGTGCACCGGTACCTTCCCGGTGATTGTTGTGGTAAGTTGGTCAAAGGCTTTGAGTCCTTTCTAGTTCCCGGACTATCTCTAGAAAAATATGAGGGGGGGTCAATCGGAGAGACTGCCAAGCCGCCTCACACCGACCGGACGACGCCCCTGCGACACTTCGGTGTTGTTCCGTGACGATCTGTCTGATCATGGTCGTGTAGGTTTTGCTAGCCGGTGCATAATATCCTCTCTCGTCTAGGCGTCGAGGTTTCCTTCACCCTGGGTAACCTTCACTGCGTTACGTACTGTATGTGAGTTCTGAGGTTGACTGCGCCACTCTCCATTAAGAAGCCGCGCGCGTGTAGACCCGCTACCCCTTCGCAGCAGTAGCACCATGCCCACCGATGGCAGTCCTGAAATCAAGGTGGTCTTGGTCTATCGTTTGACGCCGGAGCTTTGTGCCGTCGCCGCGAAGCGGTTCCTGATAAACGGCCAGCAAGTAAGTATGAGGTACCTTCCACCTACTACTACGTACTACGGTACCTGTTTGATTATGCTACTTGACAAAAAGTCCTTGGCAAAATTATGCCCCAGCCATAACAGCAGTTGTGATTGATTGTGATTCCAGATACTCACTCGTGCCCTTCGTATATTCGTTGCAATCACAGGCAGTTCACAACTAAAAACATTCACTCACATTTATACTCAGACGTGCGTACCATATATGTATAAAAACATACACCCAAATAAACACCCTACCCAAGCATGTACTAGGCCTCTACCTGGTACACAATTACAGTAATATCTGTACTCGAACCACAAAACTGTTGAAGAGGGGGCTGACGCTCGCCATTCGGGTGCAAAAACAACTACTTTGCGTTGCAAGGAACGGCAGGTTCGTGGGGTGCGTTTTAAACTTGATTTTAGTATGTACCTGTGTTTGGCCCCGAACGGACCAGGTATACCTGTTTTTGGCCGCTGACGTTTTTTTTATTTATACCATTCTACAAAAAAAAACAAAAAACGACATCCTTTTAGAGAGGGTGGAAATGGTCACTACTACTACTACTACTGCTACTACTACTACTACTGCTACTACTACAACAACAACTACTACTACTACTACTACTACTACTACTACTACTACTACAACTACTACTACTACTACTACTACTGCTGCTACTACTGCTGCTACTACTGCTACTACTACTACTCCTACTACTACTACTGCTACTACTGCTACTGCAACTACTACTACTACTACTACTATTCGCACTCCTAAAACGCTGCCCATTGATTGTATTTACCATACCATGTTACTGTTACCACTATATATATATACTACTACTGCTGTACGTACTGCTGTGGTGCTGGACATTGAATCACGTTGGCCTCGTACGGGCGGAGTGGGTGCCGGGGTTGTGGGGATAGGGGCGTCGCACGTACATGTCAGCGAGCAGCAAAGGCCACTCTCTTCTTTGCAGGAGTTCGAGCGTTTCCCGGAAAAATTATTGCCGGGGCCCGGAGAAAGTTTTTTTATTAATTTTTACAACTACTACAACTACTACTACTACTACTACTACTACTACTGCTACTACTACTACCACTACTACCACTACTACTACTACTACTACTACTACTACTACTATACTAATATACTACTACTACCACTACTACCACTGCTCCTACTACTGCTACTACTACTGCTGCTGTGCGTACGTGCGATATTGATTGCACCATACCATATGTTACTGTTTCAACTATACAGATACTGCTACTACTACTGTTTTACGTACGGTGCTGTACGCTGAAATCACACTACTAATTGTTGTTGTAGTGGGTGGGTAGATCGGCTTTGTACTTTTTCGCGGCTCCAAGGGCTCCGCGTGGATGTCGGCATAATATCGTGTGTCACTTTACCTAATTGGTGGATTGCGTTATCGGATGTGGATCGTGGACAATTATTCTTTGATATTTTTGTTTTTGTCCGCTGTACCGGCCCCGCCTTGGCGTAGTTCGGGGTACCACTTACCAAGTACAATATTTAATAGCCCCTGCTGCTGATTGCTGGACATATCTCGTCGTGCGGTAAGACTGGTGTTAATAGTCACTGTGCCATATCGACAGCATCGAGGCGCCGTGGCTAACGTGGCCCAATCCGTCGCACCCTTCGCCGCTCGGAAGACCGCGCGCCCGCCGCTCGGTCAACCGCGCGCCTGCCGCTCGGTCGTCGGCGCGCCCAACGCCGCTCGGTCGACCGTGGCGGACTTGGGCCGCCCTTGTCAGTCGCCCGCCGCTGCCGCTCCCTCGGTCGCTCGCCCGCCCGCCGTCGCCCTTGTACAAAATATTACCAGGACAGGTCGACGCGAGCGCACTCGGCGCGTCGCCGCCAAACCAGAGGCAGCCAGCATGGCTTCGGATGCTTGGGTTCTACGCCCAGTACATCGCACTTGGCGTGTCTCTTCGCGGCGCCGAACCATATTGCTTGGGGCCAGACGTTCGCCCGGCGGTGAAAGCGGTGAAAAAATAAGTTTCAGGAAAGCACTTAAACAAAACAATTCAAAACCTCCACGGTCAAGAATATATAAAGGTATTTTTGAGCCGAAACAGAAACTAAATATTGAAGGTATTTGGAATTGATAGTATAGTACGAGTGACTCGATTTCCCGAAAACGCATACCTGGTACAGTACAAAAGTTGAGATACTGGTTGTATCGACCAACTTGTTTCGGAGAACTTGTTACGGTGGATTGTTTTCTTTGTTTTAGGGGTGGGGGTGGATACGATTAATTAATATCCTGCCGACCGACGCCAGATGAAAGGTGGCTGAGTGGGACACCAGAGTGTCCCTTGACAGACCTGCCTGTTAAGCATGTCCTTGGTGTTACTAACTTTTGTGTATCTCAGAAGTAGAAGGGAAACCGCCCTATTAATCCCAGAGCCGAGCTGGTATCTGGGGCCTGGTAAGAGCTCATCGCCCTTCCATTTTCATGTATATCTTTATTACGAACGCCATTCAAGCAATACGAAAACGACCAATCACCTACTTTGATTTAATTACGGTCTTCCAAAACCGTATTATTACATTGAGCTAATACTAGTCTATTTTATTATATATAGGCTGCTACTCCGTCTGTCTGCTGTCTGTATGTCTGTCTGTAATTGGATTGTGCTATTCAGAGCGGTTCAGCCCCGCGTGCCCCCACGGGTAGGGAGGCTGGGTGCCACAACCCGCACAACACGGGGTTCCATGCCGCGCCGAGTCGTGTCCGTGGCACAATCCCGACGAAGTTCTGACAGCCATCTAGCCAGCCTACCTGCTGACTTACAATTTTTGAGTTACTATTCTGGCAGCTGATTGGTTGCCCAAGTCCATGCCAGACATCGCTGGCTCTTTCTAAAAGAACGGTGCCGAAAAGAGCCACCAACGTTCCGCCACACCCGGGGGTGATAGGGTCCCATTCCCGGATCATAAATCCTTTCATATTTGTACAACTCCGACTAACCGGGGACTAAAACGGCGACTCCCGGGGTCGACTCTGCCGCGCATGGTATGGAAACCCCACTCCCGTCAGTTGGTTGCTGATTGGCTGAGTCTCAGGGAGCAAGCGGCACCCAGGGACGATAAGTTCCCATGCGCAGATCATGAATCCTTCCATACATCTACAAATCTAACGACCCGGGGACGAAAACGGACATCCCCCGGGCCGATACCGCCACGCAAGGTGTGGAACCTCCAAACCCACGGGCCAATTTACAGTTGGCTAGATCTCATGGAGCCAGCGCGCGGCGAGAGTTGCCCCTCGGGGCAACGGTGACTTCCCGCCGCACCCCGGGATCATATATTACCATCTCCGGGTCAGAAATCCTTCCATACATCTACATCTCCAACGACCGGGGGACAAAAACAGACATCCCCCGGATCGATACCGCCCCGCAAGGTGTGGAAACCCGAACCCCACAGGCTAATTTACAGTTGCCTAGCTCTCATAGAGCCAGCGTGTTGCAAGAGTTACCGCTCGGGGGAACGTCGAAGTCATGCCTCACCTGAGGATAATGGAGTCTCATCCCCGGATCAGGGATCCTTCCATACATCTACAACTCCAACGACCGGGGGACGAAAGCGGACATCCTCCGGGTCGATACCGTCCCGCAAGGCGTGGAATCCCTAACCCCACCAGCTAATTTGTGGTTACCTGGCCATTGAAGAGCCAGCGTGCTGCGAGAGTTGCCCGCCGCTGAAACGTCAAAGTCCCGGTGCACCCGGAGATGATTACGTGCTACTCCTGGATCAGAAATCCTTCCATACATTTATTTACAACACAACGACCGGTAGGACAAAAACGGGCATCTCCCGGATCGATACCGCCCCGCAAGGTGTAGAAACGTGAAATTCCCAACCCCACAGGCTATTTTACGGTTGCCTCGCCCTCATAGATCGAGCGTGTAGCAAGAGTTACCCCTTCGAGGCACCATCGAAGTCCCGTCGCACCCGGGGATGAAAATGTCCCATCCCCGGATCAGAAGTCCTTCCATATATCTACAACTCCAACGACCCGGGGACGAAAACGGACTTCCCCCGGGTCGATACCTCCCGGAAAGATGTGGAAACCCCACCACCACTGGCTGATCGTTGATTTTTCTGGGACGCTGGAGTTTATAGAGCCAGAGCCCAGCGAGAGTTGCCCTTCGGGGCAACGGCGAGGTACCGCCGCACCCTGGGATAATTAAGTTTTATCCACGGATCTGAACTATTTTCGTATATCTACAACTACAACAACCCGCGGACGCAAACGGACACCCCCCTGGTCGATACCGACCCGCAAGGTGTCCAAAATCCAACACCACTGGCTGATTGCTGATTTGACATGGGCTATGGAGTTCATGGAGCCAGCGCGCATCGAGAGTTTCCCCTCGGGGCAACGGCAAGGTCCCGTCGCGCCCGGAGATGATAATATGCCCTTCCCGGATCTGAAGTCATTCCATACATCTACAACTCCAACAAACCTAGGACGCAAGCGGACATCCCCAGGGTCGATACGGCCCCGCAAGGTGTGGAAAACCCTACCCCACCGGCTGGTGATTTCGCTGGGGTTAATAGAGCCAGCGCGCGGTGAGATTTCCCGTCGGGGTAACGGCGAGGCGCCGCCGCACCCGGGGAGGATAATGCCCATCCCTGGATAAATTCAACAACCTGGCGACAAAAATAGCCACACACCCCGTATCGATACCGTCCCGCAGGTGTGTAAACCCCAACCCCACGGGCTGATTTATGTTTCGGCCGGGGCTCATGGTCGATGTTCCGCTGCACCCGGAGATGGCAACGTCCCACCTACAAATGATAC
This sequence comes from Saccharina japonica, assembly GCA_008828725.1. Taxonomy (NCBI): domain Eukaryota; class Phaeophyceae; order Laminariales; family Laminariaceae; genus Saccharina; species Saccharina japonica. Next base: position 13,449 of record MEHQ01000879.1, on the reverse strand, counting down.
ATGCTTTAATACATTTACACCTTGAACCAGAACGGCCATCCCCGGGGTCCATACCGCCGCGCATGGTGGTTCGATTGTTTCGATTCAGAGTGATATAAATACATCACAGCACACTGTTTATGAGGGTACTATACATCACAGCACTCTATTGATGAGCGTACTGTACATCACACCACACTGTTGATGAGTGTACTATGTACCACACCAGGAACGTATATACTACTATGGGCGACGCCGAGCTACGTAGCGGTACGGGTAGAGCCGTGGCCGTACCGCTAGTATTGATGAATTTAGACAATAGAGGGAAACGATACGTAGCAACTGCGTTATGGTTGTTTCGTTATGAGGACAAACGTTGCCCTTGCGGTATCAAAGCAAAGCACATGAATAGCTTCGTTGGGCAAGCTAACAACGTTGAATGTCTGTCGAAGCGTGTAATAAGAACGACTTTTCATCAGAAAAAACAGACGTTTGTTTTATTGTTTTTGGGCCTGCTGGGGAGGGGGGGGGGCGTTATTTTGCGGCGTGCCCTTCGCGTGGCCCTTGACTTAATCTGTGTATTTCTTCTTTTCGCGAAATATGTATTTACAACAAGTCAATGCGGATATATGTGCGGTATATTTCCGTTTTGTCCTTCTCGTATACCAGCATATACTAGGTAAATTGCTGCAAGGGTATGTTCGATAGAGTACGTACCGAAGTATACCGGGGGAATTTTCTTGGTAATACCGGTTCCCGACACTTCACTAAGTTCGGTACTTTTCAATACCGGTTCAGTAAGTTCGGAATGTTTTCAATGCCGGTACTCGAGATTTAGGTAAGTTCGGTACTTCCCCCCGTATAAACCCCGGACACCCGTATACCCACGACCCCAATACCGGGGGTACCGGCATTTGTTCAGTAAGGCCTCGATATCGACCCCCGACACTTCGGTAAGTTCGGTGGTTTTTCGATACCGGCACCAGACACTTCGGTAAGATCGATGTTTTATCGATACCGGTATCCGACACTTGGGTAAGTTCTGTATTTTGTTACACCGGTACCCGGTACCTCGGTACGTTCGGTACGTCTACCCGAATATACCCTGAGTATCGGCGTACCCTCGACCATAGTACCAGCGGTGTTCGGTGCGGCGTCGATACCTGGGAATCGGGTATGTTCCCGGTATGCAACACGGGCACACGGTATGACATCATACATGGCATGATTTGTGGCGGCAGCAAGCACCAGTCTTCTCTACACTCGCGTATCTGGTCCTTGGCTCTAGAGTATTACAACGCACTCATCTCACACCCACCAGACGGCTGTAGACACAACGCAACAACCGGGAGTAGGGAGCGAAATGATAGCTAATCTTGTCACCAAGTCGAGCCGTTGGGGTTTCAGGCGTTCCTAGGCGGTGCCACGGCACGCTCTGCGCCAACTTCCGGCAGTGGAAGAACCTCCGACTGCTCGCACGACAAAGTACTCGCATCGTGAATCCTTTCATATATACGGACCTGAGCGCGACCTCTCGAATGCATCGCCGCTCAAATGATATTAAACAATCATGTGCCAGCAGCATCAGCAACGAGACGTCGCCGATGATCTATATTGTATGCCGAGCTTCGAAGTTGGGAGGTTGGGCTATAGACTGGGTTTCACGGGTAGCTCTCGATGGCACTGGCACGCGTGAGCTGTATCAACTGTGCAGTAGAGCCCACACCAGCAGCACATTGCCCAAGTTGGAGCTGCTGCTTCCGCCTCTCTGCTGCTGTGTTATATTGTTGTTGTAGGTGGGGTTGGTGTTGCTGCTAACCTTGCTGCGGCTAGCTATGTGCTTGGGATGGCGGTGGCGGCATTGCCGTTTCTCTACCATTGCCGCCGCCATCTGTTTTCTGTTGCTACGAGTACGTATTCAGGGTATGTTCGGTAGGGTACCTAGCGAACTATACCGGGGGTAGTTCATCGGTAAATATAGGTACCTGACACTACGGTAAGTTCGGTCTTTTTTCAATAAGGGTACTCGACACTTCGGTAGGTTCGTTTTTTATTTCAATACCGGTACTCGGCACTTCGGTAAGTTCGGTATTGGAAAAGTATCTGTACGCGACACTTTGGTACGTTCGGGTATTATTTCAGTACCGGTACCCGACACTTCCGTAAATTCGGTAGTTTTTCAAATACCGTCGTACCCGACACCTCGGTAAGTTCGGTACGCTCACCTAAGTATACTCCGGGTCTACCCTTGATCACAGTACCTGGGGGACGGGCATTTGTTCGGTAGTGTGCTTGATACCCTACCGAACGCTTCGATAACTTCGATATATTTTCACTACCGGTACCGGACATTTCGATGAGTTCGGTACTTTTTCGGTACCGGTACCCGACACTGCGGTAAGTTCGGTACGAGCAATAAATATACCCCTAGTACTGGTATACCCTAATGAATATTACCATCATTTTTAATTATGTACCTGGATCGCACGACCCTTACCACGCATAGCTGTGTATACGCCGCAAAGCACGGTAATATCTCAACTTCAGGCGTTGACGTTTGAGACGCGAACAATACAGGCTCGTACATAGTCAGGACGGAAAACGAAAAATTGCCAAGATCGCCAGTGGATTGTGGGCTGTGTGCGTAGGTTTTCGCCTCATTTATCGTTATCGTTATCGTTTATGGGAAAGTTCGTGTTCGATTCGGTAACGGTTATCCTTATCGTTATCGTTATTGTTTGTCGTCTTCTTCGCGGTTATGGCAGCGAAATTATTAGAGTTTTGGTATCTTAACACTTGAACTACTGTAGTTCGCACAATGAGCCATTGTGATGCGAATGCCCGACATTCACATATTTATTAGCCGTAACACCCAAAACACTCATCCCTGTTTTTTTGTTCGAATCATCTTACCTGGCCAGCTGTTAGCCAATGAAGGGGCGCCCCCACCGTAGTACACATCCATCGACCTCATCCCGCACAGCATTGAGGTTGCCTGCCACATAGAACCTTAAGAAAATGCGAAGGAGAACAGCACAGGTTTGTATCGTAGATAGTAATACGGGTGTTTAACTTTGCACAACAACCACGTTCGAGGCCAAAGGTTGTCGAAATACCAACGTTTCTGTCGTGTTAAGAGCATCTTGTGATGTTTTGTACTTTGCACAACGCGTTCGCAGAGTTTGTCGGTCCCGAACATTGCCAAGACCCGTGACGTTTACATTGTGCATCAAAAACAGGTGGTTTGTTTTGGATAGCGTTTTTCAAGGCCAGCGGTTGTCAAAGCCCCTGGTTTTGTCACGTTTCACGGTAATTTTTGAGATTTCATAGCGTACGCAACGTTTTCGCGGGGTTGCACGATCTAAAATATTGCCGAGGTTCCTCACAGTACAGATTGAGGCACCTTGCGGGGTTTCTACTCTTGCACAACTTGCCCTAGATATATTCCGAGTATACAAGTTGGTAAAGTTGGGGGTTTCAGGGTTTTGCGACACCGTTTGGGGTTGTCGGCATTGCACTCTGTCTCACGAAAAACAAATTGCGACCACATTGCACAACGGGGGGTTTCGGCCACCTTTGGAGCTAGTCCTGTCCTGTACTCGAACTTACAAGCTTGTCGTAAGGCGAGGGTGTGCTACCGCAGAGCTTGTCAGCAATAATGGAGGGCCTTCGTAGTCGCGAGGTGGCAGCTCAGCGTCTATATTTTATTAGTTACTTCACGACATTTACAGTACGAGTACGTAGCTTACATCAATACGATGTGATACTGGTTAATCAACGATGCACTTTCAACACATGAAGAAGTGTCACGACTCGCGTCGCCAACCTCACGTGCGTGTGCTGACTGCCCGACGTACGTGTAACAAACTTTACCTCTTCGCTTCACCTGGCTGACAAAAATGCAAAATCAGTAGGCAGTAATTGCGAATAAAAGAACGTCGACCACATCTGAACAAATATAAAACGAGGGTATCATACGTAGATTTAGGGCTCCACAGATACTCCCAGCCTGTGGCATTGAATCAAAATAGTGTTCGAGATAAAATACTGCAGGAACGTCGCAGACTCGCAACATATCGGCTGTATGTACTGCAGATACTGTGTGTACTCTCTGTCTTTCGGACTCGTGGGCTATCGTCATTTGACACTGTGGATATTCCTGTATTTCAAGTGTTTTGGGGTTCAGAAAAACGGGTACTTCTAGTATTGGTGGCTGTTGACGACCGGTGGGGCGCCTTGGATCAGGGTGGCTGGTGGGCCTACGGCGGCTCCTGATTAGGGCTAGGTATTTTATGCGGGTACTCGAAGTACTCTATTTATTTCGCCGGTTGGGTACTGGAAGTACTCGCAGTACCATACTGGCCAGTACACTCGGAGTGTGAAGTATGCTTCGACTATCTGTGCACCCTTTCGACAATATTATCGCCATTGTTTTGCAGAAAACAATCACACATGGTCTCACGAGTGGGAGTTGGGAAAACCTACTTTCGAGGGGGGATGACTGAAGTACTTATAGTACTGAGAGTATTTCGGAAGTAATGCGAGTACCCCCGGTATAAGCAGGTACAACGCTCTAGATACTCTGAGTACTGCAAGTATTTCAGGCGTCTGTACTGTGGGTGCTGCTTGTGCTCGGGATTCTGTAGTGCTCATTCTCCCAGTACTCCCAGTATTTGGGCCGATGGTATTGCAATACTCTCAGTACTTACAGTACGAAATGTACTATATACCCCGAGTACGAAGTATTAAGTGTGTTGGAAGCATCTCTGCAAGGTCCCACTTGGAAATGTCGTCGTTCGTTTGGAATCCCGGGGGTGTCGCAAAATGAAGAGGGAGAACACAGGCGATCCTGTATATATGAGCTTATGCGAGGTTCGCTTGTGTTTTACCGCTGCTGCCGCTACGGTACCGCTCGCTGCTGTACTGCACAGGTGTTTACGAAATTTAGAGGGAACATAGGCTGGAATGATCGAACTTGTTGTGTCCAGGATGCCACGCCCGCATAATGAACACGCACATGCATACAGCCAGAATCGCCGTTCGTGGCTGTCACATAAAGGAAGACGTTAAAGTACAGCTACTACTGTGATGTTTTACGGGTACGCACCAGCAAGCAACAGATATCGTAAAAAAACGAGGGAATATGAATTTGTAACGCTCTTCTCGACTGTGTTCGTGGTTTCTACGGGCTGCGTTAGCGTTCCAAGATGGCAGACACAAACACGCCCACGCACACACGCAGAAACGCCATTCGTGGAGTGTCACAAACGGAAAAGCTACAAGCGCAATTGTTGTGCCGGAGCGGCCTAGCCTTTGTGGGCTGTTTATGGTAATCCAGAAAGTACAGCAGAGGTCAGAGGTGTAAGAATGAACATAATGACAGCTTGAGGTCCCCATGAACCTGCTTGTCCCTGACTGGTCGGAAAATGACCCCGCGATTACTTGCCAGACATCGCGACTTCGAACATCCAGAGCACGCGCCACGGAGCCCGGCCGGGGCCCACACTTGCGCCTTGCAGATGCTCCTATCTGGTCAAGCTCAACACTGCCAACATGCATGTCCCATAGAAGAACCGCCAACGTAGTAGCTTACAACCTTTTGGAGTTTCGCCGTTTCAAGGCATATGTCACGCTCCTCATGCCCACCCTTCTATTAGTATAGTGCCACTCGCAGTATTTCGGCTGTTAGTACTAATATAATCCGAAACCTGGTTGTATTCCGGATGCTGGAGAGGGCCAAAATATAGCTCATCGAACTCGATTATTTAGTCAATGGTCTAACAAATTCACACAAACTACAAAAAAACACTATATGTCACAGGAGTCGTACACATGGACGGTGACCACACTCGTACTTTCCACTGCTGTTGCCATGGTGCCGTGGGGCAAGGTTACCAGAGATCGCCTTCTTGGATCAGCTATCACGTGTGTGATCTGGTTACAACAAGAAGAGCCCTTTTGTGCTGAAGTTCAGGAAGGTTTATAATAGACAACCATATCATCGGTCCAGGCCCCTTGCGGCAGGAAACAGAACATGGGGGGGAAATGGGGACGCCTGCCCTGAAGACCTGGAAATTCCTTTCTTGCCATCCAACATACTTTTTGTCGCGTATATACCAGATGTATTTCGGTATCGCGTACAATTACTGCCGCCCCTCTCTGCCCCCGAATAATGTGTCCTTCCGTTTGTTTCTCAAGCCTCCTGATTCCATATTCAGCCTCGCACATTCGCTTCAGAACTACTTCCTGTACTGTTTGTGGCCCTACCGCCGTCGGGGCAAGAGGGCCGCTTATTACCTAGTATTGTTTTATAGCCCAACTCGATTACGCAATTGGAAACACGCTACTATTGTCGAAAACAACTGAGGTTTTAGCGATGTTGGGTAGGACGTCAGTTGAGGAGCCCCGCCGGTCCGATATTGTGTGACCAAAGAGTAGTACCCCTATCGTTGCACGTACCAAGAAGCCGACCTTCTGGATCGATCCCTGACAACGCAGGGTGGGCCATACGTATGCAGCGAGTAGCGAATGCTACGATATAGGTAGTAGCTCTCCCAACACCCGACTTCGCGAAACATGGTAAGTTAAATTCCATACACACTCCCATGGACTGGTTCCTAACGGGAAACATTGTATATATGGGACCCAGATGTATTTAGAAGGTCGTCAGGTGGGACGCTCCGTCAGCAGAGATACATAATTTACCTAGAAAATGCAGTCCCTACCGCAGGACGGCTTCAATACCCCGACGTTTTGAGTGCGTACCCCGTGCCTTGTGTACGGACTCCAGCCAGTTTGGACGGTACATCGTTCAGCACACATGGGGGACGATTCGTGGCGCGACGTCTATTGTGCACCTTGAAATATGGCTAAGGCTGACCTAGCCGCTTGAAGAACAGGCCATGCGACGGTACGGAGTTGCACTCTTTGGCCCCAACAGGTCTCACTGACGGACCTCCTAACCTGAAGAGCTACCCAATATTTTGTTTTTCGGAGAGAACGCTACTCGTTAGAAACATAACCAGTGCGACTGCTCATCGCGGTAAAACTAACGCATTTTCTCAAATTGTTGGGTGGGATGTAGAGCTCCTCAAGTAAGGAGATACATCAAAATTAGGTCCAACCCCTGCCGTAGGGCGCGTCAAAACTCATTGAAATGTATACGTAGGCTGTAGGGTGTGCAATGTTCTGAACACTACGGTTGTTATCATCAGGCCGGCCAATAATGGACCCCTTGTACCCCGAGTGTAACGTTTTATCGCAGCAGGGCTCCAAGGTAACGCGTGCACTTAAATAGTACTTCGGACCGTGTTCATGTTTTCTCTGTGCCTGCACTTTTCGTTCTTATTCTGCCGTGCAGGGTATCCATCGTGATTTCCAACATCCACAAGCATACGCTTCCAGTGAACGACACCTGCGCCTTCGCTCACGGTGGCGGCATAGGAATGGGAAAAGAGCAAATGAGAGGAAATGCCAGGAAACCGCCCTGCACGTTCGCGGATGGCACGCACGGACACAATCACGACGAGTTGTGGCGATGCATGCATGAAGCCAACTGCGATATCACCGACGACTGGTTCCAAATGGCCATATTTAGGGATCCAAGAACAGCGGTCGTTAGTATGTTCTACTTCGTAGAGGTTAGAAGAGGACAGTATTTTGGAGAATTGGAAGCCTTTGTCTTGAGGGAATTGCCAATTATGTGCCAGTGGCTGACGGTGCGCTACATTATTTTTACTGGTTTTCTTGCCGACCAACCCGTGGAATTTTGGTACAACGACGCTATGGTAGACCCCTTCGATTGGCACTATCACTGGTTTCACTCAGTAGGGCTCCAGCTTCCCTATCATGTTGTCGAAGCTGCTGTGCAGGCGGCGGCAGCCGACGACCTTGGCTTTGGACACAAGAAAGTCGATGTCCACCCAGGCGAAGAACCGAGGGCAGAGTCAGGTGTAAGGCGGTTTGAGGATGAAGTTAGTCCCGAAATTCTCGTAATCGCAGATGACGTGCTACGTACGTGGTTACCCCCTGTGCTTCTTGAACGATTTGGTGTAGTCCCGTGATAGATATCAATAATTAGTGCTATCTAGCCGCAGATATGGGCACCGTAGCAAATGCTGGCTGATGCCCTGTCAGTGCATAAGGCGGCGTCTAAAAGGGAGAAGAGGCTGTCTTCTACCAACCAGGCCGACCGGGCAATGGATACTGGGACGCTTCCGGCACATCCAAAGTCCCTTGCGTTTGTTTCGTCAGACGAGTGCGTTGCTCTGCGAGACAACACTGATGTCCCTGCTTTGGTCTGAGTTCGAGATTAAGGCCGTTCGTTGTACGTTTATTTCCCTGTCCCTTATGTTGTAGTAGGTTATATAGTAGGGTTACTTTGCCCTGATCCACGCGTTTGTTTGCACCCAAGTTGTACCAGGTATACAGCAGTACCCGCAGGGTTTATATACCAGGTTTAAGTCTTGGTTTGGCAAGACTAAGGTGGTGTTGTTGTGTTCTTCTCGAGCCCATGGAAGATATATTCCACTATCCATCCTCGGGTTTCCAGTTGACTCTAGTTTGTACCCGTGGTAGGTATTTTTCATGGCACAAATTGCGCCCGGGTTTTGACACACTGTGCGCGTAGACATTTGGCCGTATCGTTCCTTAGCGGGAAGCGGGGTATAAGCCTACAGTACAGGCCCGCGGATAAGAAAACTGTAGGTTTGAGCAGGAAACTGACGTTTGTGAGGCGGTTTGAATTCGAGTAACGGAATAGTATTTGCGTAATAGGCCGACGCGAGAGCTCGACTCAGGAAGCGTCCAGTCTCCGTCGGCACAAGACAGTGAGGGCAGCGAGCTCGTACGAGATTACAAAGGACACGAAGGAGAGAGCTGATCTGCCTTCACTCGTACAGCTGGTCCCTCTGGTTTGGGTTT
>MEHQ01003705.1:596786-706741 GCA_008828725.1 Saccharina japonica | reverse complement strand
GTTGTTTGCATCAAATATTTAGTATTCGTGTATAAACGTAGCTCTTCAAGGCAGCAGGAATCGAAGCTCATGTTGCCCACCTTCAACGACTCCCTTACTGTATGGTAGTACTTCGTACTGCTGTAGCCAGAAAATAAACTCAATCCATACGGTCTACGTTACGCACGTTGGACCTTAACGCTCTCCCCCTGCTACTGACTGACGGTATTTCCCTGCCTGGTTCTGAACCTTCGGGCTGACTGGTCTGCCCGCCCTCTCCGACTGTACCCCCCGTCTGCTCTGCGTCGTTTATCTCTAGCAAAACCCACGCACCCACCGCCGCGCTGTTTTCCGTGCTGTATGCAGCTAATGGTAGCTTCATGCTACGCACGCTTTGGTCGGCTTCAAGATGCACGCGGTAGTCGTACACAATTTTAGTCCGCTCCTGACTCTCACGAGTGATCAGGCCACCAAACCACCCCATGCCCAGTCTCACTAACACTCCACGTTTCAGTAACGAATTATCTAGAGCAGCTGGTCTCGACTCTTGGAGACGAAACCCGTCTGGAATCACCATCCCGATCGCCTCATCCTCCGGTGACATGTCGTCTTCGTCGTCCAGCAGGGTCTGCGGGTCTTCCCCATTGTCAAAGACACCTGAACAGCATAAACTGGTAATGTAGCGGCGAAGGGAAACCACGCACGGGGTGGTACTTTATATTATACACTCTGTAAATAATAATCCATTCAATGTTGGATACCTGGTAGTCATTGTTTGTGTCGATCGAGGGGGTAATGGGGGTAAGGGAGGTTGGTTATTTATTTACCGGTATGAATTTTCGGTATTCGGGGAAACAGCATACTGTATCACGGTTCGAATAGGCAAAGATCGGGGGTTTTTCCCGAGATGAACCATATGACAAGTCAGGACACACATTTTCAAGTCCCCGCAAAGTACATTAAATACCAATTCATACGTACAGCAAACAACTCGCAAGCTCTGTAAAGCAAACGAGAATACAGTAGAAGCAACAATACTTAAAGCAAAAAGCTGTTTACCGTCACCTTCCGAGCTGTCCTCGTCTTCATCCTCGCTGTCCTCATCCGCCTCCCCGCTGTCCTCCTCCTCGCTGTCCTCATCCTCGCTGTCCCCGTCCTCGCCCCCGCTGCCCTCATCCCGCTGTCCTCCTCCTTCCTTTTGCTCCTCCGCCTCCCCGCCCCCTGCCTCACCCGTTTCCTCTCCACACCCTTCCCCAACCTTTTCTTCCTCGCCACCATCTCCATCAATTTCCCCGTCAGTTCCTTGCCCGCCCTTTTCCTCCTCACTGCTTTCCTTCTCCCCCGCACCCCCGCCCTCTCCCGCCTCACCCTCGCTCTCGTCGTCCATAAACGCCAAAGGCTCCGTCAACCCCTCGAGGTTGATTTGGTCGTCACCTGTCCCGTCCGCCGTCATCAGGCTCCCTGTTTTCTGGAACAGGCGGCACTTGTAGCCGGGACGATTGTTGATGACGTCCATGGCTGTTGCGACCCACCTGGTGAGCAAGACGCGCCGATCAGATGCAGTCAGCGCGTTGCTCTCCCACCGTTGCAGGCTATCCCCGTTCTCAAGCCATAGGTCGAGTTTCTTGCCGACCTCGACCTTCATAAGAGCCCCAAGGCCTGCATCGATGGGCTGCAGTGCGTCTGTGCATCCTGCAGGGTAAAACCACACCAGCGAGTTGCATTCCCTCTTGATGAAGGCCTTGAACTGGTCCGTCGTCTGTCCATGCAAGTTGTCCAAAGTGAGAATCGACTCCTCTGCGGGCAAACCATCCCGCCCTTGCATCAAGCTTTTGCGAAAGCAACGCTTAGCCCACGCCATGCAGAACTCGCTGTCGGCCCACGGGTTTTTCTGGAAGAAAACGTCCACGCGAGGGTCATACGCCTTCTTCTCCACCCGCGAGATGCGCTTCCCGGTGCCCCTGAAGATGACCGCGCACCGCATGAGTTTCGCACCCGGCCCAATGGTGGGCTGGATCGTGCACTGCCTCTTTTCCAGCCCACTAAAAGGCTGTGCGATAGAGACGCGCTTGCTTCCCTTTGGGTCCCACGTTTCCGACTGGCCGTTTACGAAAGGCAGGGGCACCTGGCCAGAGTTGAACCGTTCGTTCAGCTGAAACCGCCCGTACTTCGGATCTCGTGGCTAGGCAGCCCGCACCCCAGCTTCCGTGTCTGAGAATGCGTGCCCCTTGGAACGTGCTGGCTCCCCCATCAGCTTGCGAAACCTTCTGAGGAATCGCCGGATCTGCGGCAGCCGCTCCTCGGCAGATTTGTTCTTGAGGTTGCTCCGGCGCCGCTTCGAGAGGTTGTGGCGGTTGGCCCACCGCTGCGCCCACCTGTGAGACAGGCGGAATGCCACAGCCTGCACGTTGTCAGGGTACATATCTCGCAGCAGCTTCCGGTACGTGATCGTAACCCATACCGTAGACACTTTCAGCTTCCTCTTCCGGCGTGCCATAAGTATCTTGTACAGCTCTTGCTCTGCGTCCGAAAACCACCGTCGGGCATGTCGTTTAGCGAAGAGAGTCTTCGTCACCTCCTCTGACGCCTTTGCCACGATGTTAGTTTCGTCAGAGGCCCACTTGCGTATGAGGCTAGCGTCGATCTTGCATTCACGCGCCAGGTACTGCCGCAGGGTGAGCAACTCCGCCCTGTAGGTATCCTCCGCTCGTGCCTCTAGCTAACGCTGCTTCTCGATGACGTTTGCTTTCGTCCTGAAGGTGTACCTTGTGCGTTTCTCTACGCCGCTGTCGTCCGCCACACTGCAGTGCAGGTCGAGGTTCCGTTATAATATCCTCTACAGTTCTCTGAGGGGTCTGCAGTACTGTACAGTCCTCTGCGGTACAAGCGACAGCATGCACAAGCAGCAAGCACGCCGAGCTGATTCTGTCCGCATCGCGGGGGTGTTAGATATTAAAATGGGGTTGCATTATTTGGTATTTGCATGTATGAAGAGGGGACGGGATATTTTTTTGGGCAAATATTTTCACGACATTTGCAAAATTGCAAATAAAAAGCTTGAAAAAAATGAAAAAATCAGGTCACTTGTGAGGTCGATTTTCAGAGAGAAGGCAGCTTGGTTGGGAGCCTGATCTCGCCTTGGGGGGTGTCTGGGCAGTTTCTTATTATTCTGTCCGTACGTGCAATGTGGGAAATTCTTATCTGCCGACGCGTTGCAATTCCGCAAGTTCTAATTCTTATTTCCTCCTCGAGTTCAGCACAAATGCTTAGCTGTAAATTCTTAAATTTCGCAAAATCTCAGCCTGAAATTCTTAATTATCAAATTCTTAACATCTGTCGCGTACTGTACTGAGGCCGGCCCGGAATTAAAATTAGTTATCGTGGGTGCTTCAGGGTTGAAACAACACCATTTTATTTGTATTTATTTATATTTTCATATTTTCAAGACCAAGTACGTATTGTTTTTTCAGGACCGAAGGGGCCCGTAATTGGTAATATTTAATACTGCTGTTACTTCGTACTACTACTCACTGTAGTAGCGGACCCAGTCAGTGTCCTTGCTCATTCTGCATCCCATAGGGAGCTAATATACCCATACAATTATCATATTAATTGTGACGCACGCTACGATACGGAATAGAAGAGGTTCATCGTGTTGTTTCTGAGCACGATCACTTGTTACTTGCTTGTAGAGCGCTGTGCCTAACCCCTAAAATGATTGTTAAAGAGAACAAAAAAAACGTTACCCGACTAACAATCCCACCGCCTACGTACCAAAAATGAACTACCAGGTATACAGTACGAGTATTCCAGGGATGATAAGAACCTCCTCTTCTACCTACCTATCTGTGGCTTGCGTCCTACCTTCTCTTTTATTAGCAGAAATGCTTATATCAGTAGTGGACAAACACTGTTGTTAGTGGATCTTCCTAAGGTAGCTAATTAGGCACTCTGATTGGCCAAGCAAGCACTGACCACTGGCATAGGGTTCGGGTTAGGGTTAGGGTTAGGGTTCGATCTGAGGGTCACACTACTACTACCAAGACAAAACCCCCATTTTAAGGATACACTATCACCCTTTGTCCACCCCTCGCGTATATCCGCATTACTATTTCACACAAGTGTGCAGATCGCCAAAATCTTAGAAAACAAAAATGCCTATTTTCCGAAGGCGTTCAAAACGCCATTAAAGATTCGCAAAGTCTTGCGTTCGGCTATTTGTTTGTTCTGTATTTGTTATGGATCGGTTGTTTTTGAGTTATACCAAGGGTGTGCGCGGATCTGAATCCCATACACCCCACTACCCCCCCCCTATATGGGAGGGAAAAAAAAAGAAGGTTTTATGTTTTTTCCGCGCGTTGTTTGTTGGTCTCACACGCCTCTGCAGACGCTGCTTCGTGTACGTGTGTCTAGCGTCTACTGCTGCTTGGTTTGGGTGTACAATGTGTACACAATGGTTTATACAAACATACTGTACAAGGAATGTGTTGCTACTGTCGGGAGGGTCGGAGTTGGGGAACCGCCACCAAACTCGCCACACCAGCCACTTGTATCAAGATTGAAAAACAGACGCACTGGGTGGTGTTGTATTGTCGAGAAGGCCTTGCCCACCCTTGGGAATGAGGGGACGATTCACCAACATCCCCTGCTATTGGTTTATTTACGATTCAGTATGGAGTTGGTTTATATAGGAAATAGTATGGGACTGCGGTTTATGGATGGTCTGATTGCGTTTATAACCCTAAGCAGAAGCGCTGGATGGTGTTGTGTTGTCTAGAAGGCCTTGCCTACCCTTGAGAATGCGGGGACGATTCACCAACATCTCCTGCAATTGGTTTATATAGTTTTAGTATGGATTTGGTTTATATAGGAAATAGTATAGTACTGCAGTTTATGGATGGTTTGATTTCGTTTATAAACTCAACCGAAACGCTGGGTGGTGTTGTATTGTCTAGAAGGCCTTGTCTACTCTTGGGAATGCGGGAATGATTCACCAACATCCCCTGTTATTGGTTTATATAGGTTATAGTATGTAATTGTTTTTTTTTGGAAATAGTATGTTACTGCGGTTTATGGATGGTCATATTTCGTTTATATAGGATTTAGTATGATATATACCCCCCTATACACCGGAGGGTGCCCAAATAAAATGTTTGGCACCCCCCCCCCCTATATTTGGTTTCCCGAAAATAAAATTTGGAGTGTGGTGTCGGATTTGTTTTTCTTCGGAGACCCTTGGTTATATCATGGTACTGTTCAGTATAGTCGACGCCTGACGCGGGTCCTTCCGTAAAAGCACCCACCCATGCCCTTCACCCGTGAATCCATGCGAAGTGATCCCTGGCTACGGACATCAACACAGACAGCGTTGGTCGTTGGTGACGTTTCCCTTGAGCGGCGAGAAGTATCGCTCAAGCATTCCCCCCTCGGCCTTCAACTCGGCAAGCGTCGGAAGATCCTACAAAGCGTTGCGGGATGCATTCATCGCTGCGGACCTTCACCACGGCAAATCGCCCGCCACACAATCCAGCGCAGGTCGAGATAATTTAATTATTTATTTTAATCGCCACAGTACTGTATAATATTCCTCTCTTTGCTGTACAAACAACATATATATCATGTACAAGCCGCAAGCTGTGCACCGAGCTCAAGCAGCACACCGAGCTGAGTATATCCGCCTCGCGGGCAGAGGGGTGGGAATCCAGGATCTTATTTTTTTACTGACGGGACGAGGGTGGTCGGAAAATTAATTTTCGACGCCTCACGTCAAATTATTCAACATCGACCCTACTGACAAGGGGGGGGGGGGGTACCTGACACCGCCCCCTTCCTCTACGCCTGAACAATAACTACATAAAACTGAACACAGGGGACACAGTATAGAGCCCCGCCCCCCCCCGCCCCCTGCTTGATACAAGGACTTCCAGAGTAGTAAAATGCTACTGGGCGGAGCTGCGACCTATACGAGTAGGCTGCAACTGTGTAGTGACGGCGGCTGCAGAAGTAATGAGCGGAACAAAGAGCTATTAGTTCGCTCAAAGGTGGATCAGACGGGTCCGAAAAGTCGTGGGATCGGCAGGCTTGGCATGGAATGTCGAGTGCGTTCTTTTCTTGCTTCGGCACATTGTATTCGATCGACAAGCTTGGTGGGATCAACATGAAGGTTCGTTCCTTCTAAGCAGATATATCGATAGACCCTAGGTAGGTATACTCAACACCTGTGTAACCCCCCACAACGATGATCCACCAGGGAAACCAACTGCTGACCCTGCCTGGTGTCATTGGCATCTTGTCTTCCCACATGCTTCTGTACACGTCGTGTACGTCACTGTCGGAGAAAGCGCGAACAGTGTTCGACCCTCGCATATTACATCGTGGCAATGCAGAACAAGCATTCAAGGTAAAACATGTCGCACGAGGGCCCACAAGGGATGTATGTGTGGTGTCATGTTACGCCATTTGACTCGATGTGAGGGTTTGCACCTCTCCGGTACTCTGTCACACGCTGAATGTCCTGAAAACAAAATGTTGTCAAAAAACAAAAATCGAGCCCTCCGGGGGGGGGGGCGGGGGGTTAGGTGTATGGTATCCGAATCCCCGGCCGCCCCTGGACGGGACGGCATTGGCGGTAGTAGCGATTGGGCAGAACGATAAAACGGAACGATAAAATCGTCGTCGAAATGAAACCCGTCGTGCCGGCCCGTTCCATATAAAATGTCCCCTACCGTTGACTACGAGTAGTACCGTCCCATCCCGCCCATACAACATTTACCATTGCACTTTACCTTCTCATCCTGCCGGTAAATTTGCCATTTACCGTTCGGTCCGGTCGACGAAACCTGCGACTATACTAACGTCACGCCGTCCCGCCGTCATAACCTGCCCCTACCGGCCCGTCCCGCCATTGCCATCACTCCTTCCCGTCGATATACCGCTAGTACTGATACTTCTACTGTCCGTCGAAGATGCCGGTAAGACGGTGGCTGTGACGTACAGCCGTCTAGACTTCAAGCATTCTGAAAGTTTTTTTTACTTACAAGATTATCCCATCAACACAAATGTACCGTCTCGTCTCGCCGAGAAAAAGAAAAACTCCATCCCGTCCCATCGACTAAACAATAATACCGGCTCGTCCCCACGTGGAAACATATATTTCCTGTCGCCATCCGCCATGAAAAACCAAAGTCATGTACTGTGTACTGTCCCATCCCGCCTAAACATTTTGCACCAACCGTCCCGTCACGCCACGTTCCATCCCGTCCAACCAACTACAGTTTTCATTGTTTTACCGTCCCGTCGTCATTTCTTTCCCGTCAGACATGTCAAAACAGTCCCGTCCCGTCCCGCCTCGAATATTATCAGCCATGAAAAATGTCCAAAGAAACAACAAAATGGTGTTGCTTTATTTGGTATTCACATGCTTGAGGACGGGGCGGCATTTAATGTGGCGAACATTGTCCAAACGTTTGAAAAATATGTTGGCGAAAACGTCACATGTGAGGTCGATTTTGGATAGAAAAGGCAGCTTGGTCGGAAGTCTGATTTGGCCTTGGCGAGTGTCTGCGCTGTTTCTTAGTCTTCTCGACTGCAGCGCAATGTGAAAAATTATTGTGCCCGGATCCCTTTCAATTCCCCACGTGCTAATTCTTATTTCCTCGTCGAGTTCAGTACAGATACTAAGCTGTGAATTCTTATTTGTCGCAAAATCTCAGCCTCAAATTCTTAATTATCAGATTATGAACCACTGTCGCGTACTGTATGACCAAAACTCATAGACAAAAATATGTCTGCAAGCATCAATGTTATGTACGACTCGCCTGTTTCGCTGTATCAATACAGAAGAGGTAACCCCGAACAATAAGACGACGGCGCTCCTGTGGGTGGTGCTGTCGTGAATTGTCCGGGAAGAGGAACGGGGACCAAAGTTTAGGCTCCAGTCGCTTGCTACGTAGACCTTGTGTGTCGCCTTTTCGAGATTTTGGTTTTCGTCAAAAAGAAGGTGGCATTTTTATGGAGGGGTTTGGGACTTGCAACAAAGCACGTGAGGACCGGTTTATGGGTGTCATTGATACCCATTAGGACATACCAGGTGCCTCGTATGCTAGCTTTACCATTGGCACGTACACAGACAGAGGTCTCAAAACAGAAAGGGCAGCGAGACAGGGCTCATACTCGAGGTCCTTACGAGCTGATTCCAGCAATACCCCAAACATACATTCATCTTCGTACCCCAGCCCAGGCTGAAGCAATCAAGCTATTCATGTTGGATTGCTGAAAATAGGTTATCCGCATGATCGCATAAAAGCAAAAGGGGAACGCATGGGCATTGGTGAAGAGTTGTTGTAAACATGGGCATTTGTTTGGACGTTCACGCTCCTTGGATAGGCAGAGAAAACAGATAAAACGCGGCCGAATATGGAGGAAAAAATTAGAAGCTTCCGATCCATCCACTGTAATTTCAACCTGTGCGTGTGTGTCTGGGTGAGAGGCAGTAACCGGAACCACGGCATTAATTAGGTGTTGCTCTGTTGCGTTGGCGCAACGTATGGTCAAAATAAACGTTTTGCTCAACAGTCGCTGCGAGGCTGGTTGCGCGCAGCGCAACACTCGGTTTTGGGCGCGCAACATTTTTCGCCGCAGGCGAATGTTTTTTGTTGCGCGTCTATTTCTCGCCGGAGGTTAGAACTGTTTTTGGGGGTCTTTTTTTCTTTATAATTAGCCGTAAGTAAACATATTTTAGACCCCTTGTCCTATTTGCCTAGTCAAAAACAAAAATTACGCACCTTTTGCTATTCCCCGTTGGCTCTTATTATTGTTTAGGTACTTTTTTCTATTCGCCGTAGCCAAATATAAATTAAAAGGCTTTTCCTTAGTTTTGAGGCGTATATTTGCGCATAGATCGCAGTTTTATCGCCTCCGGCCAGAGGGCCCCCGGGGCCCTCCCGGGGGCCCCTGCGAATACTTGCGCGCCTTCGGCGCTCAACACGCGCCACAGGCATGTTGCGATGCGTGCAACAGACGCCGAACCACGAATTAATGTCCTGAACGGAACCCCCGAGTTCTGTTCAAGAATTGTACTCCCGGTCGAAAAGCAAGTATGTAGGAAGTACCGTTTATTTAAATGTTGTATTGCGTTCATTACGTACATCAACCCAGGCTCAGTCGTAGAGTATACTTAGCCCGAAAAAACAAACCCTGGGCAACGTTGAGGTTTAGAACGAACAAAAAAGTGGAAAACTGAATGGGTATTTCTATTTACTTGGATTGAGAATGTGTTCATTTCTTGGATTGAATTCCGGGGTGCCTCGTTTGTGTCCCGAAGTAACACCACCTCCGGAGATTTCTGTTGAACCCTGAATGACCCTACTCGTTGCTGATACTTGGTTTTGCATGGAAACGACGAAAACCACTCAATACCAAACGACAAGGTACAAATAAACCGATTGTGGTGGGGTTCAGCCCTGTCTCTGTCTCGCTAGGTTTGCGTGTTCAACCAGGACGAAACGTAGCGCAGAGACCATCTCGGCGCTGCTCCTTGGATCCTTCTGTCTGGGGAACCCTGAACGGATGAACGGAGGGGGGTGGCGCAAATTGATGTTGTTTCAACTTAACTACTGTAAATGCATTCCACATGAGGGCGGATGTTCGTAGTCCACCGGTGGATTCAGCCTGCTTGTTTACCTGCGTTGGTTCCTCATATCATTATGTGCGTCTGTCATTAGCCTTCGGCTCCATGCATGGCGTGGCTGTTGGACGTTGCACGTGTGCCGATAAGCTTCGCAGGATGGTGAGCTGCAGTACGTTTGTTCCAGATTTATACTTGTTAAAATGCAGTCAAACCCTATGTTGGACGTTTTGTTTGAATGCGTCACCAACTAACCTCAATGATATTTAGTACGAACGGTACTACTGTAGTTGATTTTGGCAGTTACATTTACTCCACGCACTTGGCATGCGCACCAAGTACAAAAAGGGTGTATAGAATTTGGGAACGACAAGTTGCATGCCACGTTCAGGCGAGGTTCATGGCAACTCACATTTTCGTCGCTGGACGCGGTGATAACTGCGACATTTCCTAACACGACGACCTAGAGTGTTTCCAAGAACATCAAACAGAGAGGCTTCTCGAAGCACATCGACCTCTAGCACTCCCAAACGCAGATGCCTAGAGTATGGCCAAGCACTCAGCGATCTAAGGTATTTCTAGTGGCAGGGAAATAGAGATTATACAATGTTAGCATATGGACGTTGACATCCATGCGTATCTATATTGTGATGTGCAGTCACCACGCACTGATACGAGTATATAAGTATCTTAGTATAGATATTCGGGTAATTGCAATATGCGGATAGATTACGAGTTTGTCTTACACATAGTGCGCCGCATTGTATGTCCAAAGCATTTTCATCGGTAACGATGCTGAGAACGTTGCTAGATTATAACGTTGTAGAGAACATTACAGGGAACAGTACCGACTACGATAGAATGTAACTGTCCGTAGCATGGGCATTGTACCGAGATGATCAGCGCCCACCTCGATCACTCTACTCTACTCTACTCCACTTTCCACTCGTCTTCTCTTCTCTTCTTCTCCCTTTCCATTGCTCCCTGAGATCAATCTTCTTTCCACTATGGCGAGATAAGTGCCTTTTCAAACTACGACTTTTCTTCTTCACAAGCGATCTTTACAGACACTTCGGGGCCACCTCTGCCATGTCTCTCCACAGAGACAGAGCCTCGACACACGCGTCATTCTTTTAGGTTTTGAGCCTCGACTTTGGTCTACGCGCCGACTGGCACCACGGAACGACGTCTCCCGGCGAGCGCGTCACGTTCTACTTTCGAACAAATTTCAAGTTTTCCACTGCGGAGGAATACGGTTTTTGCTAAACAAAAACACGAATCAGAAAATTACCATCTACCCGACAGCATCGACATCGACTCTCATCATCGATTTTCATCAAGCTCGTTCAACAGGGTTACTACAAGGAGTACTGCTTTCACGCTTCTACGCGTGAGGCAGGTAAGGAGACTGCTGTCACGCTTTTACGCGGGTAGAACGTTTGAGTAATGAGTCCGGTTTCACGCTTCTGTCGCGGAACTCGTACTCGTATATTCTACATCGTTTTCACGCTGTAAATCAAAAATAAGCCACCGACTATTTTTGTAACATCACACGCAAAGGTTTGTTTCGATACTATGATACTTTAAAGCTGTAAGCGCGAAACAAGTCACGCAACCACTTCTGCTCATCACACGCGAAGATAGTTCTGCACTACTTCCACGCTGTAAAGCACGAAGAAACGTCACAAGACCTCTGTTTATCCGCCATCACCACTAAAGCTAGTTTCGAGCCGGTTTCACGCTAATACAAAACGCGCGAGGTCGTTATAAAAACCGTTTCTTCAAGCTATTATGCGCGAAGTACGTACTCAATATTTGTCCTCGTGCAAGTATCGACGAGGAGACCTACACGTGCTGAAATATTCAGCCAGGTCGTTGACAAATCTGCTACTCAGCGTAGCATCGGGGGGATAACCATTCCTGCTACCCTTTTCCAGCATCGGCTTTACGTTGTCATGCGGAAGCACGACTTAAGACTCGGAAGGAAAACTCATCCTCGCCCACTTTAAATACGTATGGGAGAGAAGGCCAACAAACGTTGCATCACGCAGCCAGGCCGTTGATGATTCGGCTATTCAGCCTACCATGCGCGTCAACTCCTGTCGGTTTAGCTGCTACTATCAGCTTGGCACAGGGGCAACACCTATTGCTTTACAAGGAGCTAGCACCTCCAACATCATAGGGGACTTCAAGTTCTTCATCTGCTACCATACTTGCGATAGTTGCTTAGCTTCGCCATCATCATCATCGTTGATTACAGAAGGTATCCTCAGCGCTTCATCTTCGCAACTTTTTCAGTTTATGTCACCAGGATCTACATCTACTTCGACTACTGGTGCAAGGGCTGCAACATCACTGCCTCGAGAAGGCATGGATACCTACAACAGCAGTCCTGCGGTTTCTACTCATCATTGTTCAGGTCATCTACAGCAAGCGATTCAATATTTTGCTTTTCATGCTTTTCTTCCAGAATTGGAGACGACAACATGGCCGTCCATGTTTTTACCAGGGTTCAGCTCCATAGCAGCACCACTGAAGCGTTCATCAAGCAGCTGGTCATCACCATCTCCAGCACATTGGGGACCAGCTACGTATTCGGTGACATCTAAGCCGAAACGTGAACACCACTCTGGGGGAAATTTGCTGATTTTTCCCCAAGTAGGAAGTTCCAACATTTTATTGTTGCGCTCCGGGCAAATTTGCTATTACACCGCACAACGCGCGGCCCAACCGCGACAACAACCGGCACTCGAACACTTCGAGCAACACGGCGCAGCACACACTACAGACTGACTACGGGGACAGGTCTTCACCGTCTCTTCAGAGTTCATCGCCATCATCAACATCATATCACAGCTTCTACACGTACACATCTTGGTATGCTCTTCTTCGTGCAAGTCCGTACAAACAACAGGATCATGAATATCATCAGCAGCACCACTTATTTTCAACTAGTACTACTACACGTTCAACAAGGTCTACGCAACAACAGCACGGAAACGAAGATCGGCATCATCATGAGCAGCAACAACCAAGTGCTACAGCTGTATTGTACTGCTGTAGGTTGCCCTTTTCTGCATTTTCTTTATATCTGTTTTCGTGGGTGAGGGGTATCAATTTGTATACTTGTTCTTTGTTGGCTTTGCTTCTTTGCTGTACGTAGAGTTTTTTCACACGAGATCACACATGATGCGCACTGCTGTATGCCGTCACGGATACACATCTGCCTTGTTATCTGTTGTTCTTTAGCATTCCACAGCTTTCTTTTCTTTGAGTACGTATCCTAAATACACACTCACAGCGCTGAATGTATTATACACATATCAGTATGTAGCTGGACACATACCTGTACGAGTATATGCCAACGGTTCGATTTCTTGTCCTAGGATCCATTGGGGGGGGCGTAGCATAGGTACAGTAAATACTATCTTACGCTTTCTCTGCTAGGATATAGCTCGCTGGTCAACACCACAGCATCACGAGTCTATTTTGCGATACGATTGCGCCCAACGTAGTTTATTGCCGTACTATCGTTACTCGTAGATATATTTCGAGTACGTACGTAGATACATGTACACCACTGAAAAGTACACTTTTCCGCTGTACTCGATGAATGTCATCAGTTTCTACTTCGATTTCATGTTGCTCTAGGTATCAAGTCGGGGGCACGATTGAACACCCATCATACGAATTATGGCTTCTGTTCTCGGGTATACATCGCTGGTATTTACACAATGATTTGTTTTCTTCTTTGACTTTGCTTATACCAGGTACTGCTCTGTAGGATTTATGAGTATGTACGCAC
The DNA here is from genome assembly GCA_008828725.1 of Saccharina japonica. Lineage (NCBI taxonomy): Eukaryota > Phaeophyceae > Laminariales > Laminariaceae > Saccharina > Saccharina japonica. The sequence continues at coordinate 693,332 of MEHQ01003705.1, read as the reverse complement.
GTCTATACTCAACACTGGACACACGTCTCAGTTTTATCAGGTGTCTCTTCAACTATCCAATGTTGATTGCTGGGCAAACGAGTATTCACACGTACTGGTACAAACAGTAGGTCATTGCTATTTTTGTCTGGGTACACACCCACCGACTTTCTTTGTTTCTGCAAGATTGTGTACTATTTCCGTAGCTCTATTTTTGTAGCATTCAATTAAGGGGGCGGATTGCAAGTACAACAGATAACTTTCTACGCTTTTCAGTGCAGGTTATGACCCAGTGGTCATGCACTATGACTCAGTGGTCATGCACAACCACAATTAGCTCTACTGGCATGAGTACAACCATATTGCCACCCTCATCACACGGGGCTGAATATGTGGTGAACTTTATGTTTACTGTTTTCCATAGTGCGGCTGCATTCGCGCAGGACAAAACATACGTTGTACCTTTCTTTCATTATTCACTCGTTCATTGTGATTTTTTTAGTATCAGGTTTCTACACCGTAGGCATTACTCTAGCTACTGACTTTCATCACGAGGGCGGGTTAGCATATGGACGTTGACATCCATGCGTATCTATATTGTGATGTGCAGTCACCACGCACTGATACGAGTATATGAGTATATTAGTCTAGATATTCGGGTAATTGCAATATGCGGATGGACTACGAGTTTGTCTTACTCGTAGTGCGCCGCAGTGTATGTCCAAGGCATCTTCATCAGGAACGATGCTGAGAACGTTGCTAGAACGTTACTATAACGTTATAGAGAACATTACAGGGAACAGTACCGACTACGGTAGAATGTAACTGTCCGTAGCATGGGCATTGTACCGAGATGATCGGGTGCAGGCACCGCCCACCTCGATCACTCTACTCTACTCTACTCCACTTTCCACTCCTCGTCTCTTGTCTTCTTCTCCCATTGATCCCTGAGATCAATCTTCTTTCCACTATGGCCAAATAAGCGCCTCTTCAAACTATGACTTTTCTTCTTTTTCACAGGTATCTTTACAGACACTTTGGTGCCACCTCTGCCATGTCTCTCCACAGAGACAGAGCCTCGACACACGCGTCATCCTTTCATACAAGAGCAACCTCCTGGAGGCTTTCAATTAACAGCGACCCAGGCGTTTTTGGGGGGAAATGTAAGCGCGAGCCGACGAACAACCCCAAGGTTGAAGTAAAATATGAAACATATTGCAACACAAAGATGAAATACCGACAGCATTGGGGTTGTAGAGCCCGGTCATTCAGAAAGCGTTTCCGCCTACAACGTGCTCCCTCTATCGTAGCAGCGGCCTGACATCGAACTACAGAGAACTACGTGTTTTAATACTGTTTCATGCTATCAGTAGTGGAACTGACAAAATTCGCCAGGCTGATTATGGGACATTACTCCGGCCGAATAGCACAGAAGAGTCATCGTGACTCGTGCTGTTCGCCGAACAGCACAGCAGAGTCATCGTGACTCTCGTGCTGTTCGCCGAACAGCACAGAAGAGTCGTCGTGACTCGTGCTGTTCTTTCAATACGACGAATATAGTAAACAGGTAGACCCAAGACGGGTCGCCGTCAAAACGCCACAGCCAATAGCACCGGGGGGTGAGGACGTGCGACCCAAAACATGCGATACATCGGTATATCGGCTCTATGTCACGTACTGTAGACTGTTATGGCCTTCGGGCGTGAGGGCACTCAAACCACACTGTTTCCGCATCGCGCTTGCGCCTTGTTGTGGCAGTAGACTGAGTTGATTTTCAGACTGGTGGTCGTGATGTTATCCAACAAATAGGTTCACGCCGTGAACAAAGGTTGGGTATCTCACGGTTCGCCGGGTACACGCAGCTAGTCAATATTCCCACAAACGAGTTGGTGCTATATACGAGTCACAGGGCTGAAATATAGTGAAGTAATGAAGACAATTCTGGAATTGATCGCATACTACCTGGATTACCAGTATGACACCTTAAACACGGGTTTGAGCGCCTGCGATCACACCTTTTTTGCCAGAAATATTGGGCTTGACACTATTAAAATCGCTTGTTTGTATACTCCGCTGTCGAAAGCGTCGCTTGCTGGCACTTGTGGCTATACAACGATTCTTGGGGGAAGAGCAATAGATACTATACAGACCCATTTTTACCAAAGACGCACAAGTTGGACAGTACCTGTCGTCAATAGCCCCACCATAATCACCACACAGGGGTGAGCCGTACCTTGCCGTCACGCTGCGCCCTAACATATATATACGGACAGTACTTTATCATCAAATCCCGGGTTGTATCTTAGAATCATTATCGACTGACCCCGTAGGGAGCACCCACGCCGAGCCATCCAACTATCATCTCAGATCATAATGCCTCGTCACACAATATAAAATCCCAATCACCGTAGACCAGTACGACGAACTCCCCATATACAAAAACAACACAGTATCGAGCAACCGTACCACAAGCAGCCCCCTTGTTCAGTGCGCGATGTGATAGATCCCAAACAACGTTTCATCAATCGCCAGGTGGGACGACAAATTTCAAATTTCACACATAGTAATTGCCAAGGTAAAACGGCAATCCCAAATTCCCTCCTTCATCACTGCCAAGGTAGACAGGCAATGCCAAATTCCCTCCTCAAATGTTGTCAATGTAAAACGGCGATCCTGATACCGGATGTCTCGATCTCGATTCCAGGATATGTCTCCTAAACTATAACGAGACAGTAACTACGGGAAGGGGAAAATCCAACAAACGCTAATATGCTGGCAAAACCTTCAACACAGATCAGTAACACCGTCTTCACACATATATACTGTACTGCCCGATAACGTCGGCCCCCCTGCCGTGCACTCTGTAAGGGAAGAACAACAGAACATTTCTAGTATAGAACATCTCAAAATCGAATTATAGTAGCCTCCCTGCTACCCACTCTCCGAGGAAATATACAAGAAGAAAACAACCTACATATTTATACAAACGTATTACAGGTATCAGAAATTGGCTCCCCTGTACCTTGTGCACAATCAAGCAAGAGCAAAAGCGTACGACACGACTCATCAAGACCATCCCCATACTCCACCAACGTATGTTACCTTGCTCGACGTATGGGTACCTCCCAGCACGTTTTCAATTTATTCATGAACTCCTGAAGTCGCACGTTAATTGTTCAAGCACTTTCCAAAAACATCCCATGCATGCCCAAACATCCTACTATTAGAATACTAGTATCCCACACAACCTAATGTCCCAAACAATCCCGGGAAAACAAACAAACAACGCCGTGAACTAAAAATGACCACAAGTTCATTACAGATTCACGCTCAACGTGAAGCGTTTCAGCGCGCAAAGGTTTGCTGAGAAAGTCGGCAGGCTATGCCGACCGTACGTGTTAATCTCAAGCCATCGGTTAAAAGCCGTTGATCATAGGTCTTGAGCGAAGACAACTGCTTACCACCTTCTATGAGCACTTCCATCGTTCACACACGATATACCCAATACTGCCCTGGGTTTAATTTATTGTATACCTATCCCGTTGATAAAACTCCGACTTCATGTTCCTGTTGCCTGTTTGCCGTACAGTAGCTCGGACCCGGTGTTAGATGGTAGGCTCTCAACTACCCTCCCTATTACGATACGCGGATAGCAATTCTACCGCGAAGGGCATTCAGCACTTTGTACCCTCGTCCACTCGCTTGGAACTGTGCCTACGAACGCCATCACCTACGCTCACTACCGTTGGTGTCAGTAAATAAGTTTACGCCCGAGACGAACAATCGACCCCACGAACTATTTTAATACTAGTATCCCACACAACCTAATGTCCCAAACAATCCCGGGAAAACAAACAAACAGACAAAGCCGTGAACTATAAATGATCACAAGTTCATCACAGAGTCACGCTCAAAGTGAAACGTGTCACCGCGTGCAAAGGTTTGATGAGAAAGCCGTGAGGCTGCCATGCCGACCGTACGTGCTAATCTCAAACCATGGGTTAAAAGCCGTTGATCATAGGTCTTGAGAGAAGACAACTGCTTACCACATTCTATGAGCACTTCCCCCATTCACAAACATTATACTGTACCCAGTACAGCCCTGGGTTTGATTTATTGTATACCTATCCCATTGATAAAACTCCGACTTCATGTTCCTGTTTTGCCTATTTGCCGTACAGTAGCTCGGACGCGGTGTTATCAAGTAGGCTCTCAACTACCCTCCCTATTACAGTACGCGGATAGCCATTTTACCGCGAAGGGGATTCAGCACTTTGTTCCCTCGTCCACTCGCTTGAAACTGTGCCTACCAACGCCGTCACCTACGCTCACTACCGTTGGTGTCAGTAAACAAGTTTGCGCCCGAGACGAACAATCGACCCCACGAACTATTTTAATACTAGTATCCCACACAACCTAATGTCCCAAACAATCCCGGGAAAACAAACAAACAGACAAAGCCGTGAACTATAAATGATCACAAGTTCATCACAGAGTCACGCTCAAAGTGAAACGTGTCACCGCGTTCAAAGGTTTGATGAGAAAGTCGGGAGGCTGCCATGCCGACCGTACGTGCTAATCTCAAACCATAGGTTAAAAGCCGTTGATCATAGGTCTTGAGAGAAGACAACTGCTTACCACATTCTATGAGCACTTCCCCCGTTCACAAACGTTATACTGTACCCAATACAGCCCTGGGTTTGATTTATTGTATACCTATCCCATTGATAAAACTCCGACTTCATGTTCCTGTTTTGCCTATTTTCCGTACAGTAGCTCGGACGCGGTGTTATCAAGTAGGCTCTCAACTACCCCCCCTATTACAGTACGCGGATAGCCATTTTACCGCGAAGGGGATTCAGCACTTTGTTCCCTCGTCCACTCGCTTGAAACTGTGCCTACCAACGCCGTCACCTACGCTCACTACCGTTGGTGTCAGTAAACAAGTTTGCGCCCGAGACGAACAATCGACCCCACGAAATCAAACACAATTTCGGGTTTGACCAACAGATCGAAGGGCAGAACCGCTCCATACAGCGGCCTAGTCCCTCAAATACATTCGACACTCACGCCTACCGGGGGGTGGGGGTTGAGGGGCAGGCATGTAACACACAAAGAAAGCACGCATATGATGTATACTTACACAATTATCTCTGACGAAACATGTTACTACTGTACATCTATTAAACACGCGGCCACGCGCGACGTGTTCCGACCTGGCCGTACAATGTTGAGGCGGCATTTGGTCGGAATGAAAATGCAACGAGTTATTTATCAATGGTTGCCTTGGGTGTAGGTGATGCACCCCGTGTGCAAGAAAGTGCACAGTAGATACATGATAACTCTCGCACCACCTATATTACCTCCTACAGTAGACCTCTAAACAATCGGTTACAGTTCGAGTGAGACCAATTCCAAAAATACACCTATGACGCCGGACCTCTGGCGACAACCCGCCCTGCGAGCTACACGTTCCTACCTACTATTTCACAGGTGCCTACAGCAGCTAGCTTATTCCCTACATATCAATAGTGGCTTACATTTCTCTCTCCTCCCTCAAACAAATTTAGGGAATAAACTTCCCACTACCAAACGCAAAACTCTCTCATGTACTCGAGCATTGGAAAAACTAGTGGCTCGAGTCGTTCGCAGGTATCGCTAAGGGCAAACTCTCCAGAGACCACACGCAAAACGCGGGAGACACCGTAACGAGCGTACTGTTCTCGTGTGGTGCGGCAAAAGTAGAGAGTATTGTAAGTGCAACTTCAGCCGTCGCTCGGTTTTTTGCGTGCCCGCACTCGACGAAATGGTGTGAAGACAACACCCTCAATGTAAATGCAACTTCAGCCGTCGCTCGGTTTTGTGCGTGCCCACGATCGGCGAAATGGTGTGAGAAGACAACCCCCTCAGTCTTTCCTCGCTGACAGTGTACAGGTTACGTTACCGTTACTTCACCGGCCGTCTTACAGCCTCACCCACATGCACATGTTCCTCCCATACAAGCAAGGTGCGCCTGGATATGGTTTTTTTCTACACAATTGAAACTCGTCGGACGTTTTCGTGCTAAGCTAATGGAGACGTAGGCGTCACAGTGTACGGTTATTCTCGAGTTAATCGCAGTTGATGGTCGTGCCTTGCACCACGGCAAATACGAGCACCGCACGGGGGACCGTTGGCTAATTTATGGTGATGTTGCTGATGTTCCTGAGGCATACGACACAGGGGTAACGGGAGAATACAGGAACAGTTGAATAAATACTCCAAACTAACGACATGACGGCCAATATACGGACTACTTCAATCTCGCTTGACGTTCCCTCTTGCAACAGTGCCTTACTTATAGTGTTTGAAACCGCCCATTACCCAGGACGGGGTTGCAGTATTGCAAACGAAATAGGGAATGAAGTCATGGCAGCAGTGTCTACTTTCTGGCCTCGGTCTCCGGCAATTTTATGTCGCGAACATCACTTTAGCTCGGCTGTTTCGAGATTCTCCGCCTAGAAGACGCGTACGTAGCACAGCTTGGTGACACGTACTACAGTACGGTAGAGGTCAACCATGCTCATTGTTAGGCTCCTTAACTGAGTACCAGGTAGTTGTATAGCTGACCCCAATTCCATTTTTGAAGGTAAATATAATGGATATCCATTGAAACATCCCATCGCCTAAGCATCGAAACGACAAAACTGCAACACAAGAAAGGAATTCCGACGATATTAGGCTGAGAAGCCTCGTCATTTCGATTTCGTTTCAGTTAAATGGTGCTACCTCTAACGCTTCTGGTTGCTACAGCTCACAGTTTGCTGGGCTCGAACGATGGTGGCCTGACGATGATCGCGGTTTGATTGGACAGGACCATCGGGTTCCCCTCGGTGTTCGCGTCAACGTTTACCCTCGATGCCTCCTCGTACCTCTTGGCCGCCTCTGGGCCTAGGATTTTGTCAGCTCCTTCCTCGCTGACGAGATCCACACCAAGAACAACACCCTGTACAGAGTGGGCGACGGGTTCACAAGTACTTGGTGGTAAGACCTACTACGTCTGTATTTGTCTTAACTATTTGGCCGATAATCACGACTTGAGCCACACAGCGAGCGTACAATTTCGAACGAGATGCATCAGGCGTTAGTAGTTGCTACTACGCCTGTCGAAGCTCTATATTGCTGTTGTTGGACTTTCTTACTGTAGCAGTTACTTGTTTCGCGTGCCGTACATCGTTTATATGCACCGATTTGTAAATGCCGGAGGTGCCCGTGATGGTCTGGGTGGCCGAATGATGCCGTGGTGAATACAAAACAATCGGATGGTTTTTCAAGATAGGACATCGCGAGTCACCTGAATGTGTCTCCTGCTGAACGCCGCCTTAATCGTGGCCCAGCTGTTCCACCATATGGACACGACAATCAGCACGTGAACCGTTATCAGCATCACCGAGTAGATCGCGCTGCTGCTTGAGTCCGCCTGGGCCAGCTCGACTTGGATGATCAGAGCCAAGAAGTTGGTGAAGAAGATTACCAGGCATCCCTTCCATTTTCCAGACAAGCGAAAAGAATGCGGTGGCAGGGTGAATGGTTCATCGCTCAAACAGGCAACAAGTACACAACACGGTAACTTCAAACGTTACGCCCGACGTGGTCATACATCGCTGCCGTCATGGAGATTTAAGATCTTCATGAAATTATTTGCTACTCGACGCGTGCTTCTATAAGATATACCTGGTAACACCGTTTAGATGGAGCGGATTCTTAAAGGCGGATTCCAAAGCCTTAAATCATCGTAATTTTATTATTGTGTTGCAATATTAATTGTTTTTTACCTGGGCCATGGGATTGAATACTCACCGGGTATCATTTAACCCCCCCCCCCCAAAAAAACAGTCATCTCTTACAGAGCTCCTCAAGTGCGGGGCCTATGAAACAACACGGTGTGCCTTTACCGTTAGCATGATCCACTCCCCGTGCACCACTGGGATCGGCATCCAACTTCGCTGATTCGTGGAATTAATATCGGGCAGACCCTTTTCACCGTTTTAAAGCCCCCTTCTAAACGTCAGGACTGCTGTACACATAATCGTACCTTGTATAAGAGAACACGAATTATTACCGAGCACGTCCTACCTAATAATTGGTATTTACTTCGGTGCTATTATTGCTAGACAGTTAGTTGGTGTTATCAAGTATGCGTGTCAACATCCGGTTTGCTGTCTGGAGCACCTGCGTGGCACGCCGTGCTGGCGGGATCAAGGGCAACTTCAACAACCCGGGGTTGAAAACGTGGTTTCCCCAGGTCGATACGTGATCGCAAGATGTGAAACCCCCACGAGTGTCATTAACTACCTGTTCCATTATCGACTCACCGTACGGTAAAGCTGGGTTTCCAAGTTGTCGATGTGTGGCCTCTGAAGCTCGAACGCACACAGGCTATGTATACCGAGAGTTTAGGTGAAATAGAGCAGGCGTGGAGGGGGGGGACGGGGGGGGGCGCGGCGACGGCCAGTGAATGAACGTATCGCCTGCATATTCCGTACTTAGTAAATTGATGATATGTGTATACTATCACCTCTTGTTTCAACACTGGCCTTTTGATGTGCCTATTCGTCCGGGACAGGGTGGAGAGCCTCCAAACGTCAGCACAAGTCACCAAACAGCAGCACTGGCGGCATCATGATGCTCGCGTGGTTTGCAACTAGTTAATTGAATGGTGGTCGTGGCGCGGAACCTCGTTTCTGGACAGACCAACGTTTACGTTGTCCGCTGCTACAATCCACACGTATGTGTGTCCAAACGTGGGTCGAGAGCGATAACAGCGTCTGTGCCACTCACACCACAGGCATCTAAACATGATAGAACACGCACAGAAAGGCTTGCCTAGCACAACGCGGGCAGTGACCCCACTCATGACCTCCCGACGATCGCCTCGACACTTCGGGCTGTGAATAATTTCTCGACGCACATCAAAAACATACCCAAGGGTTACGTGGCAGTGCTATTCTCCTAAACAAATACTGCAAATAGCGTAAAACCCTCATCAACCAGAAGCGACCGAGACACGCCGCGTTTGTCGATATCACCGTGCAGGGTGGTCATATAGCAGCCGGTCCTCCCAACCATACCTGAGGAAAGCGAATATGCACCCGTAAGCGGCTGCCTGTCCCGACTTGTCCGGCACGAAAACTAGCACACCCGTGAGAAGCAAACGCCTCAAGCACTCGAACACCTGTCGAAACATAGGGTTGGTGTTTAGGGTTAGTACTTTTCATTTCCTCCACAATCAGTTTTAGGATTTACTATAGAGCTCCTCATGTGAGGTGCCCTCGGAACCAAATCGTGCCCCTTTAGCGTACACGAACACACAGTAGTCACATACTTGCGACCTTCCACTCCCGGGCTGTCTCTCGTATTCGGTACCTTGTTGTTACGCTTAACACTATCTTGTATATATTGGCGACTACACCACGCCCACCGTTTCAGTCGAAAACACTGCCTCGATTGAGCACCCGTGTTTTTGTTGTCGAGCTTTCGTGCGTGGGAAAGCAGCAGTAGTGGAACACCTGGGACTCGCTTGACTCACCTCAAAGTAGTGGCGGTTGGGGTAGTAGGCACCCCAGAGGAAGGAAGTCGGGGAGATAGATTTGTTCGCCCTGCGTCGTTCGATCTTCTCGCGCTGCCAGGAAAAGTCGATTTTCCAGTCGGAGGGCAGGCACCATTTGTGTTAAGCGGGAAGGGTGTAAGCTACACACCAGACCAATCGAACTTGAGGGTAGGTACTGTAGTCCGGAGTAGCTCGGTCGCGGTCGGGTTATAGGCTCCTAGGGAATTCTCACCGAAACACAATAGGTAAACGCTTATTAAATATACGTACGAAATGGGGACAAAGTTGCTCTTGTCTATTGTAGTCCTTTTTGAACCGTGCCCAGACTTGTGTGACGAAGCTATCCGATATCGACTTCGAAGATTATCAGACATCGCTCGTCGTAGAAGCTATTTCGGATGGCTGGCGATCATCAACAAAGCCCCGCGGAGAGGACAATTCTACCATTGAGAGACTCGGCAGGCTGCTGGCTACTGTTGGTGTAGCAACCCACGTACCCCAACGTAGCGTACAGTGAGTCTCTATGCAGTACGGACCACTGCATTTGGGTGCTTACCATGATGGCTTGGGGCCCTCGTGAGTCCTCTAGCCCTTTGTCGGTCGTAGGGTTTATTGAGGACGTTTGCCTTACCAGAAAGTAGCCGAAGACCGCGGGGATACCTAGGGGGTCTGGGTGAAGGTTGGTGGAGGAACAACGGCAGGGTTAGTCGATAAATCACGAACGATCAAACATCTTTGACCGGCGAACAAGGGTATAGATGGGCGTACATGAGAGATCGATGCAATCCTACCACCAACCCCAACCGTTAGCGGTACCAGATGATTTTGTTAGGAGCGAATGCGCAAGTCCTGTACGATGTTTATAGTTATCTGATTGTAATCGACACAAAATTAACTTCAACGTACATGTTCCCTCTCCAATCTCAAGCCCGCGTTCATTTATCGTGGTACACTCCACTTGGTTTTTGCTCTGGCCAACCCTTCTGGCAAACATTTGAAAGTTCAGCTTTGGCGAACCTCGGAACCCTGGACATCTAATGTCTGTACTACTTTGGGTAGACCACTGAGCTACTCGGTCAACAATTGATTATGTTGCTCAGTGACGTCTGACTTGTATTAAAACGATGAGTGGCTCGGTGGTGTTTCCTATGCGAACGAACATATAGCATAAGTCGGTGAATTGGAACTTGAGCGAGTGGGTGTGCTAACGCTGGCGGCCTTGCCCGTCCACATGGCACAACTTATCACTAGCGGCAAGGCGACAGCCGCCGGGTCGCACTTTGGAGGCGTGACATCGTGCCGGAGTTCAACCTCATCCTAGGTAAAGACACCGAGGCAAAATGACACCAGTCATGTTTCACTACAGTAACTCACAGAGGCAGATCATGATGGCGGCGTAAATCTCGAAACCTCTGTGCATCGTCGTGTCGCACTCGATGCGACTATCAGCCCTCAGGTAGCGTTTGTTGATCTCAGGATAATCTTCGCAGGCGAAGGTCTGAAACAGCTGCAGAAGGCACGCACGAACATCATTTTCCGTTACCCGGTACAGGATACGACAGTCAAGCACATTAAGAGTGGTGCTGTTCGTAGCAGTAGCAGGTGACTTCGATTGGACCGAAAAAATCATAATATGGTGAACGGTTTTCCATCGCCGTAACAATCGAACGTGCTCGGACCCATGTTGTTGGCTGTGAGATTCCCGGGATGTGTTAGTGCCACACGTTGGCGTGTAGGGGTATGGTATCGGGCAGTGCAAACGTCGCGAATGTATGTTTGAAATGTTGTCCATGTTCACTACTGCAGGCGAGATAGCTGTCACTGGGACGATACCGCGAACACAACGCCCTCACCACTGTCGACACCGTACTGTACACCAGGTACAGGATGATGAGCGCCATCGTGGTGTGTCGGGAAAATAGACCCCAGAGTTGGTTCTGACAGCGGGCAAAGACGTATCACCGAAGGACCAGAGCGACGACAATATAAACAAAACATCGAAGGTACAAGCGCATGTTTCGCGTTATGCGGCCATGATAGATTGGACCACAGAGAAAATACGAGTTTTTCATACTACTAATACATGGTTACCGAAATTAAAAATGAAGTAGCATCATTCTTCCAAGTGCACTCTATTCACTTCGTGATAAACGCAGGTAGTAGATAAAGAAGAAGCTACGGACTGCGCGTGGAACGGAGAAGGTTGCTCCCATTTGTAAGCTTCGGGTTCCATTTTAAGAAAGCAACATGTAGTGGTCACGACGGAATTTACGTCCCCTGTCCCGGAGAACTCAACCGGTAACAGCTACCATTCCTGCAAGTTGTGCCGTGCCTCGCCCGTGCATAGCAACCCCCCCCCTGCTCTTACCTGCTTAGGGTCCCTTCCTGATCCAGGTTGCCACTTTTTCCAAAGAGATCGTCTGCGAGAAAGGATCGGTTGTCCTGTTGAGCCCGTGGCGGACGACGAATGCCGACCAGACTTAGCAGCGCTTTCGTCACCTACATCTATCATCCAGCGGCCCTGATCGTTTTTCATGACGCCACCCAATGCTGCACCGGAGTCGTGGATACCCGCTACCTCCGTCGTATCAAACGCTACACCACGAGTCGGCATAGCGCCAACCTTTGAACAGGACGTATCATGGCCCGACATCGGAGTGTGTTCTGCGGTTGTGTCATTGGAGCTTTCCCTACTCGGGAATCCTGGCATGCTGTCCTCCGAAGCGCGGCTTACCCAGCTGCTCATGTTGAATGCCGGCTCCTCGCCAATGGGTGTTTGCGTCGCACTCGACCCCAACCAAAACGTGATTCCCAAGAGGCCCAGGAGCACTAGGGGTCCGATGGTCACGATCCTATGCGACACGCACGAACGGTTCGACGAAAAGGGTGTGACATAGCACGAATACACACAACTATGGCTGGTTGTCATCTAGGCGAAAGCGTAACTCTGCGGCATGACTACTGGTGTACCTCCCTGTAACGACGCACCACCTGCCGCAAACGTTGGCACACTCCATCCACACGTTTATTGTAACGGCGGAGCGCGTGTTTGTGCCAGGGTTCAGTCGGTGAAATTACCCATTTACTTGTTATGGTGTACGCTTCTCATTTTTTGTTTGTATAGCACATACTACTGTAGTGCTTTGTGCAAGTACTCTATTGATTCCACCCGGTCATGCAACCACGGGCTGGTTTGCGCCAATGGAATCATCATGCAGCAACAACACCCCATATACCACGCGAAACACAACAACACAACGGCACCAGCACATTTCATAGCTCCCAATGAGGGCTGCGGTAGGGCGATATGTACATGGTCAGGGATGTGCCTTACTTCTTCTAGATGTGTTATACGCCAGGTGTGGGTGGCGTACTCCAGACCAAGGGCAGCGATCGAAGGAGCACAGATCGGTGCAAACGAAACATAGTGGCATTCAAGCTTATTAAAAGGCGAACAATCGCCCTCAATGAGATACAAATACTGGACGTGTAGCATAAGCCTCCCGTTGGGTTGTACCCGTACGTTTGACAGCCGTTAGCCGATGTCATTGCAAGCACGATACGACGCTAAAATAGATAATGTGGTATTCCGTTTGAAGGCCCTTTGCCAAGTGTCCCTTACCAAGAGCTTGATGGAATTTACATCGTTTTTAGAACCTGTGTTCGGGTGTGCATACCACTACTTCAAGTCCAAGTACGGATGCTGCTGTTCACCACAGCATTAAGGCGCGTTGTTTGTGTAGCGGCACTTACATAAGCTTATGGTAGAATGTCAGGTCTGTGGCGAGGCACGCAGCGGAGAGAATCCACCCCAGGTCCATGGAAAATAGCCCGATCACCGCGATAAACTTCTCGTAAATGGGTGGAAACCCTGCGCCAGTCACGTGCGCAAACTGGGCACAAGCATTTCGAGCATGTGAACGTCAGATTCGACAGAGGCGCTCAAAGAGGAGACACACTGTGACAAAGGAACTGATACAGTGTGGACGTGACTACGATTTAGATAACGCAATGTACCACTGTATATTCTTCTCCCTCGTTCGCTAAATTCATTAATTTACACGCACACATATATTATATACTCGTATACATAAAAGCTTGTGCACTTGTACTCATACGAAGGCAGTACGAACAGCTTATGAGTATGACAGCACTTTTATACATATACTGCTGCTGCAGAGCCCGCATGCTGCCTGGTGTATACAATGCTACAAGGCACCTACCTCGCACTTGGCATGCATCACTATGAGCAGCAGCAGTAGCAGCAGTAGCAGTAGCAGCAGCAGCAGCAGCACCAGCAGTAGCCTACTCCTACTATACTGCTGCTGTAGATTCAAAGCTATCAACGTCGCTGAAGATAAGAGCACAAGGTCAAATACTGCAATTCGGATCGGGAACAAGGATATCTAGGCGTGTGGCATCGCTGCGCCAGCGCAGCAAGCGCCACAGACGTGTTCCACCTTGCTGGGGCAGATACTCCGTCGTGTGCAAGGCTGTTGCGCCGCAGGTTAAAATTAGTATATTGCTTCGCAGAGCACAAGCGAACCGTTAAGGCCAGTTTCGCCTCATTGGGCTAGAACCGAACCCTTCAAGGGAAAAAGACTTGTAAAAAGTATGGGATTCCGTTCGGCTATTTATCTGAAACCGTTCAAAATACCCGGCAAATGTACTTTCCCAAGTGTTGTTCGGGTATATTTTCATGCGCACTGCGCAACTGTTTTTTCCTCTCCAACGCGGGGACCAGCCACATCCAACGAGGCCCTCCTGCGATTCTCGACGGGCCCCCACAGGATGTTCAACGCGCGACTGCTCCCTATCGAGAGCTCTCGACACTTTTACTTACACCATGCATGCTCATGCAAACACTGTTTGTGGATACGTGGATTGGTCGAATAGCGAACAAAAACCTCTCAACTTACCGCAGTCGATATTTGCCAGACGACTGCGCTCAATGCGCACCGCAACAGCAACAGGGAGAAGTCGATACCGTAGACGGTTGGCCAGTTGTAACAAGTAGAAACAAAGCCGGTGGCGGATGGCAAGGGGGGGGGCGCGTGGGAACGGTAATCATTGGCATGCAAGAGGGATAGGATCGCTACAGTAGAGGGGGGCCTCAATCCTCAGCGGATGACGCAGGCTACGATAATAGAGGTGCACCATGTTTTTGCCTTCGAAGGGTGGTTACGTGAAGAGCTCTACACCTCACCCCAAGCTGATCATTAAGGGAGGAAAGTAAAAGTGCTACCTATCCGATTGAAACTCCCATGGCCGAAGCAAACAAGGAACACTAGTGCAACAAAATAATGATCAAAGTCCGCCGATTTTTTGTTAAGGAGCTCGATCATTCACAAACCACTTCACCCAAAAAGTGCTATCTCTATCGCAGCACGCATCGGATCCGAGCCGCCGCCCGAACCGTGTAGGTTCGGGTTCTGGAGCGTGTCCGCGTTTTCAGTGCCCTGATAATCACCACCAAATAGCCCTATTTTGTTCCGCTCAGCGAACAATATATGGTGTTTGTCCACCTTCGTCCTGAAGACAGAGAACCTGGTGCGAGCGAAGTATACTAGGCAGTGAAACGAAGGGTAGCCCCTCCTGCCGTAGACTTCCGATAGCTACGTACTCGAGACGACGGGAAGTGTGGTTGCTGTGCATTCATGCACAACGCAATCTATAAAGAACAAAAAAACGACGCCTAATGTTACCAAAGCTAATTACATCACAACGCGCACTCGATGCCGGAATACACGCTGATTTTCGAGTTTTGACACAGGTCGGATACATTGGCACGGAACGCCAAACAAGGGCTTCCAACTAGTCAGGTATCGACACGACACTGACATGGTATCGGCATGGATCCGATGAACCTACACATGTGTGGGACTGGAACTTGGTTTCCAGTACGTTGGGTAGGCTTTTTCCAAAAGGAAATGCTTCTCTGTAGTCTTGGCGAGGGATTATCCATGCCATGTGCTGGTTGAAGCCTAAGCATCGACTCATGCTCAGCGATGATGTACGCGTTAAATCGAGAATATATTTGAGCGCGCGGAACACGAAAGATTGAAGTCAATGCTAGGCAAACACTGCTGTACATACATAGGCGGTCGTCGATGGACACAATCGCAGTGTCTGCAATACTGCGATGGTTGATACCCGTCTACAGAGGTTAGCGGTTACTTTGTTCGGAGGGGAGGTTGTCGTCATGACGTGTCCCCGGACGCATCACCACCAGGGTGGCTTCCCTTTTTCGAGGAAGTCGATGGTGATAATGAAATGACTCGTGAACGTCAAGCATCGTTGTTCATACGATAATTGGGTCTGCGATACAACACTACGATCCATACGTGGCGGTGAATCCCTAAATACATAAAGATAAGGCCCCCTTCGCTTTTCGCCTTTTCTCCGGCAAAGCGGGAGGTCACGTAAAACCAAATAGTACGTTGCACCAGGAAAACATAAACTACATACACCTCCCTTCGAACAAAAAACACGGTGAACAGGTTGTCGTTCGGCAATGTGGACGTTGGTTGGCCGGGGAATTTTCCGTTGAGGGTACTTACCTATCACAATCTTGACCTTGGACAGCGGCAGTGCAGCCAGGGTTTCCCCGATCTTGGTGGCACCTGCAGGTTTCTCGCATCCACCCACGCGCACGTCGGGCGCCTCCGAATACGTATGCTCTCCTCCACACGCACGGCCAAACTCCACCTCGGGGGTTGATTCATCGACGGTAGCAGAGTCCAAGACGCCTGCATCAGCGGCGTAACCACCGGCTGGTCCTTCTCGTCGGTTTTCCAGTGCCAGCGACGAATCCGTTTCTGCGGGCGCTGTTTTTGCCCGACGGGAGGTTCCAAAGAAAGCCGATAGACCACGCATCCCGTCTAAAGCCTTGGCGCCGGCGTGGGAACGACCATTGCTGCAGTTGTGATACACCCCTCTGTGGTGTTCCCTGTTGGTTCGTTTGCCGACGTTTCTCGACATTTCCACGCCGATGGTACTTGAATGATCGACGCTGTCACTGGTCGAAACGTTGATTGTGTCACTCCGGGTGTGGAGAGGTCCAAAATCGATGTTACCCCCGCCATTCGATGGCGATGCAAGCCCGGCACAACGCCGTTTCACCTTGAGAACCGCTTTCTTTGTGTTGGCAACCGTAGAACATACAGCGCCCATGCCTCCAATCTGGGTACGGTTTGAACGAGTACGTCGTTGCCGAACTCATGTCAAGTGCTTGGCGGTGTTACGGTTCTTTGTTTCACGGCACACACGAACCGTAGGTAGATCACATGGTTGCGGTGACAGACTTGAAGGGATTCGTCTGCACATGTTTCACGCAAGGGTACAGCTCTGTTGTTATTAAACGAGCTGGAGAGAGCTATATCGGCTACCCGTTTTTGGGGGCGTGGAGTACTACAGTAGACATGAAGACATCGAAGACAAGGACACCGGCGGCAGAGGGATGTGGAGTACGTGGAAACGCATTACAGTTGGACCAACACCAGGCAACCGTAGTCTGATGTGTAGCTGAATCAAACAATCTCACTTTGGCCTGGGCTTATGGCACCCGGGTACACTCACAACGATTCTCGCGCCCGCTATCCAATCCATAGGACTGCATGGCACTATCACACAATCACAAGGGTTATGTGCAAACGTGTTCGGCATAATCGACACCATAGCACGCCATTAACGGCCGTCCTTACCAGATACACCACAAGGAGTGCGGTCATGACGGTCGTCACAAGCGCCAAAAGGACACCAAGGAAGTACATGCCAATCTTGAAGCCTTCTGAGCATGCACGACACTGGTTCGCCGCTCCCCTTCCGTACCCAGGGGAGCACACTGTGCATTCTTTTGTCGGCGAGAACAGGGTTCGGCGGAGTCGTAGGTAGGGTCGGGAGAATGCATTTTAAAAAGGTAAGGAAAACAAGATGTCCGTTGTATGCTGAGTTTTGAGTTATAACCCAGAGCGTACACGCTGCGGGGTGTACACCCATGGTGGCACTAAACTGTGAGAGGCGGGGTATACGATTAGGGAGGCCTTGGTACCTTGGACGATAGTGCTGACATATACCAGTAGGGTTTTCTCTCACCCAGCGAAGAACACAATAGGTTCAGAACCTCATTAGAAGCAACGCCGCGGTAGAGGTAGTGCCATGTAGTGTGATATTAGTTATCGCCTGAACCACCCAATACCTCAACCAAAACCAGTAACTCGAGACATATTACTTGCGCAATCCGGCCAGTGCGTTTATACATACAAAACTGATGTCTATATACCAACAATTACGTTCTTCATCCAGACCAAACAACATTCATCAACACCGTCGACAGTAATATATTAAATAGACGCTCACGAGGTCCTTCGTAGCCTTCCCCGCAGTAATCGTTGACCTCCGCCACCGTCGTCCCTCCCTTGCAGGCGTCCTTGTGTTATGAGAGAAGGGTGCAAAGGGTTTCCCAAAGTGAGTGCTGTATCAGCAAGGGAACTCGCGTCAGATGCGTTTGGACGTCAACCCTACTTGTGCGAGGATTTTCAAGAACTCATAGTTTGGACGACAACCCCATTTGTACGGGGATTTTCAAGGACTGCTGTAATGTAGCAAGTGACACCAACAACACCGATATCTTATACAGAACAAGTGCAGGCCAAAACTCAATACGTTCCGGCCGCGCCTGTGGGTACTCCTGTTCCAAACTCTCTTGACAGAGCAGTAATTCATGCATCATTGCATGTTTTGGCGTGTGTGTTTGGCATACCTCCATTGTCCCAGATATAATCGAAACTACGCACCCGTTACGCCTAAATTCGTACCCATCGGGTTCTGTGTTCGACTGGGAACGGCGCCTTGGTATTCTGCATATCTTCGCGTGTGCAAGTATGTATGATATATACTTCGTATGTGTTTATCGGATTCTGCGTATGCGTTTACTACCAGCATCGTCTAGCACAATCGCTGTTTGAGCTACTGCAAGACCTTTGGGGGCGGATACCATACGCGTGTGCAAATTAATCGCGCAAACATCCTCACAAACAGTACGGGGGTGATGATGTATACCATCCCTGAAGATCGTTTGAGCAATTCACGCCATGCGATCGGCTATATATAGTATACGAGTGTAGACCCAACCTTGATCCATCAGTTATTTCAGCAGCAGCAATAGAATATGCGCGGTGTACTACGGAGATACTTTACGCGACCGCTGCATATCGTGTATGAAATTCATTCGAAGCGTGCGGCAAATAAAAGTGCAGAACCCAACTTTCGCTGATATATATATATACTATATATATATACATATACCAGAACACGGATAAGCGCGAATTAGTTGCAATTGCTATGGTACGCGTCAATGACTGAAAATACCAGTGTAACCTGCGCGCACCAACTAACAGACAATTACTGACAGGGAAACGAACGGTGCCTTGGGCCCCTGCCCAGCCGATACACCTCGCCGTCGTATGGTATCCACGCCGCGTAACGCTATGTGCAACTCAAATCGTGCTTATTATGGAGTATGTAGGTGTGATCACCGTCGGGAGTTGCGTTTAGTTTACGAAACAACCTGACACAACACCGAAAGTACCTGAAGCAGGATCCCGTCTCGCCCATACCTCACTGAAACATTTGCGGATGAACATCTCGTCGAGCGTGGCTCTCCAGTAACCCGGCTTGATCGGCAAGGTTCTGATCGTCATCCCAGAGTTGTCACAGTCCACCCCCTGCGTCAACACGAGGTGAGCGCGACCCGATCGCTTGGTGAAAACTCAAAACAATCCTAGATGAAATATTACGAGCGCGGGAAGAAGTCTCTGTGCTACTCAATGTTTAATAGGTCTACACAAACGGCCGTTGGTGATGCGAAGTGGAAATATATTTCGCAAGTTGGCTGTATATGTTTTAGAAACCAGCGTAGGCCTTGAGGAACGGAAATCAATACCAGACCCTGACGTTTTCGACATAATCAAAATCGAATGGAATGACTACATCAGGTTGACGATTTAACGAACACTACCAAATCGGTACGTGTTGGCCGACGACCGCGACGGCCTCTCAATAACAATAGCCCACTCTCGACTGCACGTGGACAACTCTGCCTTGCACCCGGTAGCAATTGCATCAATACATCAATATAAGGAGGAAAGCCGGACGACTTTATCAGGACACCGTGACGCGTGCTACGGTAGAGGTAGCATTTTTTGGCTGAATCGTTTTCAGAACGATCGGGCTCCTTCACCCAAATTCGTCGGACTTTCACTTTTGTGGCGAATGATGTTTCAGAGCATACTTCGATCAGGATATTCATCATCCGGCAGCGCTTTTACTTTCCTCCAAAATATTTATTTTGGTGAGGTATGACGCTCCTTTAGCGAGAAGCTGAGAAAAAACATGGTGCACCTCTATCGTAGCATGTGTTCCGTGCTGTTATTTATGTTGTGTCTAATGGCCACAGTCGAGAAGTTGGTGGCGAGGCCATACCCCAAAGCCTGAAGAGGGGTGCTTAACGCTGTTGGAGTAGAAAATACGCCGAGGCGCCCTCTCCCGCACGCAGCAGTCGACCGCTCTGAGCTCGTAAGACGTTCTCCATCTAAGACCATCTATTATGGGAAACAGTATTTTTGGGCTCCAGGAACTGATGTTTAGGCCCGATATACCCGCTATACTCCGTTGGACAGTTAAAAATCAAGATGCCCCACCCGGTAGAATTCCGAGTGCTTTCTGGGGCACTTCTCTGGTTTTCCAGGGTCCCAGTATGAGTTTTGGAGCAACCAATCAGTTTTCAGAAATACTATATGTTATGTTGGTCAAAGCTGGGGCCAACAATAATGGATATTTGATGAGCTTTGGCGAAAAACCATCATGGTCGTCAGAACAGCAAATTGGACAAACAGTCAAACTGCGACCCTAGAGAAAACGGAAACGTACGTCAGAAAGCTCTTCGTAGGAAAACTACGGGAAGCATCCTGACGAGTCTACAGGTGTTTTGGGCCGTCCCGCCGAGTAAACCGTGTATTTTCGGCCTAAACTCTCAGTTCAGAGGGGCCAAAACAATGTTTCCACAATAAATGGTCTAAACGCGGATGTTGCATACCTAGCGGGCACAGCTTGCGTATCCTACACGCTCAGCAATGCTCGCGGGACAATGCCGCACCTTACCACTAGTGTTGCATTCGGCGTGTACACGTGTAGTATGGACCGACAGCAGGTCACAAGCGTTTTTTAAACAAAACGGTGCGTCCGGTAGCCCCACCCCTCCCACCCTCCGGACTTACCTCTGGCACGCCGCCGATCCCCTCAGCGCAAACATGGCAGGTACCGCCGGATCCATCCGAGCCATTTCCGTTGGCAGCGTTCACGTCCCAGAACCCGCCGGGCCCACAATGATAGAAAGTGACATCAAAGGACACTGCGTTTACTAGCCCCCCAGGCATGCGTTCTCCTCCCGGAGATGACTTCGAAGCGGTTTCCCCTTGCGTCTGGTGAGCTTGCGTATAATTGATTTGGACGTGACCATCGTCGTCTCCGTCGTTGATGGAGTCTGCCGAGATATTGGACGGAAGAAAGCCGTCGATGACGCCAAAGGTGACGTTCGTTGTGCCGTCGAAGTCTTCGCTGGGCTGGGTGACCACCCGTATGGTAACGCTGCAACGGAAAATAAGGAGCATTCGAGAAATGAAGTCACACACCACTACCGTGAACACGATGACAAGGTTGTAACCAATAAACACCTGTAAAATCTAGAATAAAATGTGTTTACTTAAATCATACCTGATTCGATTGTATTTTAAATGTCTGAGTTGCGTCCTATCTTCGGTGTGGCGGGTTTTAAGTACATCGTTTCGCCTTTCTTTCGTCTCATATTGGTAATTTCGGTGTTTTCACTTGTTTTCTTCTTAACCGTATATTATTATACTTCGTATGTCAAGAGTTGTAACGTGTGCTGGCCTGGCTGCGTGCTTCCGTCTCAGATCGCGTACTTCGGCATGGTATGTTATTATGTTTCGAAGTTTGTGATGCCGAGCTTGTATATGTCTAGGGCAAAGGACCAGTGCGGACACTGGATATGCCGTATGCCCAGAGAGTGCAAAGAATTGCTGAACTTGAAACAACAACGCATTGGACCACACGAGACGAAACATAGACGCTGAGACCACACCCAGTGACATACGGTACGAGAAAGAAGCGATGACGCACAGAACCCCCACACCTCACGTTGTGCTACGGTACCATGATGAGGTGAACGCGTGTGTCCCTACCGTAGACAAAATAGCGCTTATATTGCGCCATCTGACTATAATCTAGAACTTAAAAACCGCCTTATTTCCCGTGCGAGCCGCAACCTTGGCGTTCGCGCGGGAGTTGTACTGTGTACTACTGGGTCAGCGGCTGTATGAAACCTCCACGTATTGGGTTAAAGGTATGCACAAGTTGTGGAAGTCATGAATTACATCTTACACCATTTTCAAGCTTACACCAACGCAAGATCGGTCAGCGACATAGCATGAACTCCGTCGTGTGGTATGGCCTAGACTGTACATGTGCGATGACGAGGACCTACCCGGTCGATAGCCTAAATGTATTTCGAGGAACGCCACTAGTTCAAAGCCGGTCACACACAAGAACGACCAGCAACACTCTTAGCTTGCAGATCCAAAATTATCAAACGGACTGAGAACACAAATAACACATATTTGCAGGCAATGCAATTATTGATCGTCGTCAATGTGCCAGGGAAAAACAAAAATCCCTGAGGATTCGCTCTAATCGCAGAGCTTGACCAAGCAGACGCAACATCTTACGCGTGTAACGTTTGTACGTTGCCTTGTGTCGAATTTCTTGTTGTGCCTCGATTTTAAAGGATGTACATGTCAAGGCTTGATTCAAAAATCTACCTGGTAGATATCTTTGATAGTTTTCAACCGCTACGTACAGGAGGCCTTATCCATTCGGGTGCTTCTCACGACCAAAAGTCACGCCGGCTTTCCACCCACTTGTTTCCGGGAAGGAGGAACCCTGTTGACGGGAATATAGTCCAATCCTGCAAGCTCGACGTCTGCAACGCTTGCACTGTCCACACCACGCCGCCGTCGCCATTTCCTTCGACGGCACCGCTGCTGCTGCTCCCGCTCGAGCTGGACGACACCACCTGGGCTTGACTAGCGGGGGCATCGTACGATACGAGAAGGTCTCCCTCGACCAATTCCGGGAACAAGGCTCTTTCCGGATACTCATTAAGGGTGAGCGCTAGCATAGCCGCGTCTCCGCTCACGCATCTCTCCTGCCCCCGCAAGCCGTGATGCGCGTGGGGCGAGGGCCGAGGGGTAGGGAATGACCGGCGAGCGCAGAGGTACGGGCTTAATGCTCCCAGTATATTTCTGAATACGGATGACACCTATATCTAACCGACAGAGGGTTCTTCACTGAAGCGATAAACCCCACCGTAACACCCAGCCCTCCTGTACGTCGTGGCCCGAATCGTGAACACGAATTCCGCCTCCCACGATGTAGGAACATGGCGTCAAGTGCTTGGCCGCAGCTACTATATCAGAGTTGCTCAATAACTTCAGGACCAAGCAAAATGGGAATAATGAAACCCGAGCGGATATTGTAAGCGGGGGGAATATAAATGAACGTGATATTATACGTCTGTGCGTTTTCAGTGAAGTATTTTTTCATGGTTCACTCCAAAGTATTCTACATGTCCATGGCTTCAAAATCGAAGTTTGGAACCCAGCAACAGCGACCGAAGCGACGATAACAGCGAGCGAAGAAGAAACCAGCGAGGCAGTTGGACTCGTGCGCGAGGATATTGCAAATATATTTTAGCTTGAGGTCGGCTGCATTACAGGCCACTCTAGAACCCAGCAAGCCGTCTTGGGGTCTGGTTGCTAATCATTCGCTGGTGGCCCGAGCGTGCATGCATTCCTACCGCTATGCCATGTACCAGGTAATACCGTAGTTCCGAAATCGATTGTTAGGACGGCATGCAGGAGATCGATTCACGGTCGAATCTCCCATCGCGCACACAACATAACGTACACGTCCAACCACACCCCCTGCGACTTTCTGAATGTTGCTGTCGTCAAGCTATGCCGAAAACGAGGACCACCAGCAGAGGTTTACAGTACGCAAAATCACCAAACACCTGTTTCGAGCTGCTAATTGTCCTCTGCGGATAGTAACATTGACAGTACACCCCCAAGTCGCCGTCCAAACACGCAGCTCCTTCGCTACAAACAGACCGCTGGGAGTCGTTTGACGAATTTCCCTCTCCCCCCGATACATCCAGCATGTCTTTACACGTATGGATGGCGTGAGTCGCGAAATTGGCTTTTGGCAGCTCTCCAGCGTTTGAGCTGGCGTCTGCGAGGGATTCATCTAACGCGACAGGCAGACATATCGGGAGGTTTCAATCCAAAATATCAGCAGCGTGTGAAAGCTCGTTTTAGAGCGGGGCGTAGAAGACAAGAATGGAAGGATGGTGTGACTCATATTCGTTACTTGTTACATCCTCGTTTTTGCTTTTACGTTTGGACACCTACTGTACCAGGTACATGGCATGAATGTCAGACACGCGGAAAGCCTTGGTGGGTATGATTTTCACTACTTACTCCTGCTGCTGTCAGAATGTGTGCTTCACACACTATTGCGTTGAAATCACTTCTTGCTTGGCGTGCTCCACCAACTTGCTGAAATTCTCAATTCGATCGAAGTCCAGACGGGTTCTAAATGCTACCGCCACGGCTATATCAGCTTGGCCGTTCACCGCACGCAGGCAGGCTCGTATTATGTGGAGTTTTTGATACATGGTAGACGCCGTTCTCCTAGCATCATCCTCGAATGTGCAAATCAAGGTAGGAATATAAAGCCTGGGCGGTAGGTATCCCCAAAAGCCGCCCCCTCGGCAACGAAAAACAGTAAAGAACCATGAGAGAAGCATAACTTAATACAACACACTACGCTGCGGCTCACAGTTAGAGTCCCCGAGGATCGCGTTTCGTACAACCGATGTAGAGGTTGGCTCTGAGTCGACCAGCTTGGAAGCTGTGCTACCACTGAAGTCACAGTTGTCCAAGAAGAGGTTGCCTCGGCTAGACACGACCGCCTGGAAAACGGCCGCATCAGCGTAAAACAACCGCACGGGCGTCGCGTGAAACGATCGTCACATTATGTTTGCCTGCACCTTAGCGTAAGCGAACCCCCGTCTACCGTGACATCTGCTCGTTAACAAATGACGATTGACGGATACAAACAATCTGCTGGGCTTGAACGACGGTCGAAACCTGGCTTAAAATACGGATATATGTTACTACCACTATAACGTTTTACAGCACTGCCACGGTACGGTTGGCGCTTTACGTTGTGAGCTCCTGACACGATGAGCTCGGTATCTACCCCGGAGCATCAGTTCGAAGGCATTTTTCCCTGCAACCCGGCGTTAATTCTTATGAGTTACAGTCCTGAATCTAATATATCAGTAACTTTATCATACTAAGACTCGGCGTGCTTCGATAGAGTTAGCACTTTTCGGCTTAGTGTATTCCTGAATGGCGCAGCTCCGTAACCGAATATCGTCGGAATTTCGTTTTTAAACTTGGAATAGTTTTCGCTGTATACTTAGGCCAACGGACGCATGCTACGATAGAGGTGCACCATATTTTTTCTGAGCTCCTCACTTAGGGCCCGAATTAACGAGTATAAAATAAATTCAATTTGGGCAAAATAAAATTCAAATTCGCTTTTCATTGGTCAACACACGCACCAGCACCCCCCAATATCCTAATCTTTGGTGCTGGTGCGCGTGTTGACCAATGAAAAGCGGATTTGATTTTTTTTTTCCAAATTGAATTTTTTTCTTCTTCGTTAAAACGGGCCCTTAAGGAGCGTCATACCTCACCGAAAAAAAGGATTTTGGAGGAGAATAAAAGTGCTGCCGGATGAGAAATCTCATGACCGAAGTATATATACTCTGAAACATATTTCGTCACAAAAATGAAAGTCCGACGAATTCGGGTTAAGGAGCCCGATCGTTCAGAAAACGATTCAGCCAAAAACTGCTACCTCTACCGTAGCACGCGTCAACGGGTTGATAACCGGGCGGCGCTTTGTTTCCGCCCAAAATCTGTTATTCCTGTTGAGGTACAGCGCTTCGCAAGGCATGATTCTCGGAAAATACAGGGTGCTACCTCTACGGTAGCGTGCACCCTTAATGTTAGTTGCCCACTTTATGAGTTCAACCTATCATTAACTATAGCCTCAGAAGGCAAACAAAAGTGCAAACCCCTCTCGTGGGATAAGTCTTGCAACCGCTATTGGGGAATATGAGTCGACCAGGTATCTCGCAGTGTGTACGATGGGACAAGGAAAACTCATGCCGTAGGCGCTACGCACCTCTCCCACATAGCCTACAAAGGAAGTATCTTCGGCTAGGTAGCTCGATCCTTCGAACACGATGTGCGCGGAGCGTCCAGAGCCAGCAGAATCTCTGAATTCCACCTGAATATTTGAGCCGCAGCGGTTTCAAAGGTTCAACGTAACGTTGAAACGTGGTTCATCTTCCCTCAATAAAGATCAGCATGCGACACATTGTTGGAAATTTATTTTCACCACGTTTGCTCGACTTGATTGCACCCACACTAGTTTGTTCATGAGCATCCATATAGCTCTTACTTTCTCCGCAAGCAACCGCCAGATACTATTAATAACATGGTGATGGTATTGTGAACCGTCATGGTGTCCATAATTTCGAACACATGTCGCTACTGGGCTAAAAGCCGCTATCCAAACGCGACTCGTGATCTTGATATCGACTGTCATCGATCACTCAAATATGTGAGGTTTGGTCGTATCTGCTAACATAACCATTGTTGATGCCAGCCGTTACCAATATCTAAGTCGCCCAAAATATCCTGCCGTGAACTATGTATACGTTCAGTTGCAACGAGGTACGCTGGAAGGCAATATATAGGTGATTGTAGCAACCTAGCGCAAGCGCTGTGTTTGATGCCCCAGGCATGCCACACGAAAGTTATTTTACAGTCGATGCTATCCGGTTGTCAATGGGTAGAAGATTTGTCGCCTATAATCGTACACTGAATGAACGGCAGACCTGGCGCACCCACAAATGGATACGATAGCCTAGCCGAACAGCATAACTAACATGTGCCTATCGATATCGATACCGTGGCCCTGCATGTAGCATTATCCAAATGATGGCCCGAGTGCCCGAACCTTGCACCACACGGTGAGACTGCCTATTTGCCGACGTTATGTCGTGCCAACCCCAATTAAACATCTCCATCACCCAGCAGTTGCGAGAGGAAACAGTTTGCCACGTTACCACCCAGCATCAACGAAGTGGACATGGGCCAGCACCGCGCACCGGTTGATTGGACGAAAACACGACACACCTTATGCGTTTCGAGATGGCTGTTCTGGACGACGATCACGCTGCCTATGAGCATCGAATTGTCAACCAAAGACATGTCTTGCAGGGTCACGGTCGTGTTGTCCCGAGCGTAGCTGGAACAAAGATCAGCACAGGGCAGGGTATCAGCATCGTTATTGATTTACGTTGGCGTCATTTAATCGTGTAGCCACACGACACGTACAACCCGCCATTTAAAGGCAATGTACCTTGCACGTCAACGGCCACGCGTCAAACTTGACACAATCGAGCATCGATAACACAGGAACAAGCAGCCCGGCGAAACATAAGGAAGGCCTGCACACAGCCACCCTTGCACTCTGATCGTACAACAACTATGAATGCCATCTGGAGTTTCAGTCAGTCCATGAGACGCTCCGCCCGCATTCAATATTTGTATCAACATGGCCAGCAGTATCTGAGGCCATAATTTCAAGTGCCACGAAAGACTACGTAGAAACGTAATATTAGGCACACCAACTGAGGCCAATCATGTTACCTTTACCCTGTTCCTAGGCAACATTCGACGGTATAGTAACCAATTCTCAATTGTACATATTTAGTTGTTGCGAAACAAACGTTGTTGCAAAAACGAGGCGTGAACATAGCCATCCCCTGTTTCAGAATAAGCCGAAACCCGCCCTTCAACAACTCCGAACAGTGTAGTGTAGTTTTGCGCCACACCCAGTATAAGACGTACAGTGTCATCTCAAGCATGCGTGTGTGGCTTGGTATTCCCAGATACAGTGTCCAGATACATAATCCATGCAGGAAAAATTGTCCACTTGCTTTTCCGCTGCTCGTAAGAGCATTTGAAATATGTCGAATTGAAAAACATTATTACCATGGTCGTGATCGCTACGGGGAATCATCTTCCGTCGAGAAACAACACCACCACACCAGCATACTATAGTCAGGTGATTCATGGGCAGTCAGCAAAAGCATCCTCCAATGTATACGGGCAAGGTCCGCTAAAACACCAAATGAAATGGACCAAAGACATTATCAATGTACAGCACAACAGAGTGTCGTTCCAAAGCATTTATTTATGGCGTGATAAGTCGTGGCACAAAAGGTTTTAAATCTCAACGTAAACGTGAGAAACAATCGGCGAATATTCGGTTCTGCGTCTAACGGACCAGCCCGGGCAGACGACTGACGTCCAAGCCACACCCAAAGCCAAGCATATGCAGAAATGTAACGGCCCAATTTGTTTCCCCTGAACGATTCAGGACCATGTTATATCTATCTCCCTTGTGCGGCACCTGACGACGAAAACAATGATTTTCACGTGTCCCTTTGCAGGGTATATTCGGTGTCACCAATTCCTTAACCTCGCGCATACATAATTTTCTGGTACCCCTATTCCCACCACTCGGTGCGCACGCACGGTGTTTATCTTGGCATGTCTCCTGAAGTCGTCTATGGTAGAGTCGCACCTGCATACAGGCCAGTCACTTGAGTAGCTTTATACCTTGCCCAAAATAAACGTTTTGAGGAAGCGCAAAGTGCTAATCACATGGCCTGAATATAAAATGAACATAATTGGAATACAATAATGAAAAATGCCGACGAGTTGGGGCTAAGGCGCCCCGGCCCGTCATTCAGAAACGGTTTCGCCGAAAATTGCTACCTCTATCGTGTCACGCGTCGTATCCTCACATGGCAGGTCCCGAAAGAGCGGAGTTGTCTGTAATGTCGCATGCCCAAGTTATGTTCGCGCCGTCGACCGCGTAAATGGCACCACCGTCAAGGCCCCTGTGGTGCCGTATCGACGCCCCTATGCAGGTGGCGTTCCCCCCTCCCTTTTTGTTCAGGAACCCTCCGTATTCTGCCTCATTCTTGCTGAAAACGCCTCCGGTGATCTGCTCTCGGACGACGAGAATACCGGCGCCGAGGTGACATTACGAACTGAGCGCAAGTCCCAGCTATGTTGACGCGGCTTCGAGCGTGGTGTGTCTGGGCACACGCCCAACACAGTACGCCGTGTGCATGCCTAGTCAAAAAACTTTGGCGGGTGGCGTCGGTGTCTGCGGCAACCCGCCGTTGTTCTTACATTGTTTGGTATGGGCAACCGTACTTGTAATAACTGCGCCAGGTGTACGATTTTTCCACCGAGTGCATCTTATCTGACTCTAGTGCTTGGACTCCTGGGCGTGCAACATAGTTAGGCAACACGGCAGCTGAACGAACTGCAAAGCGCGTCGATTCTCCAAGGCAATACGCAAGTGACTCCAGCGTGAACGGTGGAACAAGTTGGGTGTTCGTGGCAAGGCAAACGAGACCACGAAGGGGTTAGTCGATATGCTTTGTCGGGTGCTGTCCGTGCTGGATCGATACGTCCCAATTCGGGCTGCGTAGACGGCCAGGCCCTAATGAACGGTGTAGAGAGTCAGTAGGACCGCCGCCAAATGCAGTTGACAGTATAGTAAACGTTGTATCCGCTAGGTAGTCATGGCCTTCCTAAACGCGTATATTCATTATGCGCACAAAGCAACACCTTCAAAATCGAAAACATGATTATTTTTATTTTTACACTGTCAATACGAATTGTTCGACACCGCTAAAGATATACCCGACGTAGACGAGCCCCACCGGAAATATTGACCGGACAGGAAGAATTATAGCGTCGAGATATCGAGAGGCTTGGGTCGGTAGTGGCGAGGGGTGTCGATGAAGATTGGGCCTAACAATCGAAAACTAGGTTGTGTGCCACCTGCTGTCCTGGCGAATTAATCGGATAGCCTCGGCGAATCGCACGTTCACGTTAGTAGGGCCCGTAAGTCTTGCGCCAAGGCGTATACTTTGCCCAAACGATACCTACCTGCATATAGTATGCACGACCAAGGCCGCACAGCACACTATCAGTGGCCTAAGTATTCCCTATGTGTTGGTCAAGAAATGATCATTTGTTGTGACAAAATAGGTCACAGCAGACACACACGAATCACAACAACGTTCGAGCCGTGACTCAGCACTGGCGCACGGCTGAACGACTGCTCAAAACGACGGCGGTACCCTTCCTTCGCCATCTATCGCAGCCCTGTAGCTAATGACGGTGCACAACAACTGACTTTCATACAAAGTTCGTGTAGTGTTTAGTATGGCAGTGCTTTAGCCACCTTCTCATGTACGACGCAGTCAGGAGCACCTACCAGTCCGAATAGGATCAATAAGAGGCAACCGTCGTCTTGTCCGATAGTGCTCACGTATAAACGTAGCAAAACCATCTCAATACCCTAAAAACGCGAATGGGGTATAGACGACATGCCTTCTCGTACCTGAATATTGCCTCCCGCAATAACCGAAAAGGCGCCCCCTTCGTTGTGCGCAACGTTCCCAGTAACGTTCCCACCCGCGATCCGCAGGGAAGCTCCGTCAGCCACGCTACCAACGCCGCCATTGTTTGCCTCGTTGCTCTCGAAATGACCGCCTTCCACGACACTGGTGTTACTTTCTGTCGCGCACAAAACGCCTCCGTCGTCCTCAGCTTCGTTGCGGAGAAATTCCCCGCCTAGAATGACCACATCCCCCCTGGACCAAAACACACCGCCATTCTTCACAACGGTAGCAGTGCATGAGGGCGTGGGAACAAAATATAGGTATTGGCAGGGAAAGGTGCACGGCGTACATAAAACATGTGATCTTGTCAGCGTATTGGATTCGGACCGGCGAGGTTACCGCTCGTGTTATACGATGGACGTGAGGGTGAGGGGGTTACTCATGTTGTGTGCATGGCTGTAGTCGAGTTACCAGCACACGGGGGCGGAAGTTAAACCATTCATCAAGTCGAAACCCTCCGTCGCTAGATGGGTGGTCGTTTAACTCAATACTGTGTTGATTATCTATAAAACAAAATACAACCGGCGCTGACACCAAGATGTAAAGTATGAGGTTACTGAAATATTGCTTCGAACGGGGTTTAGGCAAGAGATAAAGCTAGTACTATGGTTTTGGAGAGGCTGACTCAAACTGGGGAATCGAGCGAGAATCGAAGTGCCAGAGGCACTCGAGTCGTCAGGAAGAACATGGTGATATACACAAGTTACGTTAAGCTACGGGTAGCCACAATACACTAACTCTCTGACTCCTCCAACGACACCTTCGCTCGTTTGCGTTCAATATATGACGACCAGTTAAAAAGATCCTCGGGCGAGCAATTACCGCTTCGTATGGCACATTTACTACCGTGTTTGTGATAAGACTAGCATGCAGAAATATAGGTCGGGTGTAATGAAACGAATGTTTAACAAGTCGTGTTTCACGATAAGACATTGACCTCCCCATGTCAAGAGCCCACAAACACAAACACCACCCCTATCGCGGCTTTGCTCTTATCTTCTGGATCACAACCGCACGCCGAACCCATCAAACACAAACTGGAACTGTATATCCACCAGATTCACGCTTACGATAGATGCAACACTTGTTCGCCAGACAGTTCCTGAATGAATGGGGCCTCATGTACTAAGGAACTGCTCAACATCGTTTTAAGGCCATCGATGTTTTTTCTGTAGTATTCGGTATATATTACTCGGCATATGCGCAATGCCCTTATAAGGGTGGCGGCATATCATATCCTGAGCTCTTCACGTGAGGAGCACAAACTCTCACCCGAAACATGTCTTCGAAGAACGTTTGGTCACGAAACCCGACCAGGAGTTATATATGGACTACTCCCGAATCACGATGGAAAAAAACTAAGGGTACTAACCGGTGGTTAGAGTTGTTCATTCGAAGACTATTAACATGTGGTAGAGGTGCACCGTGTTTGTTTCTGGGGGTAGTCACTTCAGGAGCTTTATGCCTCACTCAAAAACTGATTTTGGATGATCATGAAAGTGACACCCAATTAACAACTAAATGGCCTAGGTAGACAACAGAGCATATTCCAGAACGAAAATGACCATCCGACGGATGTGGGTTAAGGAGCCCTCCCCTTCCGTCATTCAGGAATTAGCCCAAACGTGCAACCTCTGCACGCCGCCGTCCACCGGTCAAAACTTATTGTGCCGGACAAATTACACTCCCTAGACAAGTGGAATGAGTCTTGGATGCCAAGTTAAGGGCATTCCCACGTGTTAACTTGTTTGTATCGCCGTTTTTGGGGTGAGAAGGAGGTTTCCCTTCACTACAGGATCCTCATAAAGATTTCGGTGCGGCCCTACAGCACCATTTGAGTCCAGGGTATGTGCCCATAACACCCCTCCTGTGAAATGCGACAGACGGTAATATGCCTGAGCGAGACCCGCACACTACGGAGGGCACTGACACGAAGCGGTTTAGACGGGGACGGACGGGCGTTATGTAGGCTGCGCGGGTGACTCGACGCACCTGTCCACTGTTCGACGTGAAAGACCCGCCTTCGACTGTAACCAGTGCACCGGCCGCTACCGCAAACACGCCTCCGTTAGACCCACAAGTGTTTCCCTCGAACACGTTCCCGTCCCCTTGGACTGTTGCATTGGCGAACTCCCCCAGGTACAGCACGCCTCCCCTCCCGAGGTCAGATCGGTTTGCTAGGAATGTAGAGTTTCTGAGAACGACGCCGGCGCCTGGGTTTGAGTCTCTATCACTTCCAGACAACAGTTCTATCGCTCCGGCCTTTGGAATCGCCACGTTTTCCGGGAATATGTTGGGAAGCACGAGGAGGGGGGGGGGGTACTCATTTGTTGATTGCCTTACTTAGTCATCTGACCATTGACCACGTATCTCTTTCGAGACGGAGCACCAGGAGGGGGGGAGGGGGGTGATTTTAGTTGTGTCCGTACGATCTCAGAGAGGCACCCATCAGTGTTAGGTGGAAGGGTATTTTAATATTTGAGTACGTGACCCACACTATTACCTGGTTAAAGCTGAAATCTACAGATTTTTGGGTGTTGCTCAAAAGTACTACCTTGCCTATCACAGCTGTCCGCAAACTTCCGTGGCTAAACCATATAAGTGTAACCACCCTACTACTGTGAAGAGTAGTTTCATTCTACGTCCTACGATCGACGGCGAACGAGTTTGTACACAATGTCCGTCCCGCCAGCGCTGAGCAACAAGTTGCGCTCGCATCTCCGAACTCACAACCCACCCACCCACCCATCTCGCGGCCTCGTGAAGCGTCGTTCCTATATAATGATATGTTATCTGCACGCAGGTGCACGACTCAAAGGTCAAACACCTGCTACATGTGATAGACACAACCAATCTAGGCGACACCAATTGAACAGCAGCTGACACGCGTCGAGGAGCCACGCCGCGCCCCCCCCCCCCCCCGTGACACACTCGCCACAGAACCAAGCGTATGTTTCGACGACGATGTAGTTTCCGATACTATCGTACAGCACGATCTCGCGCGAGAGGGATACCATACCCCCGTCTTTCTATTCGTGAAGGATCGAGGAACTGGCAACAACAGAGCAACCTCAAAGATATGGGCGTGTGATCGTTGGCCACATAACCCGGACGCCTGTCGGTCTGCGCATGGTTGTCGACCGAGACATCCCTGGTCTTGGCATTCCAGGAACGATACGTACGGCGATGCAAGCGGGCGGAAATGTCTCTAGTGATAGCGTGCGAGACGCTTGCGAGCGACCGTTCGAACACGAATCCACCTCGTACGTCGCACAGGCCATATATAATTTCACAATATACAGGCAGGTCGGGGGTGATCTGCCGCAAACGTGCACCCACCAAGGACGTGTGCTACATACATCAGAGGTCGAACTTTGTGGCCGATTTTGTTTCTGAATGATATGGCCCCTTAACCATAAATCGTCCGGTGTTTTGTCATCCTTGTGTTGCAATGTGTTTAATATTCTACTTAAGGCCATGAGCAATTTTCATCTGGGTACGAGGCACTTTTTGTTTTCCTGCAAAACCAAGGTTGTGAGTGAGGTGCATAGAAAAATACACCCCATGTGACGCACCCTCAGAAAAACAACACGGCGCACCTGCATGCAGGCTACCGTACCATGCGTCAAGAGCACCCAACCCACATTCGTTCCGGACGTGCTGTTCTTGACGACGCAGTCCGCCAGCACGAGCGTGCTTCCTTTGCCCACCGAAAAGGCGCCCCCATCTTCGGGCGAGTCGTCCTTCGTCGCACTCCCGGCTGAGCTGCTGTCCACCGTGCACCGGTGGAATTCTACGCGCGACGGATGGCTCTCGTCCTCGATGGTGACGGCACCACCTCTCCTTCCGGCGTGGCCGTTCACGAACAAGGTGTCATTTGCCCCGCAGGCCGCTTGGCTGTCGAAGGAGTGGCTGCACTTTGTTAACACCATATCGGCACCCCGTCCTTGGTGCTCCTCTGGACGTGGGGTGGGTGGGTAGGTGGGCGGGTGGGTGGGTGGGTGGGTTGGTTGGGTGGGTGGGTGGGTAAGTGGGTAGGTTGGGTGGTTGGGTGGGTGGGTGGGTGGGTGGGTTGGTGACTCGGTGCGGGAGTGGCCGGGAGAGTATATGGGAGGGTGAGTAGGTGAGTCGGTAGGTACGGGGTGCCCAAGCTTCGCGCGCTCTTTCAGTCCACCGGTAAGCTACCTCTTCTGGCCTAAAATATGCCCGGTTCGATGGTTTCAATTGGATGTGGGTACGGGTATGCATACTGATGATCCCTTACCGTGTCTAAATACGTTGAAATCGCAATTAGCGGGATGACATGCTGGAATCATTTGATAATAGTGGGGATACTTGTTGGCGTAGGTTTGGGTCCACACGAGGAAAATGTTGCACACGTATTTGGTTGGTTTTAACGCAGCGTGGACGTGTCGTAGTTCCGCTACATGGGCATCGCTCCCACTATTTCCATTATCGTAGCCACTACTGTACAATGGCCACACTCCCAATGCCATGTCTGTTGTTTGACTCACCGTCTCCCTCCTTGGCGCTCAGCGCCATATTGTTGTAGAACACGGAACCCAATACAGAGAGCTGCCCAGCATCCTGATTCAGACCGCCGCCCTTGTTTCCGGCAAAGCACCCCTCGAAAAGACACCCATTAATTGAGACATTTGAGTTTTTAGCCTGTCAATCGTTGGCGGTGTTACGTTGGGCTGGGATACGTAAGTGGCATGGAGCAAGGCCGGTTTGGGCGTGGGCATTGACATGCAGAGGTGATATGCACATATAGGGCGATAACCCTTCCGATGGAATATCCACCTAACTGGTTTAAAAGAGGAAAGAGGGTAAGGCGTGTTCAAGTTGAACCCAGCACGCTTTTCCAGCACGTGAACGTCGTAGCGCATTGAACGAAACTGTACATATAAGCGTCTCGCTCAATTCCATTCAATCGACAAACCCCAAAACCACATATTGCGCAGTTCTTGCGCTAAGTACCACTCTCAATGGCCACAACCATTGCGTTTGACACGCGGTGCGGTCTATGCTGGATGTCTCAGCAAAACTCCTGCTCGCGACCGAAAAACGATTCACCCTCTAAACGGATAATATTTGGTGCTCACCCCTGACCGTAACGCCATGTTCAAATCAGTGCTGAATACGACGGGAGAGTGTTGCACGCGTATTGTCTTTGCAACAGTGGTCTAACGTTTTCTGCCTCCCGTTCCAGGCTGGTTCAAGTTTAATCATTAACTGTTTCTAGCGCCAACTTGTTTCGATATAATTTCACAGGATTTCCGTGAGCCCCTGTCGATCAGTTGCCGAACGGGTACTTTTTTAGTTAATGTGTGTTCGTTTTCTCCCTGCATGCCAACTTCCTGCCCCAAACAGAAACTAACAACCACTCCACTGTGGAATCGGTAAGGGGTTGAAGACAAAGTACAACTTATAAGGGGTGCATCACTAAACACCGGCGTGGACACGGTGGCATTTCTGCGCTGAAAGTAAGCTTCGTAAGACATTGGCTCGAGCTACTCCATTTCAGTGCTTTCGGCGTTCCATATGACTTTATGTTGGTCACACACAAAAATAGCTTCGACTGAGTAGGCGTAAGCGGTTACAGCCATGCCTTAATTTTCCTAGGGACGTCTCGTTCAGGAAATGCTGTGAAACGAATACGTATCTTGCAACCGACACGCCCGATTTTGTCACGGTAACGTCCGTGGTTCGTAGAGATAGCGCTTCGCTGCTTGCTTTCCAGCCCTGGCATCTCAATGTATATATTCTACCGGTGTCACTCTCTTTCACTGCTCGTGGTGGTCACTATGGTACCCATTAGTTGATATTGTACTATTCGGAGGGCAACCGGCATTCGTGGTTAAAAATGAAATCATAAGGCGTTCAGCTTGAGCCACCTGGAAACGGAAAACGCTGAAGGTTAGGTTGCAAAAACCAAACGCAACAATGATCCGAAACGATAACCGGGCCTACATGGATTCCACCGCCTTTTCCTTCCGCATCATCTCCGGAGAACGACGAAAATCCGGCCCGACAACCACTGAAATGTGAGCTGGTGACATTCAGGGCAGAATCTTCCACGTATACGCCGCCGCCTGAGATCTCCGCGAAGGAATCGATGAACTCGCATCGGTCGATGGACACGTTCGATAGTTTCGCGTGGACACCTGCCCCAGAGTCGGCAAATCCACCGCGAATTATCATGTCTTGGAGAAACAGCTGCCCCCCCTTGACGGAGAATATTGGTTTATTCAAGTCACCTACGTCGTTTTGGGAAGTTATTCCCGAGGTCTCCAAACCACCCGCGACCGATGTAAGCCCGTGCGGAAGAGTTAGACCGCTCGTCATCTGCTCGACCTCCTCCCGGCCGGAAACGCTGCTGCTCGACTCGCTGGTACTACCCTCCGTGGCGTTGCTGGCGGGGGTCCCCACTATCCTTACCGTGGTGCCTGCCCCAATGACGATAGTATCGGTCACAGCAACGGTGCCGGACCACTCGACCTCGAACACTCCATCGTCGCAATCGAACATGTGCGCAAGGTCCTCGCTGGCCTCTGAAACCGCGACGTGCTTGACGACTGTCTCTCCCCCCAGACCGCTGGACGTGTCGTTTTTGGGCGCGCATGGCTCCGCGAACACACCAATCGCAGCCCACGAACGCTTCCATGGCCCTGTGGTCGTTGGCCCCGCGAGTATAGACGCAAAGAGAAGAATAAAACATGCTTTTGCATACGAAGGGGGCCCACGGGGTGCAATAACCCAGCGGTGGATCCGGCCCCCACGCTTGTGATCTAGACCATTCGTGTCCGTTAGCCGCCAATGGTGCGGCGGTTGATGGCTTGCCATTGCTGGATGCAGCCGTGGCCAAAAACCTGGTGTGTCCCGGGATGACGGCACGGTATCGGTTTCCGTAAGATATGGTGGAGTAGAGTTGGAGCATAGACCGAACGAGGCGACCTTGAGGACCGTGCAGCACCGTTGTCGAAAATGTCCGATACCTGGAATGATCAGCAACGGTGCGATGGTAACGGGGCGTATCGCACAAGGGCGGCGGCATCAAAACGATGAACGTGCATAGGTCACAGCCACAATTTACTGGTGGCCACGACGATTATATAGATGTCGCAGGCATGTAGTGATTGGTAGTTGGAATGTCAGACACCCACTACTGGGCAGGCATCGTCGGGCAATTGTAACGGGTCTTCGATCATTATCAGGATAGTCACATCTGTATACAATTGTGCCCGAGCAGGGCCGATGTCGCGCATCGTATCGACAATAGAGATCCCTCGAAACTAAATCGGTTTTTATTTCAGTTGCAACTCGCACTATTTCAGGTAAAATTTCGATATTTCATCACTCCCCACCCAAAACGACATGTATCCACCTCGAATGCTCATACCTACTCCCTATGAGCCGTTCTAGGGAGTTTATGTCACGGGCGCCATTTGTGCCGCGGGCACCACCCCTTTATCATCACGAAAAGTGTATTTTGCTCAAACACGACTCCCCATACCTCTGGTAACCAACGCCAAAGACGAATTTGTAAAATGGTACAGTAGTTCTCTGATACGGTTTACTCGTATCTTCGGCAAGAACGCAGAGCACTAGAAGTCCTAACCTCCCTGGGCCTCTAGGTCGACCGTCTGCAGCGTGCTACGCGGCCACAGCAGAACACGGATACCCAACACGAGCTCCGAAAGGACAAACACTCTTGTTGTCGCTCAAATTTGGTTTCGCGATGAAAACAAGGCAAAGCCTGCCCTCCCTAGCAGATCCAAGAAGCCCCAACACCACCGATTTATTGATACTCTTTATATGTACCGAACGAGATATACGTTGGTCGGGAGCAGGTGTGAGCATTAGAACTGGAGCTATGCCGTGTTTGGTAAATAGTTATTAAATGGTGTTACTGTACAGAAATAGCATCGCTGCCGTAGAAAAGACCCATACCCATATTTCCAAAAAAAGTCGTGAAGTAAGTATATGTGTAGGTGCCAAATCGACATTTTTCCGTAATAATTTCACTTTTCACCTCCGGTCGCGGGTCTTTTCTCGCGGTATCGGCTGCGGGGCACGCAGGGGGCCCGCATGTACGCCACGGCGCAAGTGCGGGTCCCGGCCAATGCCCGTGGGGCGTGCTCTGGGCCTTCAAAGTCGCAAAATCTGGCAAATAACTCAGGGGAGAGGTTTCAACTTGACACCGCCTCGCAAGTATTATGAAAAACCAGCCGCCCGTGTGGTGGAAATCGAGTTTAAAAGGCTAAAACTCAGGTAGCGTTTGTTGATCGACATTTTTAGTCTACTTTCCCTACAATGGCGTCGACGGCAGGGCGTGAGATTCTGAAGAGTGAGGTCGATGGTTCGATCCTCACCTTCATCCCATAAAAAAAAAAGGAAAAAATGGGAAAAATCTCATGTTCAAGAACTTGTAAAACTCACTCACCACTTAGAAAACACCCAGGAAGGAACGATGAGAGCAATGCGATCATTGCATACTGAGTCCAGTACAGAAAAGTCGGAGGTAAAACTTGGATACTCAGAGTCTCATCGGGGTTCCTGACTTACACCGAAGAGATAAGTCAGGTTTAGTGAGGGAGAATGTGGTGGAATCGAGTTTAAAAGGCTTAAACTCAGGTAGCGTTTGTTGATCGACATTTTTAGTCTACTTTCCCTACACACGACTGTTTTTGTATCCCTTGTGAATTTTGATGGTTCGTTTTTCGCCCGACGCATGAACGGAACACACACAGTACGCACCACGCATGAGACAACAAGGACCACACCGACATTGATTGAGGCATACATCAAGCTTCCTCCAGCAGTAGTTGATACCATGTTGCATGCGTCTGCTCTCTCTGGGCTGTTTACAGCATTAGAGCAGTTTGTACAAGACGCTTGCAAAATCACATCCGCATTTTATGAAAATGTTTAATAATTTGGCTCCAAGATTTTGGAATCTACATAGAGTACATACACAGATCTACGAGTAATATGTGCAGTACGACTAGGCTTATTAAATTTACCTCTCTTTATCTACGTGAACGATAGGCCGATCTATACGCGTACGAATACGAATATTTTGATGCAGCAGCAGTAGTAAGAAGCTGCATAACACACAGTAGCTGTTCTGATTGTTGTCTTTGTGACGACTGCGGTGTTCTGTTTGGGTGCGCAGGACCCGTAGCACACAGCTAGCAGGGGGAATTCAGCAGGTCTAATTGTGACAGCTACGAACTACTGCTGTGTTCAGTCTTTCTTTCTGTATGCGTGTGTGCATGTTTGATGTATGCGATTCCAGCAAAACTTCCTCCTCTGATTTGACGTACCCACGCAGTACAGCAGCGATTGAAAACAATAAAACAGCCACAGCCAGTACCCGTCACGGGTATGGCTAACACTTCATACTCGCCGATAATTTGGGCCCCGGGCATCGGGGTACCCAGGTGTTTGACGGATGCCCTTAGACGAGTACTCGGCTGCTAAACGCGTACCAGGGTACCCGCCCAAAAGGTAGTAAATACTCTTATCTAGGACAGGGGCGGGACTCGTCGGACAACAGCTCTGTCATAACTATCTTGTGCATATACTCATCATCTGTACAGCGTAGAACAGCCGTGATACCTCGGTGTGTACTATTTATTGTGTGCACACTCTGCTCTCCAGCACAACAGCTAGATATATCCGTGTGTGCTCTGTTGACTCAATCGTTGTGTATTGTTTATTGTATGTGCTCTGTGCTGTGCTGTCGGTACTGTTTTGTATACAGCAGTCACTCTTCTTCTGTTGGACCGGTATTGCGTACTCTAGGTCCTCTCTGTGTACTGAACTATGTATACTCTTACGTACTCTGCGTGATAAGCGCTGTTGTAGTGTTGCCCGGCTGGCGAGATGTCACTCTCACAGGTTGTCTGCCCGGCCTCGCCCGGATTATCAGGGTGTCTTGCTTCGTTTTTGTTCGCGCTGTGCTGCCTCATGGTGGTTTCGAGGCCGCCACGTGCGTGTTCGCCAGCGCCCAGCGAATGCTTTGGGGAGCCGCTTGCTGTCCACAATCGTTGTACGCAGCAGAGTCAGTTGTATGCCTTTATACCCGTCCTGTGACATAATATACAGTTGCGTTGCGTGGATCACACACGAAGTACCTTTATCAGGCGCACTTACTACAAAAGAGTACGCGTAGCCACGACCAACAAAAATGTTGCAGATCGTGATTTCACTTGTTTTTAGGTCGATCACACAACCTTGTGTACCGGTCGGTTTTGGTTTACCGCATATTAGCTCTTCCAAACTATTTGTGTTTGGGTATGTGCTTCTACGCGCCA
Organism: Saccharina japonica; assembly: GCA_008828725.1. Taxonomy (NCBI): domain Eukaryota; class Phaeophyceae; order Laminariales; family Laminariaceae; genus Saccharina; species Saccharina japonica. The sequence goes on along the minus strand of MEHQ01003705.1, from coordinate 652,669 downwards.
AACCGTACAACAAAAAAAAACGTTTTATATTTAATATTCTAGGTGCGGGGGTGCAATCTGGCCAAAACAATAAAATAGTTAGATTGCATTTGCAATTTTATATATTATTTCGTTAATTTGCAATTTTATATATTATTTCGTACCAGAATTACAATAGAGATAATCCATTATTTTCGGAGTTCGGGCACACGAAATGGCGTCGCGATTCACGAGTTGTTCGTTGATCTACTCGACATGACAAACCACCATTCAACACAAATACTCGTAGTAGTAGGTGCCTGCAGTTCATAAACTATGGGTAAAGAAAAACGAGCTTAGGTTGGCACGAACAAAAAAAAAAGTTCGGTTTTAAAACAAAGCTCACCAGAGTGTGGGATCGACTTTAAACCCTACACAAAATAGCTACAGCAGTAGATCGACGTCGGAAACATAATAATTCGTTGAGCCTGGACAACGAACTAAAGTTTCTATACACTTGTAGCCCACTGTACCTCAGATACGATATAATCTCGTGACATATTTTTCGTTAGTAATGGCGGTCGCTACGCACTACTTTTTCCTTTAAACAAGACAGCAGTTTAATATACCACATGTTTGCTAAATAAAAGAAATATGAAGCATGTGCGACCTCTTTTCGACTTGCGACCAGACACCCCGGGGATTTCAAGTGATCAACATCCCGAAGGGGGACCTTGTATACTATATAATACAGCCGGTCGCCCCGGTAGTCTAACCGGCAACCACGAAGCCTGTTGGGCCGGATGTCGAGGGTTCGATTCTCCCCACCATGGAGGTTTTTATTCTCAAATGACACCGACTGTCGAGAGCGCATACTATAGCGTGGGTAAGCAAAATTCGACGAGAGTTGATGAGGGAAGAAAGTGCTCAAATATTCTCGCGATAAAAATGCAAAGCAAGAATCGTAGTGGGGGAGGAGGGAGAGGAGCCTACTTTGTGACCCCGGATCTGAGTTTCGACTATTAATAGGGAGGGAGAAAGACGGAATTGCGAAGATAATGAATGGGATAGGAAAAACAAAAACAAAAAAGTGGTTTGAAGTGTTTATCGACGGGGCCCCTTAACGTGAGCGGTTCTGGCGGAAAATAAATTATTAAGATATAAACAGTAACGAACGGGCCGGCACGGGCTAACGTAACAATTTATGTGTGTCGATTGCGCGGGGTATCGCCCAACAACTAACTGCGTAGATATCTCGTGGCGGTAAGCTTCGATCTGTTTGTATGAACTACACTTACTACATATAAATGACAAGCGTACAGGTTTGCTATTCGCAATAGTTCGGCGCGGTGGGCGACTAATAGTGGTCAGTTTCAAAGGCTACTACTGTGTGTGTGTTCTTCACATTAAACTTTCCTTTCTACCCGTCGACATCCAGCACACCCAGTGTCCCTGCCGATTCTTCATCCTAAAAATGTACCAGTTATGTGGTCACAAAACTACGACGCAGAGATACTACGCTCAGTGCAGTAAGCAGAGCAGGCAATGCAATGCCATATACGACAGGCAAGACCTACCCTGCTAGCAATCCAGGTGCGTGCAAGAGAAAAAAGAAAAAAAAAAAGCGAAAAGGAAAAATAAATAAAAAGTAAACATACTGAAGCAAACCAACAATCAAGCAACCAAACAAAAATATGACAAAATAAAAGAAAGTGTCGTGCTTCTCCCAGAGGAGATGCGACATCCAATAAAAAATAAATGAACTGAAACGAAATGAGCTGGACCGAAAAAAACAGCGCCAACAGAGCAAGACTAAGAACGACAGGAAAGGACAGGCAGCCGGAGCAAAAAGCACCTTCCAGCCAGCCGAGGCAGGTTTGTGCCCGTAGTAAAGGCAGGTTCTACCAGCTAGTCGGTCTGGTACCTACTCTGTTTGCCGTCTCTTTCCTGCTTTCGCCCGCCGCGGTTTCCCAACGAGCCAACCCCCCCACACTCCGTCTCCATTCCCTTGGGCGCCACCCATACAACGGATACCTGGTACGTGGCACTTACTACTTACAGTAGTAGTTCCGTTTCGTTCCCGTGCCACACACGAGAGTCCAGGAACGAAAAGAGGAAATAACAAAATAACAAAAACAAAATAATACGTACGTAGCTAAGCAACCAAAGAATGTCCGAGGAAAATACGGAGGGGCGGAGAGACAAAGGCAAAAGCGATCACGGCAAAAAAAATAAGTAAAACAAAATAAATGAATGATGCGAGGGGCTGTAGCATCGCTGTCGTGCCCCCCTTGAGAAGCTACAACAACAGGCAGTACACCAAGCAAAAATAAAAATAAAAATAAAAAACAAAATAAAAACAAACAAACAAAAGGAAAGAAAGACCACCAGAAATAACCAAGGAAAAAAAAAGGGCAGCGGCCAAAACAAGGTATACCTTGTCCGTTTGCGGCCAAAAACAGGTACATACTTAAAATCAAGTAAAAAACGCACTCCACGTGCCCTGCCATTGGTCCAAAACTCGTTGTACCGGTTTTTGCCTCTTTAAATGCCAGGTATACCTGATTTTGTCTACTCTGCTTGACTTTCACCTTTTTTTTATCGTTTTTAAGCACCAGAGGCCCTTCATAGTTCCACCCTATGCCCCCTATACAAATGCCGACGTACGCGGAGACCCCCTCCTCCCTTCGCACCTCGCACTACACGCCACTCGAGCGACACACAGATATATCTGCCTGCACACCTCCGCCGAAATAATACGAGATAGAAGGCTCCCCTTCGGGATTATTGTGGTTGACTTGGAATACCAGGGGTGTCGCAAGCTGAGAAGGGAGAATACAGCAGCAGGCGTTCGTTCCTCGTACTATTAATAGCAGCTACTCGTATACGTAGCCACCGGGCGAGCACGAAGAACATGAAAAAACTCTACTTTGCGTTGCAAGGAACGGCAGGTTCGTGGGGTGCGTTTTAAGCTTGATTTTAGTATGTACCTGTTTTTGGCCCCGAACGGACCAGGTGTACCTCTTTTTGGCCGCTGCCCAAAAAAAACACCCAGTTCACCATCCACCAAGCCAGGTAGTACTTCTTCCTCATCACAGCAGTGATATGAATAGCACTGGTACTCGAGTTCAAATCCTACCATGGTGAGAGTTTGACTTCATTTGAAAATAAAAAGCATGAAGCAATTGCTGAGAGCGCCTTCGTGGCGTGGGTAGGCGTAATCCAACGCACGTCGAAGAGGGGAGAACGTGCTGAAATCTTCTCCCGATAAAAATGCAAGGCACGTATATACCGTGGTGAAGAAGGGGGGAAATAGCCCATCATACTCAGGTACCCCTGATCCGAGTTACGAGGGAGAGAGAAAAGAAGGGCGAAGACAATAAATGGGATATACGACGTAGAAAGAAAAACATGCGTACGTACGTGTATACCTACGTACGTTTATACCAGGTACGTATACATGTCGCCTGTGTAGCTCGGAGACTGGAGTCGACATCAGGCACCGTGGCGATATAAAAATAAAAAACCGAGAATGGAAAATCTGATTCCAAGAAAGGGGTACCGGGAGTAAATGTACACAAAACAAACCGTTCGACGGGGTACATTTTTGATTTGTTTTTGTCCATTCCATTTATTATCTTCGCCCTTCTTATCTCTCTCCCTCTGTCGTAACTCAGATCCGGGGTCACTAAGTAGGCTCCTCTCTCTCCTCCCCGCTACGGTACTTGCTTGGACCAAAGGCACAAGGAGGAGTACAGCCAAAGCCTAGAAAGGTGCTGCTATCCGGAAATAGGCCTTGATACATTATACCACGTTGCGAGGACAACATTTATACGAGAGGCCCGTGACTGCGGTACGCGTAAGTGGTAGAGCACGTTTTCGTTCGAATCTCGTCTGAATGGTAAAGAGTCGGAATGCCATACAGTAGTATTAGTGGGGGCACGCTGTTAAGAAACGTCAATTTGGCTTCCAGGCTCAAAGTCTTATTTCGTGTGCCCTCACCAACAACATTTACGGCACTTCCTATATGATGATTCGTATTATTCTCGACTTATTATTATTTTTTTCGAGTGTTTTTTTTTTTTTAATTTATATACAGTACAGGACACATAATAAGAAACAGGTTACTAAGAAAGCCAGGCTCAGATTTAGATGAAAAATGAAAAATGGAAATTTGGGAGTTATTATCTTGACGTTAGTGTAGAAAGCACCCTCTCTCAAATAAGAAATCCAACCTGGACCAGATTTCCTGTTTCTTACTAGGTGTCCTGTACTGTATGCCGCGATAACCACATACGACGTTGCCATTGTACAGGTCAACCACAACCGACAAGTGCGGTACTAAAGCAGTACGACACTGTAATACCTTGGATATGAGGGTACTCTCTTGGCCTCTCCTGTCCTGCTGTAACCTGTAACTCAATCGAGCCTGCCATACACTCTATATGTGTGTGTGTGTGTTCTTCACATTAAACCTTCCTTTCTACCCGTCGACATCCAGCACACCCAGTGTCCGTGCCGATTCTTCATCCTAAAAAGGTACCAGTTCTGTGGTCACAAAACTACGACACAGAGATACTACACTCAGTGCAGTAAGCAGAGCAGACAATGCAACGCCATATACGACAGGCAAGACCTACCCTGCTAGCAATCCAGGTGCATGCAAGAGAAAAAAAGAGAAAAAAGAAAAAAGCGAAAAGAAAAAATTACCAAGTGTAGACTAACACTACGCGGATCAACTCGCACACGACTAAGCTGCAAGCTCCGCGTTGCGGAAATCTGATGATGAAACTGTAAAAAAAACAAATGTCGGGGGAAAAAATAAAAATGAAGAAAAACAAATAATGTCAGCTGTGATGAGACTTTATTACTCGGTTTACTTTTCTGTACAATACTGGTACTGGTAGCACAGCTGGAAGGTTTAAACGTTTGGCGGTTCTTATTCCGTGCCATGCTCCGGAGCGACCTCATTTCTTCAATTGGACGGAACGACAATCACTGCTGTTTCTTATATAGCATTTTCTTATTTCGTTGCCCGGTTTGAGCTGTCTTTCTTACACGCAATTACTCATTTTTTCTCAGAATTTCAGCCTCTGTTTCTTAACAGAACATTTCTTACATGCGGGCCCACACTCTCTAACGTGTTTCAAAATATGATTTTGGGTATGCCTGGGCCCTGGGCTATATTTGATTTATAATCGAGTTTCGGTTACAACAGTACAGGACGCCTAACAAGAAACAGGAATTACGTCCCAGGCTGGATTTCTTATCCGAGAGAGGGTGTGTCATGGTATTCATGGTATTCCCGTCTCCCCTCTATTGTTGAGGTAGCGTGTTTATGATGAAACACGCATCGGCAAGTTTGCCGCCCCTTTGTGCTCAGAAGTCTTTCGGCACAGGACAGCGTGATAATAAAATAAGACATCGAACATAAAAACTGTGAGTAATAACTGAGTTGCGTCTCGTCTCAACCTGCACGGTAGTCGAGCTTGCCCCATACCGCATTTGTAAATCCGTGCCTAACCTCCCTATAGGTGCATTCTACACTATTTTCAAGATAACGACTCTGGAATTTCTTATTTTCCTCTAAATATCTGCCGGGCTATATCTTGTTATTTTGTTTCTCATTCGGTGTCCTGTGTCCTGTAGTTTATATAAAATACTTCTTGAAATTCATTTTTGAGGGACGTATCGTAGAGCTTCTCAATCGACAACCCTACTCGTGAACAAGTGGTGCACCTCTACTTCACCATGTATGTGTCAAGGTGTCAAGAGGGCAACCCTGTCCATCTAACAGCCTGAGGGGATAAGCCCCCACCCTCCTCCCATTTTGCGTCGATCCTCGTACTGCGGTATGTAGCGGGTACAGTTGTACAGCAGTACAGGCCACATGATGAAACACAGGGTACTATATAAGAAAACCGGGATGATATTTGGAGTACAGGAAAGGAAATTCGGGAGTCCTTTATCTTGAAATTAATGTAGAAGGCACCCGCTCAAATAAGAAACTCAGACAGGACCACATTTCCCGTCTCGTATTACGTGTCCTGTGCTGTACGTATTTTATTCGTATGTACGAACTTTATGAGTACGTTCCTTGCAGCAGCTAATGAAGACGCTTTTTTTTGCACCGTGAATTCGACAACAGATGGACCACAACACAACATATATATAGACTCCAACATTCCACGAAGTGTTCATGGAATTAACGGGTAAGTCAGGGTAAGTAGTAAAACGGCGCCATCGGCCGATATCAGCCGATTTTAATGACCCCGATCTCAACACGTTTTGGGCATGTATTCCCTTGAGTTATCTATTATTGTCGCTATATAAATTTGGTTGGGCGTCGCCCCGCCTTAACGAAGGAGATGACGCTTGCATTGCCGAACTCTAAGTTTGTCGATTCGATGTACATGAGTATATACCAGCTATATACTCGTAGCAGTACAGCAGCTTCACACTGCGGGTACGCATCAGGATATCGACCTCGCAGGTCGTTTATATTTCTCAAACAACGCATGCATTCAGTAAGGGCCGACATCCTACACAATTACTCTAGCTGTCCCACCTTCGTTGTTGGTGATTCGCACCAAGGTGCAGGCACGTAGGTGTGGAGAACGAAGCAGGGCGCAGAAGGTGGGGTGTAGTTTCGAACTGAGTGATGCAGAGCGAGCTTTCCCGCGAGCTTGCGCGTTCTGTACCATCTGAATGTGGCATTGATTGACCGGACGTTTGTCATCGCGTTCTCTCCCTCCCCCCAACCCCAGTGAATCATCCAGCAAAAATAATCTCGCGACCCTTCAAAAAAGGTTGACACCACTTGGTTTTGCCACAGGGCACGAGTTTTCAGGCAGGCCGTTTATCATAGACATTTTATTTTATTTTACATTATACATTATCCAGGGGCGTCCAGAAAAAAAAAAGAGAAAACGAGACACCACACCCCCAGAGGTCGGAATAGAAAACCGTTGCATCCGTTGTGATCACATGGTGAAATAAGAAAATGGGGGGAAAAAAATATCCTTATATTCATTTTTTTCACTCGGTTTTTGGTACCCCCCCCCCCCGCCCTCCTAACGAACAAAAAATCCTGTGAGGTGTCAAGGCATTATCCCATAATTATCTTAGCCTTCCACTCCTCTCTCCCTCCTTCAGTGGCAATTCAGATCCGGGGTCGCAAGGTGTGTTGTAGTATTAATAATACGAGTAGACACCGGGGCATTAATTAGGTGTTGCGCTGTTGCGCTGGCTCAACGTTTGGTGAAAATCCCCGTTTTGCGCAACAGCAGTCGCCCCGCGAGGCTCTGGTTGCGCGCAGCGCAACACGCGTTTATGGGCTCGCGCAATTTGTTTTCGCCGAAGGCGATAAATTTCGTTGCGCGTTTATTTCTCGCCGGAGGCTAGAATGTTTTTTGGGGGTCTTTTTTTTTCTTGATAATTAGTCGTCATTGAACATCGTGCAGCCCCCTTGCTCTATTCGCCATAGGTAGTCGGAGGCAAAAATTAGGCGCCTTTTTTTGCTGTTCGCCGTAGGTTCACTTTTTTTTATTCGCCGTATTTTTCAGGCGTATACTCGCGCATAGATCGCATTGTTTTCGCCTCCGGGGGCCATCCGGGGGCCCTCCCGGGGGGCCCTCCCGGGTGGCCCTCCCGGGGGCCCTCCGGGGGGCTTGCGCGCCTGCGGCGCGCAACACGCGCCGTAGCCGTGTTGCGCAGCGCGCAACAGAAGCCGAACCACTAATGAATGCCCTGGTATGCACCCAATCAGTGTCCTTGCTCATTCTTAATCCTAAAACGAGGTACTATATCTATATATTATTATCATATTAATAGTGACCCACGCTACAGAATAAGAGAAAAAATGTTCACCATGTTTTTTTTCTGAGGACGGTCACTGGAGGAGCTCTGCACCTAGCCCCAAAACTGATTTTTGAAAAGATTGAAAGCGCTACGTACAAACATGATATACGTACGTACCCGATGATGACCAATCCCACGGCCTGCTTATAAAAGGACACCTAATACGCAACAGCAGGCTATTAAGAAGGCCAGGCTGAGATTTACAGGAAAATAAGAAGTCCAGGAGTCGTTATTATCTTGAAATGAGCCTAGAAAGCACCCTCTCTCGAATAAGAAATCCACAGCCTGGGCCAGATTTCCTGTTTCACTTTAGGCGTCCTGTACCTGTATGCCAACACAACATTGAAAGGCCGACGAATTTGGGTGAAGGTGTCCTATCATTCAGAACAAACTTTATTACCCAAAAAATGATGCCTCTATCGTAGTACGCTTCTATCAATACTATAGTGTTACACGGGTACTACTGCTACTGCTGTGTGTGTGTGTGTGTGTGTTCTTCACATTAAACCTTCCTTTCTACCCGTCGACATCCAGCACACCCAGTGTCCGTGCCGATTCTTCATCCTAAAAAGGTACCAGTTCTGTGGTCACAAAACTACGACACAGAGATACTACACTCAGTGCAGTAAGCAGAGCAGACAATGCAACGCCATATACGACAGGCAAGACCTACCCTGCTAGCAATCCAGGTGCATGCAAGAGAAAAAAAGAGAAAAAAGAAAAAAGCTGTGGTGGTACCCCGAAGCACGCCAGGGCGGGGGCGGTATAAAAATAAATAGCGGACAAATACAAAAGTACCATATAGTTACCCACTCTGTCCCAAAATATAAGGAACCTTCGTTTACACTACTACCGGGCCCCTCAGAAGAAAGTGCCCAACAAGGAACTCAGCCTAAACATTACGGGTTGAATAAGAAAGCCGGTAGCTATTATACTGAAGTTAGTGCGGCATACACCCCTTCCTAAAATAATTAAGTCAGCTTAAGCCCGAATTCTGGTTTCTTATGAGCGGGCCCGTACGGTACATAATTAGTTTTTGTTATAAGGATTACCCTGGGCTGGGTAATCGATCGATCTTTTACCCCTATAGCTCAGCAGGTAATACCCTCACATTTGACGTCGTCGAGGACACGGGTTCGAATCTCACTTCGAACGTTTCTTTTTTCAGAAACGCTTGCGCGTGCGTCCCCAAATAACACGTCTCCCTGGTTCCCCAGGTATTGAAACGAAGCGGGTAGGTCAACGTACGGCCGTATACGGTACCGACGTCCCAAATATCCCGCCGTTCAGAGGGGGGGAGAGTGTTATAAGGATTACCCTGGGCTGGGTAATCGATCGATCTTTTACCCCTATAGCTCAGTGGTATACCCTCACATTTTTCAACGGTTCGTATGACAGTAGATATATAGTATACCCAGTGGTACCAATTAATTGCATTTTAGAAGTCCCCATTGTTTCTCGACGTATACGTATAATAGCATCGGCCCTCTAACAGGAAACCTGAAATCAGGGTCAAGTTGACTTTCTTATTCGGGGCGCGCGCGAAATCACACTTTCTTATGTGTGTTGCGCTTTCTTAATTTGGTCCCCGAGAATCTGTTTTCCTTAGTAATGCACAATGAACGGTGGCCTCGATCCAGGCTAGCCACAGGAAGGGGCCGCCTCCTCAAATAGTGTGCACTATCTAGGCTGAGACCTTTCATATAAAGTATATGTTTCACGTTTCAGGCTGACTTTCTCGTGGGTTCCTTTCTTATGAGCGGGCCTGTACTGCTGTATATATACCAGGTATATGATAACCCCGTATTGTATCATATATCATATGTATACCGCTCGCTGTTGTTGCTGCGCATGGAATGTTATTTTATTTTACTACGTACGAAGAAATATTTTATTATTTTTATTTCCATCCCATTTAGTATCGTCGCCCTCTGTCCTTTTCTCTCTCGCTTTTATTTATAATGAGGAGATATTTGATGCTGAGAAGGGCGAAGCCCTTCGAAGCATCAATAGATGCTCTTCATAATGGTTGGGTATGTGCCCGTGGGGGTGTACCCCCCTGGTCGCGAACGGACACAAACGGACAAAAAACAGTTCTGAAAGCTGCCGCAGCGTGGCTTTATTTAAAGAATCCTTAATATTGAGGTTTGTCTGTCTGCTCGTCTGTCTGCTCGTCTGTCTGCTCGTCTGCCCTTCGTTCGCTTTGCTTTTTTTTGGCGCGCGACGCGTACACTGAACCGATTCAGACACGCTCGGGACTGATAGAGGCCCGCTATTTGTGCCGACCGTCCTGTGCTATTCGTGTCGAAAGCCGTGCCGAGATCGGAGAGCTAGGCGGTAGTGACTGCCCTAAACTGTTGCCAGTACCAAATTGTGTCACTGGGATTTCTCGGCAGTAGAGCAAACTAGCAGTAGTATATAGCAACGATGAGGAGACATGTCAAGCAAGGCAAAACATGCGCTGTCAAGGGTGTAGGGTGGCGTGTTCCACACTAAAAACTAGTTGTTTGGTGACAGTCACGGCATGTCAAGGCTGTCAAGGGTTGAAACTGAAGACCACATTTCTCGGCAGTAGAGCAACAACGGTGATGATCGGACGAGAAGAGGAAGACCATCATCGCACACAGCACACACACCACCATCACCAGCAAACACCACAACGACGACCATCACCACCACCGCCACCACCCCTGCCCCACGAGCCGCAGGAGCACCAGAAGTTGTTGTTGCTCGTAGTGGCTGGTGGTGGTTGGTGGTGGCTTCGTCCCGTGGTTTGGTGGTGGTTCCTGGTACGCACTCGTTCAGCAGCAGCAGCATTTTGTTTTTTTTTTTCATCCCATTTCTTATCTGCTGCTGCTGCTGAGAGATGCAGAAAACAAAAAGACAATAAAACACGATTTCTGAAATGATACAGATTTTACGAAATACGAGCAAAAAGACAATACAAATAAAAACGAATTCTGAAATGATTCAGATTTCTTAGTTTGCATTTTTCTCTGTACAAGGTTTTTGCGCTGACACGCATCGCTTAACAATAAATGTTGGTGGGTGGTGTTGGTGATTGTAGGACTACCAGCCCAGGGACCAACCGACCTGATACCTGATACAGATTTTACAAAATACGAGCAAAAAGATCATACAACAAAAACGAATTATGAAATGATTCAGATGTATTTGTTTACTGGTACATTTTTCTCTGTACTCGTACAAGGTTTTTGCGCTGACACGCATCGCTTAATTAACAGTAAATGTTGGTGGGTGGTGTTGGTGATTGTGGGACTACCAGCCGAGGGACCAACCGACCAACCCAGTAAATCTCTCACCCACCACGCACACCCATCAATTACCTGCCGGTCAGTAAAAAAAGGTTTATGTGCTGACCCAAATCGCTTAGAATAAAAAACGATCCCATCAATGACAATTAATTGCAGGAACACAGCAAAAAGAGAAGAGCCGCCAACGCAGTAGCTTAATGCAGTTAGGAGTTTGACCACTTGAAGGCGTCTGTCACGCTCCTCATTCCCACCGTTCTTGTAATGAGGAGATATTGATGCTGAGAAGGGCGCAGCCCTTCGAAGCATCAATAGATGCTCTTCATAATGGTTGGGTATGTGCCCGTGGGGGTGTACCCCCCTGGTCGCGAACGGACACAAACGGACAAAAAACAGTTCTGAAAGCTGCCGCAGCGTGGCTTTATTTAAAGAATCCTTAATATTGAGGTTTGTCTGTCTGCTCGTCTGTCTGCTCGTCTGTCTGCTCGTCTGCACTTCGTTCGCTTTGCTTTTTTTTTTCGCTTTGCTTTTTTTTGGCGCGCGACGCGTACACTGAACCGATTCAGACACGCTCGGGACTGATAGAGGCCCGCTATTTGTGCCGACCGTCCTGTGCTATTCGTGTCGAAAGCCGTGCCGAGATCGGAGAGCTAGGCGGTAGTGACTGCCCTAAACTGTTGCCAGTACCAAATTGTGTCACTGGGATTTCTCGGCAGTAGAGCAAACTAGCAGTAGTATATAGCAACGATGAGGAGACATGTCAAGCAAGGCAAAACATGCGCTGTCAAGGGTGTAGGGTGGCGTGTTCCACACTAAAAACTAGTTGTTTGGTGACAGTCACGGCATGTCAAGGCTGTCAAGGGTTGAAACTGAAGACCACATTTCTCGGCAGTAGAGCAACAACGGTGATGATCGGACGAGAAGAGGAAGACCATCATCGCACACAGCACACACACCACCATCACCAGCAAACACCACAACGACGACCATCACCACCACCGCCACCACCCCTGCCCCACGAGCCGCAGGAGCACCAGAAGTTGTTGTTGCTCGTAGTGGCTGGTGGTGGTTGGTGGTGGCTTCGTCCCGTGGTTTGGTGGTGGTTCCTGGTACGCACTCGTTCAGCAGCAGCAGCATTTTGTTTTTTTTTGTCCATCCCATTTCTTATCTGCTGCTGCTGCTGAGAGATGCAGAAAACAAAAAGACAATAAAACACGATTTCTGAAATGATACAGATTTTACGAAATACGAGCAAAAAGACAATACAAATAAAAACGAATTCTGAAATGATTCAGATTTCTTAGTTTGCATTTTTCTCTGTACAAGGTTTTTGCGCTGACACGCATCGCTTAACAATAAATGTTGGTGGGTGGTGTTGGTGATTGTAGGACTACCAGCCCAGGGACCAACCGACCTGATACCTGATACAGATTTTACAAAATACGAGCAAAAAGATCATACAACAAAAACGAATTATGAAATGATTCAGATGTATTTGTTTACTGGTACATTTTTCTCTGTACTCGTACAAGGTTTTTGCGCTGACACGCATCGCTTAATTAACAGTAAATGTTGGTGGGTGGTGTTGGTGATTGTGGGACTACCAGCCGAGGGACCAACCGACCAACCCAGTAAATCTCTCACCCACCACGCACACCCATCAATTACCTGCCGGTCAGTAAAAAAAGGTTTATGTGCTGACCCAAATCGCTTAGAATAAAAAACGATCCCATCAATGACAATTAATTGCAGGAACACAGCAAAAAGAGAAGAGCCGCCAACGCAGTAGCTTAATGCAGTTAGGAGTTTGACCACTTGAAGGCGTCTGTCACGCTCCTCATTCCCACCGTTCTTGTATATATAGACAGGTATTAATAATTAATACTTGTAGTCGTAACTCAGATCCGGGTTGACTAGGTCGGGTCTTCGCCTCCCTCCCCACTGCGTACGAAATACGGTACTTGCCTTGCATTTTCCTCGCGATAATATCTTCTCGCTTTGTCGAACCTCGTCGAATAATTATGGTGCCTACCCAAAGGAAAGCCTTGTATATATATATATATATATATATATGTAAGCACTTTCTTCTCTCCTCGTCGACGTGCGTTAGACTCCGCCTACCCACGCCACGAAGGCGCTCTGAGCAATTGGTTCCTTTTTACTTATTTTCAAATGAAGTCAAAATCCCACCACGGTGGGATGTGAACTCGAGTACCAATGCTAGTAGCCTTGGAAGGCGACCACGAGTCTGCCCATCGGTGACTCCTATACCGCAGCATTAATATTACGGGGGACCATAGCTAATACGACCTACGGTACATACTAAAACTACTATTTATTTCCCTGTTTTCGCTAACAATATTTGGTCCTAGTATATGATATTTACTATGGTCCCCCGTGATAGTCTAATAAGGTGATGTGGTGGTGTATGACGAGCGGGTCGTGTATGACGGGCGACAATCATCAATAGCGAGTTTTATGAGTGATCAACGCTGAAGATCATGCTGCACATTGTCGGATGGCAAATATAATAATAATAGTGTACTCATTTAGTATTAAATTAACCCTTTTAGAACTGCAGTCCCGTTTTGGGGACAAATAACTTAGAATTAGAGTGGTTTGTCCCCATAACGGGACTGCAGTTCTAAAAAGGGTTGAACAACCCAGGTACGTAGTTCATATAATTCAAAAAGTATATACTTACGTCGACGAAAACCCCCGCTGAATGCAAACCACTCTTAATATTATACATACCGGTACTATTTATACAATAAATAGTTATTTATAGTGGGGGTCCCGACGTAGTGCGGTGCATGGTGTACTACGTAAGAGGTACCAGGTATATAATACCGCTACGATATTCAGAACATCCCGCTGTTTTTTTGGTTTATTTTAACTGCTGTGTCGGTGGCCACTTTTCTTTTTCGTTTCCCCCTTTTCTCCTGTTTTCCCTTTCATTCTTTCCTTTCGCATTCTCCATTTTCCTTGTTTTTTCCTTTCTCCTTTATCTCTTTCTCTTTCCTTTTTGCTTTGGATTGATTTTTGTTTCCCTCGGTGAGATGTACGATGTGCAACAGCTATTATTATTGATGGCAGTTATGATGAACTACAGCAGTGAGTATATCGTATACAGCGTTGTACGTTTAAATTTTATTGTGTACTCGTAGTATTTTTCCCTGAAGTAGTATCCCACTACAGGAGGATTGTTTGGAGGGTGTCCTGTGACCCACCGGCTAGCTTACCGTATCTTTTTTGTGATGTGAGAACAATGCGGCGGGTGACAATGCCATTCAAGAGGCCTCACCTGCGGACCAACATCATCAGCTTCTCCCTAGAAACTGCCTTTTGAACAGTGCCATATATTGTATCCTTCGTACCAGGGATATGTGTGTGTTTGTGTTGTCTTCACATTAAACCCGTTATTTCTACCCACCTATATCAGTATACCCAGTCAGTCTCTGGCCTGTTTCCTAATCCTAGAGAGATGCAAAGTGTGTTGACACAGACTGAGACTAGAGATGGGCACCGGATGGCATATTCGAAAAACCGAAAACCGGATAGGAGGCGTTATTCTCAAAAACAAAAACCGGTTTAACCGGTTTTTTTCAGCCGGTTCTAACCGGTTAACCGAAAACCGGTTTAACCGGTTTTGATGCGGTGAAACATCCATAATATTGAAAACCATAGGTGGGTTTTCTTTGATTTGCACCCTTGTTGCGCACTCCCCAAGTGTGAAGGTAAGACCCTCATCACAGGACACAGGAATGTCGATGCTGGCCAGGGCACGCTTCTCCCTATTGATAGTAAAGCTCTCCTTGTTGGTTATCTCATGCTAGAGCTCGATAGGGTACAAGAACGGAGTACGACGAAGGTAGGGCTCAGCCAAGTACAAGGCTGATCCCACTATCCATGTTTCTTCAGACATGTACGATCTACGGAGACCTTTCCGTATCTAGTACGTCACGCAATCTCGTACACATTGGTACGCATTTGTCTATCTATACCATACGTACTCGTAATAATCCGTAGTGCACCTCCTCATAGCTACGTGATACCATCACATTAGCCCACCCTTAATTGTCGTGCATACATGCAGATCCCACGACGATCAAATTATCATATCATCCCAGAAATCGGAAAGGGGGTCGAACGTGCGGCTATTCGAAATAAATATGTGAGGCAAGGACACAAATCTTCCCCACCTCGTAATGAGGCTTCAACGCCTCACGTGTGAGACAAACACGCCATACGAGAAGACAAGGTATCTATACATATTCAAGTGAGTTGCCTCGTAATGTGTAGGGGCTACCTTCACCGTACGTTGCATTGTGTGCCACTGGAAGCGGTTATATGTATGCCACTGGAAGCGCCCCGGCGTGCGGGAATTGGCGAGAAACGGGGGGGGGGGGGCGTCAAGTGTTGTCAACAACATCTTGATCCCGAGGTACCACTTCACATTCGCGGTGTTACTCGCATGGCTGACATGTTCCTCCGATATGTTTGCCTTCTGTTTTGCCCGCCAGTTCTACTCAAGGTTAGACCAACACGGTGT
This sequence comes from Saccharina japonica, assembly GCA_008828725.1. Classification (NCBI taxonomy): domain Eukaryota; class Phaeophyceae; order Laminariales; family Laminariaceae; genus Saccharina; species Saccharina japonica. Next base: position 637,027 of record MEHQ01003705.1, on the reverse strand, counting down.
ATTTCTTAGTGAAGAAATTTCATCAGTGGCATCACTAGACATCATAAAGGTGAACCAAGTATCGTGAATCAAGGTATACTTCGTGTATATATATATAAAACTATTCTGGAGCGCATGCCCCAATATTCAGCAAGCACTCCAATCCCACACGCGACGTACATCACACGCGACGTACACAATACCGTAGCGTCATCATGCCACGCGTACTGTCCACGCCTCCATTCCATCGCACTATTGTAGAGTCACAAATAAATACAAAACAAACATCAAACCCAGGCAGGCCTCGTTGTGGACATACTACCATATACCACGCAAGGCAATTCACCCGCTCGACGTGAATATCGACTCCGAATTGTTCCTCGACGTCAGGAACATAGCAAACACAAAATTTTGTTTTTGTTTTTTCTCCATCTCATTCATTATCTTCGCACTTCCGTCGTCCTCCCTCCCTAGTCGTAACTCAGATCCGGGGTCACAAAGTAGGCTCCTCTGCCTCCTCGCATTTTTATCGCGAGAAGATTTCAGCACTTTCTTCCCTCGTCAACTCTCGTCGAAGCTATGGGGCTATGGAATGGTCTCGACGACAAAATTCCAAAGCAGGCCCTTCGGAATGCGCGTGAGCTACTCGTTCCAGAGAACGTAGGTTTTGAGATACTCGTCCCTGCAAGTGTGTTGTCTCGCGTGTTATACGGTTTCTGGTTGCGCCAGTCTATTATTCCCGAACGCGAGACGCATGCTACGATAGAGGTTCACCATGTTTTTGCCTTAGAAGGGTGGTTACTTGAAGAGCTTTACACCTCACCCCAAACTGATCATTAAGGGAGGAAAGTAAAAGTGCTGCTATGACGCGTGCTACGGTGGAGGAGGTATACCATATTTTGGCTGAATCGTTTTCTGAACGATCGGGCTCCTTAACCCTAATTCGTCGTTTTTTCGTTTTTGTGACGAATAAAGTTTCAGAGTATACTGCGGTCATGAGATTTCTCATCCGGCAGCACTTTTATTTTCCTCCAAAATCGTTTTTTTTTTTCAGCGAGGTATGACGCTCCTTAAGTGAGGAGCTCAGAAAAATCAGGGTGCACCTCTATCGTAGCATGCGTCCTATCCGATTGAAAGTCCCATCGCCGAAGCAAAAGAGGAACAATATTGAAACAAAATACTGACAATACTGACAATACTGACAATACTGACAATACTGACAGCAGTCCACCTATTGTGGGTTAGATGATTCAGAAATCATTTTACCCAAAAAGTGCTATCTCTATCGTAGCACGCGTCGCGACGAGACAAACACATCTTGCCTGGTCGCAGTCGATGACGGTACGAAGGCGATGGGGCAATCATGATGACCGTTTTTGTCCTTGAACCTTGTCCGGACGACGTCCTGTGCCGTGGACGAGAGAGTTAGCGCGGCGGTTGAGTTGGGTGTTCGGGGACTGAGGATTGGAATAGCACCACGTTAAAAAAATTATCAGAGTATTAGGTAGTGCAGCCGGTGTTGGGACCACGATTTTCACTATAGAGGTTGCCTGAATAGAACCTAGCAACAACAATGACAACGACGACAGCTGCAACAGCAACAACAGCAGCCACAAACACCTCAGGCAGAGCGAAGTTTTCTGAAGTATACCCATCGTTTGGGGTAGTCTGTCAGTACTTCTTGTAGAAAACGTTGTCCCTTGGCCCACGGTGCTTGAAGAACATACGGACCTTCATGTGGGCAACCGAGGTTTGGGGACCTTTCGCTTCTCCCGACCAAGGGTTTACACTATTGATTGAGAAAGCATTCCATCGCTTCTACTCTCTCTTCTCCTCGCTCATCACATGGGCCAATGATATATACATAATGAACCCCACAAGGCAAATACTTGTTCATTCGCTTCAAGTTGTTGGTAACGCCTGCGTACGTATAGACAAACCATACGATGCCCCCGAAATCGGACTCACCATGGTATATGCCCATTCACACACACCACCAATCAACGCGCGACTGCTCGAAGTGCATTGGAAACGGCATAATAAAACGTGGAGATACTTGTCGTACGGAAGCGGGTAGGAGGGGGGGGAAAGGGGCCACCCGTAACACTGCCAAACGATCGCTAAGGGGAGTTTCCCGCACTTGTTGGCAAATAAAATAAAAGGCCGAAGCCCAAGGCAACAAAACAACTACACGGTGTGGTCTTGGCCAAACAAAAATGGCGTTGATGTATCGCATCAAAACGGAGACCCGCATTGTGTCTAAAAATCATTCAACCATGTTGTTATAACCTGGATGAGGAAGTCCGTGTTCTGGTCGATGTTGGTTGGCCGTTGCCTCGTCCATGACTAGAATATGAGACCGCTGAAGGATATAGCCCTCGACAGGCATAGAAGCTGCCTCTGCCCGACCTTGAGAACATCCCAACATTGAAGAAAAGCCGGTCGGCAGATTAGACGATTAAGAGGAGTTACGTGGTGACATCGTAGGCACAAACGACGAAACGCGTGCTCTGTACCGTACTAAAAATAAAAGCAGTGGTATGGGCAAGAGTGCTTACCTTTGCGTACGTTCGTCAGGCAGAGTGGCGAATATATTATTTTCGTCTTTATGTAACACTGTGTTTTCATGATTGGTCGACCAATCGACGCTACGTAACAATATTTATAGTATGGAATTGCTCAACGGCGCTTTCCTTGCCCTTGGAAATAACATCTAAGACAGGGAATTTCGTCCGCGGGTATTATGCAGAAAAATGTTAACGGTGCAGACGAAGCAGCGGGTAGCGCCGGTAGACCTCTACGGTCATCAAGCCAACACGCTCCCAACCACCTGCAAGGAGGCATTATACCCGCACAAACTGTACCGCCTCGTTCTCCTGGTTGTGACGTGCAGCGGCACAGCGTTACGTTCAACGACCTTGCCCAATTGTCACGGGGTTTTTTTTCCAATCTGTAAGTAACTAGCTCACGGACGAACACTGCGTGCGGTAGAGTTACACCTGTGCACTACGTTCTTGATATTTGTTACCGTACGGAGTTAGTAAAGTGGCTCCGTACATCACCCATCAATGGTTTTTTCGAGACTGCGTACGGCTAAACGCCATGGGCAGTCGCACGGACTATGTCACTATCGTTATATTTATTTGGCAAACAACGGCGGTGTTAGCTAGTTCCTCAGCTAAGAGCCCATATTAACGAGTACAAAACAAATTCAATTTGGAAAAAAAAACAAAATTCAAATACGCTTTTCATTGGTCAACACACGCACCAGCACCCCCCCCCCAAGATCCTAATCTTTGGTGCTGGTGCGCGTGTTGACCAATGAAAAGCGGATTTCAATTAGTTTTCTTTCCATATTGATTTTGTTTTCTTCGTTAAAACGGGCCCTAAGAAGCCCCCCCCCTCCCCTCCCCCTCCTCGTCCGAAAGGATTCTGGATGGGAGCCGTGAATTACAAGTGATGCACAGTAGGTCATGTTTCTGGTTTTTGGATCTGTACTATACAAACCCTCCACACAACGTATCGTCACCACGACAGGTTACGATCTAAACGGTATAATAGCTAGTGATTTGTCCGAGGGGGGGGAAATAGTGCTATGAAGAGGCCTCCACCTTGAAAAATCAAACCCAAATGGAGCGGTGTAAGGCTCGGACGCATGCTACCCATAGAGATGCATCATGTTTTTTTCTGAGCTCCTCGCGTAAGGAGCGCCATACCTCACCGAAAAAAGATTTTGAGACGCATGCTACGATAGAGGTGCACCATGGTTTTTCTGAGCTCCTCACTTAAGGAGCGTCATACCTCGCCGAAAAAAACGATTTTGGAGGAAAATAAAAGTGCTGCCGGATAAGAAATCTCATGACCGCAGTATACTCTGAATCATTATTCGTCACAAAACATGAAAGTCCAACGAATTTGGGTTAAGAAGCCCGATCGTTCAGAAACCGATTTAGCCGAAAAGTGCTACCTCTACCGTAGCACGCGTCTTTGGAGGGAACAATAGAAGTACTCCCGGACGAAAAACTTCATGACCGAAGTATGCTCTGAACGATAGTTCGTCACAAAAATGACAGTCCGACGAATTTGGGTTAAGGAGCCCGATCGTTCAGAAAACGATTCATCCAAAAAGGGCTACCTCTACCGTAACACACGTCCTCACAGATAAAATTCCCGCCTCCTTCTGAAACAGGAGCGTCCAGTCCTCCTGGCAGCCCGCGAACGTACGCCTTCATCTGCACGGCTTCGAGCGCAGCCCACATGTCGACATCTGACTTCCTGAAAAAAACAAAATCGAGCGTGATCAGAACAGGCACACGCCCACCCAATACGAAAACCCAAGCGGAGCAAAAAAGGGATCGCCTAAAACAAGTATCGGAACGAATAAAACATCAGGCAAGCGAAAAGGGAGAAATGTGAAATCGACGCGTCTCTGTGATGTTTGAACGACGACATACTGAGAGTCGGCATCAGGATGGTTCCACGCTGCACGTTCGCTGTAGGATGAACGGTCGGATGTAGGAGTAATGCCATGCTGCGAGTGTGATGCAGAAATATGTCTGGTCGATTTCCTGCTCGTTAATAATCGCCACGCAATTCAACAGCGCTGCTTTTCTATATCGTGGACGTGTATATATTCGGCTGATATTGGTGTTTCCGGAAATTGGCTCCGTCTCGCGTTTCGCCTCTCAAGTCTGGAGACCGTTAACGGACATCGGAGGACCCTTTATTGGTCCGGCAGAGGGCGGGAAAGTGTGGGAGCTTATTACACGAATGCTGGTCTACCTTACCTCGAGTAAGCCTCGTGTTTCTCTTTGAGTACACTCTCGACGCTCGCGTGGCCATCAGAGCCAGTGCCGGTGTAACGGCGAGAAACTCACGTTTTGAAAGGGTCGAGGTTTAGGCGCATCGAACCGGAGAACAGGAAAGGCGTCTGCGGTACGACGGACATCCTACTGCGGAGGTCGTGCAGACCGAGCTTGGAAATGTCGACCTTCCCATCGATCTCCACCCCGCCGCTAACACCGCAACCCCGGACACACACACGCACCGATTGGAGGGAAGACGAGCAGGGTGGGGCAGGAATTGCGTTAAAAAAAAGTTGCATAGCTAAGGTACAGTAGTTCCTTCAAACAAGGGGGTTGGTAAAATTGAACTCCAAAAAAAGGGCCGTTCCCTGCAGAAACCTTGTTCCCTGTATGCAGGACGCCTTGTCGTATATCGTTGTCGCTACCCACAAAGTGTTTGCAAAACAGTCCTAGATATGATACGAAAGGCGAAGGCCAATCATATTCGTACCGAACAAGCATGATCGAAACGTTAAGGTTCGATATCTATTGCAGGCCGAGACAAGCGAACCAACGGGGGGCTACATGGGGCTACATTACTCAGTGTAATGAACGACAGCTCAGTAGCCGCACCGACGCATCTAGAGTAAACTGTATATAAATGTAACACCGTCTGGGTCAAATGAAACGCCATTGGTTAGTTGAGATATACTTAATAAGTATGTGCTGAATGTAATTTCATACCAACCGTTTCCGGCGCACGGTGCGAAATCTTCAGCATCATTGGACTCCGTTGTAAGCAATATCCGGGCTCCCCCTGTCAAAGCTAACCGGTTCAGTGTAGGGGATATGACCGGAGGCGTTTTCCTTATGGGTTAGTGTGAAAACCGGCACCAGACAACTTTCACAACAGCCTGCCAGAGCCAGATAAGCCCTCCAGAAAGACCCCGGCCAAACAAGCATGCCACTTATCGATCTCCGGCAGAACCACGCCTCCTTGTCTTAGCAACACCACTACGAGTATACAATAAACCTACGACCCACAAGCGATCCCACGGTAGGGGTACCACTTTTTGGCTCAACATGTTCTGACCGGTTGTGCTCCTCACGTGAGTAACCACCGGTTACTATTATCATTTTACTGGTAGATTTGTTTTTGGACTACCGTATTGGGAGTTTTGGTCGGTCGGGTTGCTCGAACGGATGTTCCCGAAGTCAGTCATGTTTCGGGTGAGATATTGAGCTCCTCATGTGAGGAGCTCAGAAAGTTCTTCTGCACCCCTACGGTGGGCTGACTCACACATGAATTCACGTATCGGGTTCCTCTGCGCCTCACCTGTTCCTGTCGCACTCGACCAGCCTGAAGAGAGCCGCGACAAGGCTAGACTTTCCCGCTCCCGTGCGCCCAACCACCCCTACCCTCGATCCACCCTTGATCGAAAGGCTCAGATCTTTCAGCGCCGGGGGCAAGTCCTCTCGATAGCGCATGAACATGTCGCGGATCTTGGCATGTTCATCGATGCTTCGACAGCAGCGCGAGTGCGGTAGCAGCACGCCGAGGGGGTCCGGTTTGGTTAACGACAAGAACGGCTTCACAGGGTTTCCTACCGTAAGTTTGCTGACACTTCCCTTAACAGGGGTTGCACGTTCCTTCCGGACGCATGCTACGATAGCCTGCATGCAGGTGCACCATGTTTTGCCTTGGAAGGGTGGTTACTTGAAGAGCTGTACACCTCACCCTAAAGTGATAGGACTGGAGAGTCCCGTTTTGGGGACAAATTGCTTAGAATTAGAGTGGTTTGTCCCCAAAACGGGACTCCAGTCCTTAAAGGGTTAAGGGAGGAAAGTAAAAGTGTTATCCGATTGAAAACCCCATGGCCGAAGCAGACAAGGAGCCATATTGCAACAAAAATAATTGATCAAAGTCCGAAGATTTTGGGTTAACGAGCATTATTATCATTTCAGAAATCGTTCCAGACGAAAACAAATGCCACTTCTATCGTAGCAAGCGTCTTCGGTAAGTGGGGGTATGTACTATATACCTCCATTTTTTACAGACCACGTGTATGCCGCTCAGCACGGGTGTCTCTGTACTTCACGCACAAAATGGGCAAAAACTCGACACAGAACCCGCGTGCCACGATAGAGGTGTACTGATTGATGTGTGTTTGTGTTCTTCACATTAAACCTTCCTTTCTACCCGTCGACATCCAGCACACCCAGTGTCCGTGCCGATTCTTCATCCTAAAAAGGTACCAGTTCTGTGGTCACAAAACTACGACACAGAGATACTACGCTCAGTGCAGTAAGCAGAGCAGACAATGCAATGCCGTATACGACAGGCAAGATCTACCCTCAGGTGCGTGCAAGCGAAAAAAAGCGAAAAGGAAAAAAGAATAAAAAGTAAATATACTGAAGCAAATCAACAATCAAGCAACCAAATAAAAAGCATGACAAAAAAAGAAAGAAAGTGTCGTGTTTCTCCCAGAGGAGATGCGACCTCCAATACAAAACCAAGTGAAATGAAACGAAATGAAATGGACCGAAACAGCGCCAACAGGGCAAGACTAAGAACGATAGGAAAGGACAGCCAGTCGGAGCACACCAAAGGCCAGCCGAGGCAGGTTTGTGCCCGTAGTACAGGCAGGTTCTACCAGCTAGTCGGTCTGGCACCTACTCTGTTTGCCGTCTCTTTCCTGCTTTCGTCCGCCCTGGTTTCCCTACGACCCCCCCCACCCTCCGTCTCCATTCCCTTGTAGTACCTTTTGACTGAAATCGTTTGACGCATGCTATGATAAAGGTGCACCCTGTTTTTTCTGAGCTCCTCACTTAAGGGGCCCCTTCGGTCATGATGAAACACGAGTCTTCCATCGTTGAAAAATATATATGTTTCGTTTCTTTTACAGCAGCAATACTATTTCTGGTATAATAACACCATATCAGTACTCCTTACGGAAAACGGCATAGCTCCAGTTCTAATGCTCAGTATTTCGCCCATAGAGTATTTGCAAGGATCCTAGACCATGGTCAACATTTGCGTCTCGGGAGGCATATCGATCAGACGCCTTGGTCGTCACGAAAAGTGTAACAAAAAGTGCATATTTAGAGACACTTTTCGTGACGACCAAGGCGTCTGATCGATATGCCTCCCGAGACGCAAATAACAAAAAGTGCATCTTTAGAGGCACTTTTCGTGACGACCAAGGCGTCTGATCGATATGCCTCCCGAGACGCAAATGTCCTCTAAAGACACTTTTCGTGACGACCAAGGCGTCTGATCGATATGCCTCCCGAGACGCAAATGTTGACCATGGTCTAGGATCTTTGCAAATACTCTATGGGCGAAATACTGAGCATTAGAACTGGAGCTATGCCGTTTTCCGTAAGCAGTACTGATATGGTGTTATTATACCAGAAATAGTATTGCTGCTGCAAAAAAAACGAAAAATATATATTTTTCAACGATGGAAGACTCGTGTTTCATCATGACCGAAGGGCCCCTTAAGGAGTGTCATACCTCACCGAACAAATGATTTTGGAGGAAAATAAAAGTGCTGCCTGATGAGACATTTCTTGGCCGAAGTATACTCTGAAACATTATTCGTCACAAAAATGAAAGTCCGACGAATTTGGGTTAAGGAGCCCGATATTTCAGAAAACGATTCGGGTAAAAAGTGCTACCTCTACCGTAGCACGCGTCGTTTCCGGAATGGACATGGGGTTCTTAACCCAAATTCGTCGGACTTTTTTTCTTGCGTCGAAATATGTTTCCGCCGTTTAGTTAAGGCCGTGGTATTTATATTCCTCATCGGGTATGTAGCATATCTATTTTCCTCGATGAATCAGTTAGCTTGCTTACTATTAACAATGTAGATGTCCTCAAGCAAGAAGCCTCAAAACAAGAAACATGGAACACCTCTCTCTTCGTAGTGTATGGGTTAGAAAATTCGTGTCGGGCAGTAGTAGCAAATAAAACCTAGGAAGGTGCATTTCGCAAAATACAAACAATAAATAAACAACGTCGTACACAAACTGACTTTCAAGAGTTTCAAGAACAAAACACAATGGCATACTCGGTCGAATGTCGCTCTCGATGGCTGAACGAAAAAGGGACTTTGAAGTGAACCGTCTACCGTACGGCCGGTGGACGACAAATAAATGTCATGACTGTGCGTGTGACGAGAAACATTGACAAACCACATTTTTGGAGTGCAACAACGATACTGCCTGTGGCAGGTCAGGTGCTCAGTCGACAGCACAATACGCGTCCGACCGACGAGGAGGCGGGAGAAGCAGCACAAACAATGCAATCACTACGCCCCGATTTCGCTCCACACCTCGACGTTTTCCCTCGCTGGCCAGTGGTTCGGCGGCTTGTTGTCCTTCTCGGATTCCAAGCTGGCCTCCTGCGGCACCTTACAGTAGCTCAGCACCCGCTCTACCGACACCATTTGGTTCTCCATCTAGAGGACAGCGGCACGGTGAGTTTAACGTTCGATAGGTTCGCGCGGGGTGTGGTCGGCGGACGGAGGCGTTACATATAGAGAGGGGAGCGGCATTGTTTACCCTTCCTTGCGATCGGTTAAGAAGGAGTGCGAAAGGCGGATATAACCCTTCACAAACACGGGGCGGGGGAGTTACGCGTTGAGACAATACATGTAATGCAAAAGCTAGAACGGCATCTGAAACGCCTCCAAAATGTCGGCAGGGGGGTGTGTGTGTGCTCCTGTAGTGCTTGCCTCCGCTATTTAGTATAGCTACCTTTGACCACACATCCTATTTCGAGACGGGGCGCAGCCTTATTTTGAACAAGACTTTGGTTCGAGCTGGTTCAAGCATAACGACCAAACTTGCTTAGCCAAGAATGCCGTGTGAAGTAGCAACGCAATCGTCACATATGTTGTGTCATACTGATCGCCATTTAACATTGGCTGAGGGTGGCATCGCCAGTGTTGGTTTAGAGGGCTACGCCTGGCGCCACCACCGACAACGTGGCCGGACGAAACACAAGCCGTCAAAGAGACCCGTATGATTCCGGCATTTCAGAAAGAAAATGTACTTCGTATAAAGCTTTGCCCTTTTGTTTCTGAAGGAGCTACTTTCACGTGGTCCATGTTTGTATAATTTCTCACTCAAACATTCTAAGGTATATGACAGCGTATGATCAACATTTAATACTAGTTTGCGCGAAAATCGATGATGTGCTCAAAATAATACCTTACGACGCGATGCCGGAATTTGCACGTTCTACCGCACAAAGGTCTACACGCTTACGCTGTCTGGACTGGTGCTACGGTAGGGGGCTTGTTTTTCACATGCACAGAGCCACTTGGCCGAGTGACTGCTTCACTGCGTTGTAGTCATAACCTCTTCTTGTTTCGTTGTTGTTCTATATGCACCGCCATTGGAGGTTTTGTTACGTAACGCGCACAAACTAGGTTCAGGTCCAGTTTTCAGTTAGATTCGGAGATACTCGTCCGAGTGGCGAAAACCCGTTGTTAACGTTATGTTACACCGTGATCCGTCCTTCAACTAACACTTTAACATAGTGTTAGGCTCTGACCCAACACGTACATTATCACTCTAACATTCCCAGATCGATATCTGCAGATTTACTAACACGATAACATGATGTTACTGTCCACGGAGCGTTAGACATAACACACTAACATTGTGTTACCCCTCTAATGAGCGTTAACGTTGTGTTACAAATAACACACTAACACAACACTAACATAGTGTCCAGCACTACTAACACTACGTTATTCAGACCCCCAGTCTGATTGCCTTAAGGTCGGATAAAGTAACATTTAACATGCGTTACAGTCTTAGCCGGCCGATACGTAACACTATGTTAGGGTGTTAGCCTAAATGCCGAGGTCTGCCTAACATTATGTTGCGGTGTTACTGTCAGTAAAGATCTGATTTTAACATTATGTTACTGTGTTACCATAATAATCAATCCGGGCGTAACATTAGGTTACTGAGTTACCGTGGGGGCCGGAGTCAATCCAACGTAATGTTACTACGTTACCCTTTGGATCTTCCCACGCTCTAACATGTGTTACCTGTGTTAGGGGTAAAGCGGCGTGGCGGAGTAACATAATATGGCTGTGTTATCCAGTTTTGCTGGCATCCCAGTAACACAGTAGTTACTACTGTGTAGTAATTTACTCGTAGTGGATATGAGGCGCGACCTCAGTACCTGCAGTAGTCAAATCTGCAATGCATCACGCTGGGGGAATGCTGATTGTGCTGAACCAACGCGAATGAACCTCTACGTATTCGTGCGGTTTGAGTTATTTATTTTTATTTCAAGAAAAACATATCGTCAGCATACAGCAGCAACAGAACAGCAGCATCAGCAGTATCAGTATAGGTCGCTTTACGCTCGGCTTGTCGGTCTAACCCTTGAACCCTCTGTTCAAGTATTTAATGTATTGTGTGTCTCCTGGTTCCCCAAAGCGGTATTGATATTCGGCATAATTTGAAGACGAAAACTCTGCACCTGTGATTCGTACCTGTCCACAACAACAGATATGTTCGTAACACAGGTGCCACCACTCCTAGTGCTGTAGGAATTTACAGCAGCAGAGCTTCTTCGTCCCCTCATCAGTAGGAGGGTGGGTGAGCCTGGCAATACGTCGCTCGATACGGACTGCTGCTGCCGCTGCTACGGTAACATATAATATTATGTCAACGTTTCATTGGCTATATACATACTTTTACGTTAAACGTCCAACGTGTGTTAGGATATCCGAAAGGAATTCCGCTAACACACTAACATGCAGTACGCGACAGCCCTTAAGAACTCGGCAGTTAAGAATTTAAGGCTGGATTTTCAGACGAAAATAAGAACATGACCTCTTTTGTACTGAAAATAGTGTAGGACACACCCTGCCTTACATAAGAATTCCAGCCTGGTCAGAATTAAGAGATTATTAACTGGTGTCGCGTACTATTGTAGTGTTATGTAAGCATTTAATTGTCCATGTACGTTATCAGTCTGAAGTGTGCCAAGGTAGCAAGTAAGAATAAGGTAACATGCTAACATAATGTTTTGCTCGCTACGGGCTGGTGTCGCTAACACGGTAACACAATGTTAACGTAATATCGGTAATTCCGCTAACACACTAGCACATAGTGTTATGTAAACATTTATTGGAGCATGTATGTACGTTATCCGTCTAAAGTGTGTTAGGGAAGCAAGTAAGAATTCCGCTAACACACTAACATAACGTTACTCGCTGCGGGCTGATATCGATAACACAGTAACATAATGTTAACGCTTCATTGACCATGTACGTTATCCCTATAACGTGTGTTACGATGGCAACTAGGAATTTCGGTAACACACTAACATAGTGTTACTCGCTATGGGCTGCCTACCTTAACACCGTAACACTTATGCTGCGGTCATCACGGGATCAAGGCAACATTATAACATAATGTTACGCGATCGCCCGCCAGTATCGTAACGCACTATTACTATGTTATCACAACATCCGGAATTTGGATAACGTAGTAACGTAATGTTACGATATTTTTCCGCTGGCGCGTAACATTAATATAAAACGTTAAGTGTTACGTTATCCGAGGTGTGAACAGTTTATGGATTGGCTTTGACGCGTGCTACGATAGAGGTACGTAGCACATTTGGGCAGAAAATTTGTTCGGAATGACTGGGCTCCTTAAGGCCCGTTTTAACGAAGAAAAAAAAAAAACAAGTTGGAAAAAAAAAAAAAAAAATCCGCTTTTCATTGGTCAACACGCGCACCAGCACCAAAGATTGGGATCTTGGGGGGTGCTGGTGCGTGTGTTGACCAATGAAAAGCGAATTTGAATATTATTTTTTCTGAATTGAATTCATTTTATATTCGTTAATATGGGGAGAATTTATTTTATATTCGTTAATATAGGCCCCCATATTAGAGCAATCCCACGGTAGGGGTACCACTTTTAGGCTCAATAGTTTCTGACCGGTTGAGCTCCTGGCGTGAGTAACCACCGGATACTATCATCATTTTTTACTGGTATGTTTGTTTGAGGACTACCGCATTGGAAGTTTTGGTCGGGTTGCGCGAACGCATGTCTCCGGGGTCATGTTTTGGGTGAGATATTGAGCTCTTCATGTGAGGAGCTCAGAAAGTTCTGCTGCGCCCCTACCGTGGGATGAGTCATTAACGAATATAAAATGAATTCAATTTGGAAAAATAAAAATTCAAATTCGCTTTTCATTGGTCAACACACGCACCAGAACCAAAAATTAGGATCTAGGGGTATTGTGATAAGACTGGGTGAGACACAGAGTATCCCCTTGCAGGTTTGTCTATTAAGCATCCTTGGTGTTACTCACTTTCCGTAGAGTCAAGCGTAGAAGAGAAGCAGCTTTATATTATTCCCCGAGCCAGATGACATCTGCCTCGGGATGGGCTTCAAGTATGGCCCGCAGATATTATAAATACCCCGAATACCGAATACGAATGCCATCCAAGTTATACGAAAACGGACCAATTACCTATGCAGAGGTAATTATCGGCCTTCCTAGCCCATACCATTACACTAGCCCACCCTGATGAGCCGTATATGCAGAAATATGGGAAAAACGGGGAAATCCCAGTTCCCCGAATTAGAACATGAGTCGAAGATGCGGCTCCTCAAAACCCCTCCCACACCTCTAAGTTGCTAGGCTAAGAAGCCGGGCGCAAGCCGAACGCCGAGCAAAAGGCGAGGGCCGAGCAAAGGAGGTGGTGTCTCGCCGACGACAGCACCTTCGCACCCTTCAACTGGAGGTGGAAGCGGTGGAACGTGCGGAGCAGGAGGCTGCAACCGCTACCGCCAGGGAGCTCGCGGCCATTGCACGGACGGACAGGGCCAGGACCGCCCACGCCGCTCCAACCCCGTTCTCCCTCTCGCGCCAAGAGGACACCACGTCGACACGGCCTGGTGACGAAGCTTTCCTCCATGGCAGTGTCTTATGCATGGCGTACATGCGGCGAGACGAGTTCGACCCCGGGTTGGCAACCTCTGACGCGGCCAGGGCCCAGTGCCGTCCCAGTCGCCTTCATGGCAGACAGGGGCGAGCCATGATCCCATTGTTTTGACTGTGGATGGCCCCTCTGACCCTTGGTTGGATAATTCTTACAACAGCTGGCCTTTGGCAGAACACCACTACGCAGAAGTTTTAATTCCACATGAAAAGGAAGAAACAAAACCCGAAAGGGTCGGACCAAAGAGCTAGTAGACTAGTCGCAATGCCAACGACGCCACGTGTGATAAGACTGGGTGAGACACAGAGTATCCCCTTGCAGGTTTGTCTATTAAGCATCCTTGGTGTTACTCACTTTCCGTAGAGTCAAGCGTAGAAGAGAAGAATTTTTATATTATTCCCCGAGCCAGATGACATCTGCCTCGGGATGGGCTTCAAGTATGGCCCGCAGATATTATAAATACCCCGAATACCGAATACGAATGCCATCCAAGTTATACGAAAACGGACCAATTACCTATGCAGAGGTAATTACCGGCCTTCCTAGCCCATACCATTACAGTATAATCTTGGGTGGTGGTGCGGGTTCTGACCAATGAAAAGCGGATTTGAATTTTTTTTTTTTTTCCAATTTTGTTTTTTTTCTTCGTTAAAACGTTAAAACGGGCCCTTAGGGCCCATATCAACGAGTACAAAATAAATTCAATTTGGAAAAAATAAAATTAAAATACGCTTTTCATTGGTCAACACACGCACCAGCACCAAAGATTAGGATCTTGGGTCATAATCTTGGGTGGTGGTGCGGGTTCTGACCAATGAAAAGCGGATTTGAATTTTGTTTTTTCCAAATTGATTTTTTCTTTTCATCGTTAAAACGGGCCCTTAACCCAAACTCGTCGGAATTTCAGTTTTTTTTTGTTTTGTTGCACTATTTTTCGTTATCTACTTAAGGTCACGGGATTGTTGATTCATCGGGTATATATAGCACTTTTCCCCCCCTCCCAAAAACATTTTTCGGTAAGGTATTAGAGCGCCTCAAGCGACCGACCACCCTCCGAAAAAATACGGTGCACCTGCATGCAGGCTACCGTAGCATGCGTCCTTTCCCGCCCACCTGCTCGCCCGCCCTGTCGCTCAAGAAAAGGGGGGGGGGGGGTACTCATGTCGTGCACGGCCGTAGTCATATGACCATAGATCCTCGCATCCCCTACAATGCCGGGACGGAGCACGTTGGGTTTTCACCAACCGGGGGGCGTACTCATTTGTTGCTTGCCTTCATTTAGTATTTTGACCATTGACAACGCATCCCTTTCGAGACGGAGCACAAGAGAGGGGGGGGGGGGGGGGGGGGGGGGGTATACTTTATATTCATGAATGGCCGTGCAGAGGGGGGCACAGGTTGCAGCAAGTCGGGGCGATACTTGAGCTCGTTTTTATAATGAGATACTAATATAGTGTTGGATTTGTGCAACTTCGCTTAGCCCCGCAGGGAAAGGAGCGGGGCACAATAAGCTTCGGGTTTGGCTGTCTCGTTCAGCTTCTTCGTGGTGGACCCTCGAGGCGGGTAAATAGACGGTGGGGGGCACGGCGGGTCCAGGTGTTGCTGGCGGGTTGATATTGCCGTGTCACTGGCAGGCCTTGTTAGCACGACGGTGAACCTTTTACCAGTGAAGTGTTAAAAAGGAAAATGTGATGGGGTCCATACGTAGAGATATTGGAACGTTCTTAGGATCCTTCGAAGAAAAGTGATGTCACACCTCTCAAAATGAGGTGCCGCATGGTATAGATAGGTTAGGGGAACCGGAGTAATAGTAAGTGTGCTTGATTCCCCTTTGATCTATATTCGATGCCACTTCTGCTTCGTATGTCAGCTTCGTGTACCCTTCTGTCTCCCTGGTGTCTGTACGCTAGCTATGTGCTCTTGGTTTAGAGTGAGAGCGACAGCAATGGAAGGACAAAAAATACGATGAGGCGAGTAACCTAGCACCGACACACTCATCTGCAGCCTTGAGAGGCATGCTCCATATTGAAATAGGGACGTTGGGATCCATATCTATGTTGACGTGCAGTCCCTTCGCACAAGTAAACTGAGCATCGTAGTTCTAGTTGCGGATAAATACTATTTGCGGAGAAATAGGAGTTTGTTCTTTTCACGCATAATAATCATCTTACTTGTACAGGGAAGTTGATCGTAGTACAGGGTAACCAGCTTACCATCAGAGAAAGTTACAGAGAACGTTACACGGATGTATCATGGGGCGTTGCAATGAACAGGACGGGCTGTCGGAGAATACACCTGTCCGTAGATTGGGCATTGTTCCGTGATGAGGTGAAGGCATCCCCCACCTCGATCACTCTTCTTACTGTTTTCCTCCTTTGGCCAAATAAGCGCATTTTCAAACCATTTATGTTCTTCTTCACAAGAAAGTGCTCTTCACAGACACTTCGGTGCCACCTCTGTCATGTCTCTCCAGAGAGGCAGAGCCTCGACACGCATCATGCTTTCACTCCATATTACACACGGCGTCGTCAGCAGACAAAACAACTCACCTCGAAAGCTAATTCTTGAGCTACGAGATTTAAAAGACACAGAGTTGTAATTTTCGACAAAACTTGCTTCGATAGGTACGGCCGTTAGCCCGGTGATCTAGGACAGGTTTCCTGGGTTGGATCTGTACTACGTACAGTACTACAGCACAACATAATACAGGTTCTACATTATCTACTGTATAGTTGCTGCTGGGAATGTGGCGGTACGATGCACGCACGCTTGTTATTTCGCGTTTTCATCGACACATTCTCGGCTTAGCAGGATGCAGCTCACCCTCCATGCGACTCGCCTAATACCTCACGGCGCTTCGCGCTTGTTGCAAGCAATGTCTGCCTGGTTGGTGAAAACCCAACGTGCTCCGTCCCGGCATTGTAGGGATGCGAGGGTCTATGGTCATATGACTACGGCCATGCACAACATGCCCCCCCCCCCCCCTATAGTATATGTATATATATATTATACTTCGTATATATATAGGTTGGGTTGGCATCGGTTGGCAACGACACTGTGAAACATGCCGTTCGCTCACACGAGCTACACCACCAGGGTACCGTGTCTGTTTGTTTTTTGGCGATCGATCACAGCTGGTGGTCGAGTTGGATAATTTGTGCGGGGTGGAGAACCTTTACTCCGCACGAAGGGAATGATCGTATCACGTAGTGTTTACGGTAAGGCACCCGCGAGGTAGTTACATATAGTACTCCCATTGCGGTCTCTGGAAAAGTGGCCACACCAGAAATTAAATTAACGCATTGAAGCTGTCATTCATATGCAAGTCCGCCTCACAAGCGGTTCTTAGTAGGATCAAGCTCACACTTCACGCGACTCGCTGAACACCTCACCTCACGGCGCTTCACGCTTGGTGCTAGCAATGTCTGCCTGGTCGGTAACACCCCGACATGCTCCGGCCCGGCATTCTAGGGATGCGAGGGTCTATGGCCATACGACTACAGCCATGCATGAATATGAAGTACACCCCCGCCCGGTCCTTGCTGCGCAGGCCCTCCTTCCGAACATGCAAATAAAAAGCGGGACAAAGGCAGACGTCCAAGGTCCCCCTACTGCCAGCATATGTTTGGAGCAACGCCCTTATAGGGGTGGTGGCTTATTCCATGAGCTCCTCGCATGATGAGGAGCTCATAATATACCTCACACCCGAAACAAAAAATATATCGAATAAAAATTGCTTGTGCAACTCGATCACAAAAAATATATGCGCTACTGCTGCTGAAGTCAAAAACCACAAGGTATGTCCACGGATCTACATTATTTGATATTTTCGTGGCAAGTGTCGCGACACGTGTCGCGACACGAGTAGCGACATGCCGCGACACACCACGGACGCTGCCGCGGCACGCCGCGACACGTGCCGCGGCATTTCGCGACATGCCGCGGCATGTCGCGACAAGCCGCGTAGGTTAGGGTTAGGGTTAGGGTTAGGGTTAGGGTTAGGGTTAGCGACACTCGCCGCGACACTGCCCGCAACACTCGCCGCGACACGCCGTGGGGTGTCACGGCATGCCGCAACATGCCGCGGCGTGTCGCGACGCGTGTCGCGACATGTCGCGACACGTCCGTGGCGTGTCGCGGCATGTCGTGACACGTCGCGACGTATCGCGAGATGTCGCGACACGTGTCGCGACACGTGCCACGAAAAAGTCAAATAATGTACATCCCTCGGTATGTTCTACCGTAAAGTACCATACTGTTTGCAGTAACCGGTGATTGCTCACTTGGAGGAGTCCACAACTGGTCGGAAAATATTGCCTCAGGAGGCGAAAACCACAGGGCCTTCCTCGGGAAAAATCCGGCAGGGTTTCACGGGAATTGGGTGCTTTTTTTCCTATCTCGTGCAAATATCGTTCTCCCGTGATCCCATCCGAACAATTCCCGAAGAAAGATTGATATCCCGTTCCCACCCAAACAAGTTATCGTGGAAATGTCTGATTTCCGGTGGTTTCCCATTCCTGTTGCCGTAAAATCCTGTGGAAATCTCGATTTCCCAAATCCCGTGATGCAACCCAAACCTGTTGTAAAAGGAATATTAGAAAATCCGCAAAGTGTAGAAGAAAGTGGGTCAATCCACCTGATGACAGAAGACCTTCCAAGCGCCATTCCTTCAGGGAATGAAGGGATCTGGCAGAGTCCACGAGAGAAAGAGAGAGAGCGTACTACAGTACTGCTGCACTGTAGATACTACTGTACTTGTACGTACTGCAAAGAAAGCGTCACCTGTCACCTTGCGGGGGGGGGGTTATTGGAGTTAAGCTCCACTAAATAAAAGTTACTTGCCGTACGTAGGTGCTGTAGAACGCTGGGACACGCTTGTCGTTTGCCCAAACGTTTTACATCCCTACATACATGTGATATATATCTACTGTATGTAAGCTCGGTTGAGTAGTGCCGGCTGCCGTATATAGCGCCAGTGCCATCGCTTGACATACATACGTAGAACTTAGGTGGGATCAATAACCACCGTGGCAATGTGCGGAGGAGCAGTGCCGGTTGCCGCTATGTCTATATTTAGTGCCGGTGTTGTTGGATGGCGCATACGGGCATCCCTCTATAATAGGGGCCACTGCCGTAGTTCCGTCGGATGTCCTCGCGTGTGAAGTCAGGGCGGTCGTTTTCGGCGTTTGGCATTCATTTCTCATGTCTGTCCCTTTTTACCGGTAGACTTCCTTTGGCGTCCCTTCTCTTCTTGGCTCCGTACGGTACCCTCGACGCTTATTACGGAGAACCATAGTAAATAGGACCAAATATTATTGTCACTAAAAATTGTTAAATATATAGGCTATAATAGTGAACACCGTAGGTCCCATTTACTATGATGGTCCGCCGTAATAGTTAGGCGTGTGGGGGTGGGTTTTGAGGAGTCGCGCCTTCGACTTGCTCATACTCGCCACACTTTTTTTGTAGCACGTGTTCGGTACAAAAGCGCCAACAAGGAAGGATGTGTACACCGGCTGTGCGCGTGTACTCTACAGTATATACGAAGTACGAGTATACAGCAGCAGCAGCAGCAGCAGCAGTATAGATACTGTAGGTTGCACGTCTCATATGATACTTCCTACGTACCGGCTACCGGTTTTTCTCTGACAGCAAAAAACAAAAACGGGTTTGCAAAGTTGCGAAGGCGGTACATTCGGATACAGCACTGTGAAAAACGGGTAATACTAAGCCAAATAAATTCAAGATCTTAAGAGTGCACACGTATCCAAAATCCAAAGATACTATACCCGCTGGTGCAACAGCTCGTTCTGTTAATTCTGTACTCGAAGCTACGTGCACACCAAACGCCCGCTGCTACGTACTCCTGCTCTATACTCGAACTTCCGCGAGCCCGACAGGTACGCGGTCGGGAGTAGCACGTACAGTACAACAGGTCAACGCAGGGGTCATCTGATGACTCAACACTGACTGGGGTATCTTGCCGCGGACGAAGCATATCTATGTTTTTCATGTTCTGTTTTGCATGCTATGCCAGTTGTTTGCTCGGCGGGCGCTTCCTTCCTGCAGAAGAAGCGTTCCCTCCTTTTGCTCTTCTGATGCCGGTGTTCTTACGTTATGCAAGCAAGTTAGGTGCTACTTATATCGTCGTAGCTGGGTCCCGCTCTTCCTCAGAGCCTGTCTGTTGCCGGTATTGCTCGTGCCCTGTTCGGCATGGCACATAATAGCCCTTCCGTTCCTTGGAGACGAATGTCTTCACGGTAGAGAACACGTTGCGGCTACGTAGGTACGAGTCCTCAGTAAACATCTGCACCCCACCGGGGGGGATCCACGTGCAGCACGCGTTTTTGTTTCCTTTGTGATAGGGGTGCATATATATCTATGCTTTTTCTGGGGTTCCTTCCTCGCTCGGGGAGCTCTACAATGCCTTGTCTAAAACACTGCTGTATTCGAAGAAACATGAAAGGTGCACCCAGATCGATGGCCTACGTACATATGCAAGACTGGTGCTACGACAGGTACCCCTATTTTCACCACCCCCGGGCTTTGGCCACTGAAAATTGGACCAAAACATAGTTTGTTAGCGTTGCGTAACAAAACCTCCAATGGCGGTGCATATAGAACAGCAAAACAAATAAAAAGTAATATGAGTGCAACACAGTAAAGCAGTCACTCGGCCGAGTGGCTCTGTGTAGGTGAAAACCAAGCACCCATACGGGACGCCCCTACCGCAGCACCAGTCGCGACGAACTACTGTGTACTGTTCGTGTAAAACACTACAGTACTTGAAACTATAAACTGGCCGTTCAGGCGATATCGCCGCGTGGTAAATTTTCTCGTGTTCAAAAGAATACGGAGCCCCCGGGCAGTCAGAAATGGTTTGGGCCAAAATATGCTACCCCTATCATACCCCGTAGCGCGCGTGGGAGGGCAGCTTGCTGTTCGGCTTGATACCGACCCGACCGTCGGACACCCACGAAGCCGTCACCTCGTTCGAGACACCGACCGAGATCACGAACGAACTACCGTAGCGGCAGAGTGAGAAAACTGTAGGCACTCCTTCCACTCCACGCTGGCTGAGCTCGATGCTTTCATGATTTACTACAGTAGGGTGACAGCATGTCAGCCCATGGGTCATCCCATATAGGACGTCGTGTGGGAACCAGACTCCTACGAGACGCCAGCATGGCATCTCATCATGGGTCATCCCATGGGACGTCCTACGGTAACCCAAAACCTATGATATGTCCCATGGTTTGTCCCATGGATCTCGTATAAGATCCCCCATGGGTGTCGTGAATGCCATGGGACGTCTCATGGATTTATGAGCGTCCCGTGGGACGTCCCATGGTTAGCATGACATCCCATGGATCATCTGATGATGGATCGTCCCGTGGAACGTCCTATTGGAATGAAAATCCTATGGGACGTCTCATGGGTCGTCCCATGGGTCCGATGAGATGTCCCACGGGTGTCGTGAGTACCATGGGACGTCCCACATACCATGGGACGTCCTATAGGTATGTTATGGTCGCACGGGACAACCCATGGGGCGTCCAATTGGCAGCATGACATTCCATAGACAGGTCATCCCATGAGGCGTTACGTGGGACCAAAATTCATACGGCATGCCCCATGGGTAATCTCATGGTACTGCTGAAAACTTCAGCCTTTTCGCCGCGGTACGGTATAGGGGTTGCCTTTTTAACCATTTTAGAACTGCACTGTCTAGAAATAACTGTTTCAGTCTAATCCCAAGTGTTTTGTCCCCACATCGGGACTGGAGTCCTAAATGGGTTAAGGCCGAGCATTTTTTACTGACGGGGGGCGCTGAATTGGGGATTGTATACTGTACAGAACATGGGGATCGTGTACTGCATGCTATTATTTGCAAGCCCATTTTTGAACTTGTATCGGGCTTAGGTTCACAGTAGTTCTCGGAGACAGTCGCGGACTGACGAGCCTCGGACCGATTTGCTGCTACCCCGAGGCTACTGTACCCGCTAGAAAAGGTGCCCGCAGTTTTCTGATTGGTTAAAATTTTTGAAAGGAAATTTCCTGTGTACGAAAATTCCATGGTCGACCGATGACGTCAGCCACGGTTGTGACGTCACTTCTCGGGGAAACTCGAAAAATTCAAATTCGCGTGTGATAGACTGATTGATTGAATGTTGACGCCAGTGATGATCCGTACCAGGTACAGTAGTAGTCTAATTTCCGCGCCTGACTTTCATTTTTGCCGGAAATATATGGCTGGATTTCTTGGGGGAGTGTACTCATTTGTTGCTTGCCTTAATCCTTTGACCGTCCCTTTCGAGACGGAGCGCCGTTCCTACTCCTAGTAGAGACACTTCCGACATTTAGGCGCTCATTGCGTTCTTTCCATATATTACAAATATTTGTTTTGCTAGTCCTATCCCCTTGCTGTTTCGCCGCCTGTGGCCACCATCTATCTCCCAAGATAGCGATCGTGTTCTCGCTACTATCTGGTGTACGAAAACTTATCCATGTCACGTTTGTTTATTTTCCTAATTTCCTCTTCTAGCGTTCCTCCTTGTTCATTTCACATTCTCCGACTATGTGAATTCTACTCTCTATTGCTTTGCCACATGGGCACATCTGTGCATCTATTTCCTCCTCTTCCTCCCGGCTACTGGTATACCTATTTATTTCTTCTTTCTGGCAGGTCCAGGTCCCCTACACGAAATCGCAGTTTCAGCGTTTTCGCGAAGTCCATTGGGCCGTGCAAATACGTTTTCATTCCTATCCCTTCTCCTAACCCCTCGTATATCTCTAATTGTGGCCGCCTTCCACTTTTTTTCTTAGCGCTAGCCTTTCCCTTCTTTCTTTTAGTTTACTTGTGTCCTGTACCCCCCAAACTTCTCTATGGCCAGCATCCCTTTTTTAGTTCCTATATCCTTCCATATCTCGTCTGCGCTATCCCACCTTATTCCAGCTCGCCCTTTGTTTGCTTTTCCCATACAGTTTCATCAAATATGTCTGGCAACCTCTTATTTGGGATGTTATTTACCATATGTTGCCATTTCAACCTGAGTACGTCTATATTTGTCTCAAGTGGGTACATTCCCAGTTCTGCTCTTAATACTGTATTACTCGTCGTACTTGAGCATCCTAGTACTGTTTTAGCTGCTGCCATATGTACTGTTTCCAGCTGTTTTACGAGCTTCGCGTTCCCTTCCCCTATATCTCCTGCATATTCTAGCTTTGGTACAATCACATGCATCAGGATGCATCTCTTAATTATAGTGCCAAGGTGCGAGTCTGTTAGGATCGCTTCCATCTTGCCTACGTGTGATTTACCCTTGCCTATTACTTTGTTATGTGTGCATCCCAAGAGCAGTATGTTGAGATCTATACGCCAAGGTATGTATACTGGTCTACGATCGGCAATTCGTCTTCTCCCCACTTCCACGTACAAGTTACCGGACTCTCCTTATCTGCGTTACATACAACTACTGCAAACTGTTCAACGTTCGCCATCACTCTCAATTTCCTAGTATACTCTAGTGCCTTCTCTATTTGTTTCTGCAGCCCTTCGAGTGTTTCTGATATGCTTACGAAATCATCCGCAAACATCTATCCCGACACCGTGTCTTCCCCCACCGTGACCCCCTACGATGCTGCTTCTACTGCTACGGTCATGTCATTAATGTATACCTTGAACAGGTTAGGTGATAGCGTACATCCCTGTGCAACTCCTTGTAGGATATCAACGTAGTTCGATAGTTTCCCGTCCAACACCACAGCACTTCTCGCTCATTCCGTCATCTTCTTCAGCCTTGTCCACATTTTCCCTCTGATCACTACTTCCCACAAAATTTTCCACAGTCCATTTCTCCATACCGTGTCGTAATCCTTCTGTACGTCTAGAAAGAAACCGTACGTTGTTAGCCCCGCGTCTTGCCTACCTTGGATTATCTTGCCTATGTGCACACATGGTCTACGCAACTACGGTTTGGTCTAAATCCTGCTTGCCCTTCGCTAATGTTTTCTTCCAACTCCACCAATGTTCCCATTCTACCCAATCAAAATGTTTCTGAATGTTCTATCATACCTACAATGCTTAGTAGCGTTATCCCCCTATAGTTACCCGGGTCGGCCTTTTCTCCTTTCTTAAACAAGTTTAAATACTACTCCTTACCTCCACCTCTTAGGTGCGTGCTCAGTTTTTCCATATCTAGATATACAACTTAACCATCATGGTACCCATTCCTTATCCCCGTACTCCATAAATCCATTCACTATTTGTTTTTTTTTGTTTGGGGGGGGGGCATGTACTGCTGTAGACACGTGCTACGGTAGAGGTAGCACTTTTTGGCTGAATCGTTTTCTGAACGATCGGGCTCCTTAATCCAAATTCGTCGAACTTTCATGTTTTGTGACGAATAATGTTTCAGAGTATACTTCGGGCATGAGATTTCGCATCCAGGAGCACTTTTATTTTCCTCCAAAATCATTTTTTTTCGGTGAGGTATGACGCTCCTTACGTGAGGAGCTCAGAAAAAAACAGGGTGCACCTCTATTGTAGCATGCCAGTGTAGTCTACACCAAACGCTTGAGGAGCATCTCGAAAACAAAAATCAAAAACACGTTACCATCAACATCACCACCACCACCACCACCATCCACGACGCATTCCCTCCGTCCCACGGAAACCGCTCGCTGTCTGTCCTGATTTGCAGATCGATCCCGATATTAGTTATGTTCAGTGGAAATTATCAATCTATGAATAGTCGTGCTGCCTACGTACCAGAAATGGGAGGAGACTGCACCACCAGTCGTCCCGGTAGCTACCCGCGAAATGGCGGTGGCGCTAACCGCAGGAACCAAGCGCAAGTACTACGATACCGTAGCATCAAAGCCGGGCGTAGCAATGACGACAACTCGCGGCAGGCCAAGGCCGACAATCTGGGTGGCGGCACGACGATGACGAGCGAACCCGAGGGGAGTGGCGGCGGAGAGTTCGTGCAAGCAGCGATGAAGGTGGCGGACGTGGTGATGGTGGTGGTGGAGGGTATAGACCTGGCGATCGGGTTGGTGGTGGTGGCGGTCGCGTCGGTGCTGGTGATCGGATCGGTAGGGCTGGTTGTGACGCAGGCGGTGGTGGTCGTCGCGCACGTGGGACGACGCGTGCTGCGATGATTAGTGGTGGTCCCAGTGACACTTTCTGGCGGAAACTATTTTTTGGCAGGTATATACTGTAGGGCTTCTTCTCTGAACTGCAGAACTACAGCAGCATGTACCCAATACGTACATAACGGCATGCCTCATGGTTTGGTACATTGAAACGATGAACTGATGTAGACCTAGGACATGAGACTGCTCATCTAGGCCATATAGGGGTTACCCATCTAGGACAGGACATGGGGTTACTCGTCTAGACCATGGGGGTTGCTCACCTACAGTAGTGTTTGGGGTGCATTGCTCATCCGTTTCTTCGGGCGTACTTTGTTTTTTAGTTCGTTTCTGGGTGATATTTATTTGTAGAGATGTTATACTATATTCAAGTGAGTAGCCTCGTAAAGCAATAAGGCAGGTCGCCCCGACCCGCTGCCCGCCGCACGCCTCGCTTGTGAAGCCCCGGGTATGTTGTTCGGTCGTCTCGAGCGCAGGTTCGGTCGTAGTAAATAACTGGCAAGGCAGACACACTTGATTTAGTCGGGATGTGGATATAGGTTCACCCCGACCATGGCTCGAGTCGTGGTGGCGATGTTCCCCGGGGCGATGGGGGGGGGGGGGGGGGGGGGGGGGGGGTGGGGGCCGGGGGCGGGGGGGGGGTAGAGGTGGATGTTGAGATAGGGGCTATGAGAAGATGAACTCGGAGATGAGGCGGTCCGAGACTACTTGTAGAAGTATCGCACCGTCTTTCAAATGTGCCTCGATTGCTGGCGTGTGTATGTCGCATCGTTTGTCTGTCGTACCCCAGTACGATGGGCATGGCACTGCTGTGCCAGGTATTGTCTACGTTCGATCGCTTGCTGCTTTATTACTATGCAGAAAATATTAATGTCGTAGTGTTGCGGCCACAGAGATTTTATCTCTTTACCGTAGGATGAAGAATCGGCACGGTCACTGACTGAGTGTAACTGGGATGTCGACGAGTGTACGAAGAACCGTTTAGTGCGAAGAACACACACTCCGGTGCGCAAAAGATCCCCGTTGTACAGACCGATGTTATGTTGTCTCGAGCACATATCAATGTATTACTCTAACGCGCTCTGAAGCGGTGATGGACGCTCGACGATCTCGGCGTTTAGGGTTACCTTGAAACGCTGTGGCGCGATACATCCCATTGGGCATCCCATGGGATGTCCCGCGGGCAGCATGTATGTCTTTCTATGGGGAAGTCATCCCACGGCCCGCGGTGGTAGGAGTTGCCCTTTTTTCCCTTCTGAGGCATTTTTTTGTCACTGGGACCGGTGAAGCTCCTCGAGTGAGCAACTGCCGGTTAGTACTCGTACGTACTCTATGGTACTTTTACTTTGTGTATATTGGTTTCAGGACGAACGCGCATGCAAACATTGGTCTTGGTCGGGCTTCGCGAACAAACTTCTTTAGAAACCATCATGTTTCGGGGTGAGAAAATGAGCTCCTCGTGTAAGGAGCTCAGTAAAATAAGCCACCACCCCTTTAAGGCGGCATTCCTCGTCCGGACATCCCATGGGACGACTGGTGATACTACCTACCAGGGTATGGGATATATCCCATGGGACGTCCTATGGGATATACGTACATCCTATGGGATATATCCCATGGGACATCCTATGGGAATGGCCCATAGATAACCTTACGTGTTCCATGGTAAGTCCCTATGGGAATGTCTCCTTAATAACCCCACGTGTCCCATGGTAAAACCCGTGGGTCATCCCGCAGTGTATCCCATGGAGTGATCTATGAGACCCGTGGCATTACCCATGGGACGTCCCATGCGTAGTCTATTTTCCCATGAAATATCCCATGGGATCATAATCCGTCCCATGGATCATCCCATGGTTTATCTCATGGGGTGAGCGATGAGACTCGTAGCAATACCCATGGGACGTCCCATGGGTGCCCTATTTTCCCTTGAAATGTCCCATGGGATCAAAACTCTGTCCCATGGAACATATCATGGGACATCCCATGGGATATCTCGTGGGACACATTCCATAGGTCATCCCGTGGAATATCCCATGGGGTGAGCTATGAAACCCGTAGCAATACCCATGGGACGTCCCATGATCTATTTTCCCATGAAATGTCCCATGGGGTCCAAAATCCGTCCCATGGGACATCTCATGGGACATTCCATGGGCCATCTCATGGGACATCCCATGGATCATCCCGTGGTGTATCCCATAGGGCGACCTATATATGAGACCCGAGGGAATACCCATATAGGGAGACGTCCCATGTGTAGTCTATGTTTCCATGAGATGTCCCACGGGATGAAAACTGCCATGGGACGTCTCATGGTATATTCCATGGGACGTCTTATGGTATGTCCCATGGGACGTCCCATGTGTTCGCCAAGAAATGTAGAGCGTACGAGGATCTCCGTTCGTAGTCAGTGTTTCCCATGGAGCGTGTCAACAGCAGAGCCCTAACCGTTCTTCAGAGGTAATGTAAACGCTCGAGGAATTGATGTGAGAGCTGTTGTCTTTCGTCCAACTGGCTCACAATACAGCGTATTCTAAACGCTCGAAGGAGACCCTAACTTCCTTATGTTATTAATAGCACGCGCCGCTAATTTTCCTGACGATTATAGTCTCGGGGTGCCGCCTACTTCCGAACCACAGCAGTCCCCAACCCTACCGCGCTGAAGAAAAACGTTCAATTGTTACATACAAAGCTGGCCCGCCGGAGCAGTAAAGAACGAGCGTTTAAGTACGATGCAGAAAAAGATACGCTTCCCTTCCTGATATTCGAACCTGTGGCGGCCAAGCGCTCTAGTATGTATAGTCCACCGATCGTATCGGAAATTGAATGACCCCAGCCCCAAAATAAGCGTGTATGTCCTTTGCGAGGTCCATACTCCGTCCGAGCGCAACCGTCACCCGGAATACACCGGGTGACACTAAGGAGAAGCTTTTCAAGACACTACGCTATCCACTATGTGACCCCACCTTGGCTGGATGAAACATTATTGCCGTGTCGACGCATGCCATGATACACGGTAAAGGTGCACCTGCGTACAGCACATTTTCTGAGGCTCCTCACTTTAATATAGACCTCCCTCCGTGGATACGGGCATATTTCATACTGTCGAAACCCGTTCTCCTGGTGGTGCTTTCCCTCGCAAATTTTGCTGAGTGAGCAGTCAGTTGGGCACAACTGCGCCTAATCTTATCACCAACCACTTTGTGATGGGGAGCGTAGACAGCGGGCGGAAGCGGGAGCTGCGAGGCCCCCCCCACACAGGCACCTCTACACCCGGGAACCCAAGCAGCGGTCAATGGATGTGTGAGCTCTGTTACGGAGAGCACCCCTTTGTGCTCCACGATTTTGTAGGCTTCGACAGCAAACCATATTCCAGTATATTGTGTCTGACCTGGTTGTCTCTTGATCCAACGAGCGGACGGATTTGGCCAGCAGGACAGGTCACGAGCATGCAGTAGCGTTCCATGTGTCGGATATGCAAGCGTTTCGTGCCAGTGATTCAGTATCAGCGCTCATTTCACAGGTTCACAGTGCTCAAGTTCACAGGTTCACAGTTTCAGAGTCTTTCGTGCTTTCCAAGTGATCGACATACCCCAAGCTTCATCCAAGCCCGCGCACGTTTGGTCGATCCCCTCCTTTCCTATCCCTCCGAGGTCCTATAACTCCGGGTCACTTACTAAAATATGGAACAATGTCTCCTGCTCGCCGTGACATCCCCCCACGTTCGATGTCTTCAGACCGAGGCAACAGTCCGAGACAACGAACGTTTAAAGTAACCCGAAGAGCAGGAAAAAGCTCGTCAAGATAGCAATAGGAAAAACAAACATAATTATTCCGTCCTTCACGGAGTATCTAGGTAAAGTATTTAAAACCCCAATGATTTCACAACCCCAGCTCCCCGTAGGCGAGGGGGTGGTCTTACTCTAGTCACGCAGGCAATACCGAGCAGTTCGAAGCCATAGAACATATGTCCCAAAAGCGGCGGCTCTGAATATTCTGCGTTCGTCATTATCAATATCCCGTCACAAACTATGAACCTTACCATAGCCTAGGAAATCGGCGGCATATTTTCACCTACCCAATCATATTATGGCACCCCAGACTAACATTATTAACCAAGATATGGCAAGGCCGTGATGCCCGTAAACCAAAATGCAGGAAGCCAGTAGTCAGTATCAGTGTCACTCCATCTGCGTTTGTATAGAAAGTACTACTACACTCGTGTGCTTCAGGTACGTCTGCAATGTTAACTAAACATACAAAGTGCGGCGGGTACGCTGGTTAGGAACATAGAGGTAAACCCACGTCCAATACCAAAACGTTAGTCTTCAAGAAGGTGCTTAAGACGTTTTTCCTGTTCGCCACGTTTAGCCTTCGGGAAGTCTATCGACGATGCCAAGGCTGACCAATCTCTCACACTATATTTGACCAGCGGGGCTATCGTTTATCTGCACCTTCAACCACTTGCAAATTTGGCTTTGCCGATTGCGCCGGGATTGCGCAAGCGAATTTTCTTCTTTTTAGATAATTTCGTTCAAAACAACGGCGCAGTCAAAAACTCCGAGCACCAGCGTTCAAGGGTTATGCGGCTCTGCTCACAAGGCCTTAAAGGTGGTACCGCCGGACGAGGATTTTCTGGCGTCCGCCCACCCCAAGCCAACAAGCATATACTTGTGTTCTCGGCTTTGTGGCTTTTCGTTTGAATCCTGTAGGCTCCGTCCATTTCATGTTTCCAGTACGCTTAAAGTGCTTCACTGTTATAACATTTATTTAGGGTAGTGAGCATGACATGTCTGTTATGGCTTGCAAGCTTGCAGCCCTCAGACGTAGTAAGCGCGTGTGTGTCATTCTCTGAGTCGAGCCTAGCCAGAGGCACTAAACAAATGATCAAAGCAGAATTGCGCGCCAGTCGATAGCCACTACTGCCACTCATCAAAGCCAGAATTTGGCGGCCAGTCGATAGCCACTCTGCAAGTAGCTAATTTTAAACGCGCCTAGCGATCGTAAGCAGGCAGCTCCCCCCCAGCCTTTAAGCGACGTGATGCTCTCTGTATAGCTCTTGACATCTATACATCACAGGACGCCAGTATGTTACATAT
Source organism: Saccharina japonica (assembly GCA_008828725.1). Classification (NCBI taxonomy): domain Eukaryota; class Phaeophyceae; order Laminariales; family Laminariaceae; genus Saccharina; species Saccharina japonica. Next base: position 607,015 of record MEHQ01003705.1, on the reverse strand, counting down.
GTTGATTTGGTCGGGTCAGCAAAGGCTCATCAAATAAGTTCTGCCAGATCGCAGACACCAGCGTTGACTCGGTATATCTCGTTCGCTTACGACTGCGCAGTCAGTTTTAGCTGCGTTCTTACTTTTTAATCATTAACTAAAATTTTTGTGGAAATGACCACACAGTGAAAGCCACGCCGGTTGTGGTTGGATGGTTCATGGCCGTTGTACTGTAGCGCCTAAGCTTAATAATTAGATATTTTGTGGAGCGATTTCAGGGCATCTCAATTATGATTAGCCGCTACGAGTCCGTGTAGGAGCCATTCGCGTTGGCCCGAGACCCCCACTACAAGCAAAATTCATTCGATTGCAAAGAACCAACTCCCATTGTCTACACGACTACAGGAAACCTTGTATAATATAATATGCTATTTGTATTTGTTCGGTGAGCGACCCGTGTGCCGTCCACGCTCGGTATGCATGCTAGAATGCGCACGCACAAATATAACAAAACCCCCGGACCAAATTATGTATACAATCTTGAACATACCGGTTGTTGCTTACGGGTTTAAGAGGCTTGCAGTGAAACAAAGAAACCTCCAATCACTAATCTGGTGCATCATTGTATGAGCCATATCTTGCGTATACGGTAAACAACTTTGAAATATGGTGTTTCATCATAGCTTTAATGCATGTATTTACTTCGATTAAGCCGCACTGGTCCACGACCTAAACTTATTGACTGATACGACGATTGCGGATGCTATCTTCCAGCCCGACCACCAGCGCATATATCTCGTCGTGAATATTATTATATAGGACGAATCGCACTGCCTCGGCGTAGGTGCTGATCCTTGTCTGACTCTTTGCTATAGCTTGTGGACAACGTCACACAACTCTCACGTCGTCTGCTCAGCAACGCGTTGCAGGGTGCGCCATTGCTGTTTTTTAGTACGTCCCTACCTGAGGTATTAGTTGCTGTAGTATCCGTTACTATTACTTCATGATAGCGTTGAATGTTTAGGATCGGACTGCGTCACGACCAAACTATCGACGTGATACGCGACGATTGGCGGATGGTATCTTCCCAATCCGACCACCAGGTCCATATTTCTCGTCTGCGAATATATATATACAGCGAAATTGGCACTGCCACGGTTCGCAGGCGTACGATCCTTGTCTGACCTCTCTGCCATATAGCTGCGAAACAACGTCACACAACCTCACGTCGTCTGAGCGACTGGTGGCAGGGCTCGTCATTGTTTAGTACGGATCCTTTACTGAGGTATAGCTGCTTGCTAGTATCCCTTACCATTTCGCCAACGAACCAAACTAAACCTGGAACCCCAATCAAAACACACACCTCAGGGTGAGAGCCTCACCATCACCTATCCCCTTACATATGACAATTGTGCTCACCTTCTACTGTCAGAGGGCCACTTTATCAGTGCTACCTTCACTGAATTCAATCCACTGCGTGGGCGCTCACCTCGCCACTTAAACTAGCATCACAGGAAACCCACGAGCACCAATAAAAAAAAAAATATCTAACCAGAACCCTAGCAAACCGCTTTAAAGCACACAAAACGTTACGGCGAGAGTGCGCTCACCTTCACCTTCCTTCACAATGACAGGTGCTTACCTTCACTGCTCAGGGTGCATTCATCAGCCTGCTTACCTCCACTGCAATGAATCAACGGGCGCGCTTACCTCGCTTAGAATCAAATTCGCATAAAATTCGAATCCATGCGACTAGGCCAACATGCATACAGCCCAACCACCACCGCAGGAAACGTCAAGGCACACAACCTCTAGGGACGGGCTCACCTCACCTTCCCCTTCACAATGACAAGCTGCTTTACCTTTCAATGTCAGGCCGCATCATCAGTGGCCTTACCTCCACCTGAATGAACCAACCGGCAGGCCGCTTACCTCGCCCGCAAAGTCAGCTCCGCAAATCGAATCCAGAAGCCCAACCAGCCACACAGCCCAACACCACCCCAGAAACGCCCAAGGCCACACAACCTCAGGGAGGGGCTCACCTTCACCTCCCTTCACAATGACACGTGCTTACCTTCAGCTGCCAGGGTGCATCATCAGTGCGCTTACCTTCCACTAAGAATCTATGGGGGCAGCCTTATCCTCGCCATTCGTCTTGCCGTAATTTGTCAATTATTCACCTCACTTCTCCACTTGAAACAACCGACATACTAACATCCCCCGCATGACTATTCTTACCTGCTAATACCGGGCATACCAAGCATATTTATACAACCCTAACTGCCAGCTTATATGATCACATTCATCAGCCATGGCTATCATTACCATCTACCATGCATACCATCGTGCTAACTCCAAACAACAGGCCGATTATGCCAAACATCCCAAGCCGCCTTATTTCTATCAAGAATGCAGGCAATGCGATCATACAACCCCTCAACAACAGACAGACGATACTGCAACATCCAAAAGCTCGCTATCCTTACAAGAATACCAGGAAAAACTAGCATACAACCCCAACAACAGACAGACGCATATGCAAACATCCCTAAGCTTGCTATTCCTACAAGCAATACCTAGGAATATTATTCATACAACCCCCATCATAGCTTACGTTGCTCTGTTAAAACAACATTGGAACAAAACCACTTCAAATGGTTATAACGTATTACCAAAAAATAGCATGTGTAAAACCGGTGTCGCGCGTCGTACTGTACTACGGATGTATTCATACACACGTAAACATATCAGCGTATCAGCTCACCCCCCCTGCTGTTGTGTGTTATGAAACCAGGCAGGCGCATGATTCAAAAGATAAAACAGAAAAGTCGGCGTACCATCCGCTGGGGACCCTCAAACATATGGAAACGGACTTTCGTTAGTCTCTACATAGTAACTTCCCCTCCTGCTGCGTTGCCTATTATAAGGCGCCATCTAGCACCACAGTGCCAGTGCCCATTCCTCCGTGGTCTTCCTTTTCTATCGTGGATGGCTTGGGTGATGTATCTTTTTTGGGGTTATATTATTGTTCATACTTATCTGGTAACAGTCTTGTATTTTACTGTGATTGGAGTCATGTGTATTCCCTTTCGTGTCTTCCTTTTCTATTGTTGCGGTGGCGTTGGGTTTATGCTGTCCGTATTGTTTGGCTTACTATACTGTGATATTAAATTATATCGGCCTAACAGTCTTGTGTTTAACTGCTCGTGACTGATGGGTTGGGTAATTCCATATATATGTTCATGGTATGCTATTAATGTTCAAATGAATATCTGGTCATTTACTTTGTATTTGCCTATAGTTGCGTACTGCTGAAACAGCTTACAATATGCGAATCTCTCCGCATACCAGAAGTAGCTAACACACGCAACAAGGGATATGTTTATCATCGTGGATGCAGCTCAACGAGACTCGTGACGATGCCACACTGGTTATGCGGGAGCGTCCCCCCCTGCCATTTGACAGCGACCCCAGCTCGAGCTCGCCGTCGCAGGACCACAACGTGATGCGTTACCCTTGTGTATGCGTGTGCCGGGGCCCGCGGCTTTTTTTATGTGCGCTTTATGCGGCTCGCACACCAAGCAGTACGCGCATACGGCAGCAGTAGTCTGGTATATATTGTATACTGAGTGCATACGAAAATGGGGAATCGCTGCGTCGTGTGCTTATCGGTACATAGCTTACGACCTCACACAATCAAATGTAATATTATGTGATCTAGCAACACGCATGGCTTGGTGCTTTACTGTTATTATCATAATGCCTCGGCTTATTGCCTCGCCTCGAGTTAGATGGCCCTACGCACTATACTATCGGCTGTCTACGAGAAACGCTGCCTCTTGCGCCATGTAGTACTATGATGAGGGTTGAATCATGTATGCAAGGCATGCCTGGCAGCGTACGGCAAGCATATGCATGTACGTGTATATATACCTGGTAGAGTACCATATATCGGGTACACTATACTGCTGTGTTATGGTATTCAGTCGGAATGGTTGATAATACTTGTTAGCGTTGTATTTGTATTGTTTCCGTGTTTGTAGAAGCGTGGATGCATTTGTTGGTAAACGATTTTCTCAGTTTGTAACGTACCAAGGGTGCAACGTACCTGATGGTTCTTTTTTGTACCTTGTACATACCATGTAACGTCTTATATGTATACCGCCAATACGTACGTAGTGCCTACCTTTTTCCAAACCCAGAAGAAAGTATATAAGATATAAGCCATAAAAGAGGTGATGCTGCGCTGATATGCATGTTTATATATATATGACTACGTACATACCAAGGATCCGAACCCCCCCCCCCGCGTTTTCCTGCAGCGCAAGGCAGAGAAAAGCAAGACCGAAACTTGGTATTTTCCCTATATTAGCTTATATAGTGAATAGCGTCGCTCATTGCCTTAAACCGGTTGCCGTGCAGTACCGTTAGTACATACCTGGTATAATATATATCCCGTAAGTTTTTTTTTGTTATTTTTGTAAATATATATCCCGTAGGGGTTGCTCATTTTCCTATAGAACTCTTCCATTTGGTAGACACTTCGATCGATATTGTTTTTTTTTTGTTTTTTTTTTTTAGGCCCAAAAGTTTGTTTGTTTGTCATGGTTGGTGTTTATCCGGTATATTGATATTAGATTTCTGTCTCTCACATTAAACCTCCCTTTCTACTCGTCGACATCCAGCACACCCAGTGTCCGTGCCGATTCTTCATCCTAAAAAGGTACCAGTTCTGTGGTCGCATGGTATTTTACTTTATTACTGTTGTATTACCGGTACATGGGGTAACATGCAACAACACTTATTTATCAAATGACACCAACTTGTTGACGGTATATATTTTATTTTGTTTTTTTGTTTTTTTTATTTTTAGACCCAAAAGTTCGTCTGTTGTCATGGTGTTTTGTTTCTTTTTCGCGATATGCTATTCGGCCTTTATGTGTCACTTACGTATTGTTCTATTATATGTTGAATATAAACTTCTGGGCTTCGTTCATGGGCTAACGGCATTTTATACATATATCTGGTGGGTATATTTATTGAATGTAAACGTGGTGTGTGCTGGTCGTCATGGCCACATCGGCTCTATTCGATCATTTGCACATACAAATGGTACATACTATAAATAGTATATTTTCAGGGTCGTCATTTTGGTAAACATCTGCATCACGCTTGCTAGATTATATATCTACTTATTAAGGTTAATACTAATGGGTAGTAGATACTCGTGCGAGAGCCTTAATATAACATGTATTGGTATACACAAGTAGAGATGTAAAAGAGCCTCGTGGTATCAATAACAAGTCGGTCTGTGTGATACATCATATGAATATAATGTACAGATTATAATACTACGTAAAACCTCCCGTTCTTATGTGTAGCCTCACGATTATTTCCCTATGGAACTATCTCACCGCTTGAAGTACCACGCTCCGGTCGAAGTACCATGCCTTGCAGGGGTTAGCGCATGTTCTCGCTCTTCATGTAGCTTATGTCTCAAGGTGACACTCGGGGCAAATCAAACACGGACATTGGGGAAAACAACGAAAAGGGTCAAACATGCATCGAATATGTAGTCGCTCTTTTGTTTCTGTTATATATAATGAGTGCATGCATGCATGTGTAATATTGTAATTAACGCGTAGCAGGCGAGTCGTACAACGCGTAGCCGTAAGGGCGTGAGCGACGGGCTCACGGGACAGTGAGCAGACGTACGAAAGCACGAGCAACAAACAACGGAACGACGATTGGCGGATGGTATCTTCCAATCCGACCCACCAGGCCATATTCTCGTCGGAATATATAATACAGACGAAATTGCACTGCCACGGCGCAGGGTACGACATACCCCAAGCTTCATCCAAGCCCGCGCACGTTTGGTCGATCCCCTCCTTTCCTATCCCTCCGAGGTCCTATAACTCCGGGTCACTTACTAAAATATGGAACAATGTCTCCTGCTCGCCGTGACAGCTCGGTACAAGCTGTACGGATGCACGCCATCGTAGCGGTGCACCTATACCTGAAACTCTTTTTCGGGTGGTCACTTAAGGAGGCTTTAGGCCCACCCTAAGCCTGACCCCGACAAAAATAAAGTTCAATCCAATGACCAATGCCACGGGTAATATAAGGTATTAATCCAAAAATGGTGAAGCAAACGACTTTTGCTACCTTAGAGGTAGCACTTCATTATTGTTTTTTTTCCTGATTGACGGGGCTCCATTCTTAACCCAAAATCGACTGAATTTCATTATTTAGTCGCAATATTTTCTATTTTTTTTACGTGGACCATGGAATTGTTCATTGGGTAACAAACACACTTTTTTTCCCCTCCTAAATCAGTTTTGACTTACTATTTGTATAGAGCTCCTCAAGTCACCACCCTCAGACGGCAAAAATGGTGCACCTTTACCGTACGTATTATATAGCATGCGTCATTGGTCGAACAAACAAAGATACCCCAGAGATGTTGGGCTATTCCGTCGTTGAGGACCCGTGCCAGCAAGAATAAACGTTGTGCCGAAAAGTGCTACCTATTTTGTAGCACGTGCCTATGGTGTCGCGCGCCGCAGGTCGGGGATGTTGTTGTCGCGGGTAAGCGATTATCGTTTTTCGGCATGGCAGACGATGGTACGATGCGGAATGCGCTAACGGGGAGAGAGACAGAGAGAGAGGTATCACTATACCCATCATTTCCTCCATGCTGGCCGGACCAAAATCTTGTAACATGGTGTCCAATCCGAGGACCGAAGCCGGCTTTCCACAGGCCCTACCAAGAGCTCATAACTATAACACAGGCGGTCTACGGTAGAGCGTGACCTGTCCAGTGTGGGTAATTTGTTTTCACTGACAACACAACAGTTGATCGTCGGGTGCTCGAAGTTTAGCATACCTACCCAGTTTCGTCTTGTAAGTGGTAGCATGAGGTGAATAGAGAAAAACAAGAACGAGAGGCAGCGTGGTAGGAGCGGTTTCTAAAAAAGAGATGTTTGAGCAACGAGGAAACCAAAGCAAGCCGAAAGTAAACAAAGTTTAGTCTGCTCGTGAACAATCGACGAACGAGCAGCCCCCCGTGCAGCTGCCCCGCCTCCTCGGGTGTTGTTTTGTGTTGTGATAGCATGGCAGGCGATGTTGGCGGAAGATAGCATTCATAAACCGGCGAGTGTTCATGGTTTTTATTGTTCTAACCTACGCGACTTCCCAGAACGCGCATAAGGGCGAGCTTCGCTATATACAATGTTTATAACGATGTCCTTGTAAGTCATGATGGGCAATTGGGGGCATGATGTTTATCTTCACGGGCTACGGCCCGACTTGCGGGTCGGGTCAGGAGGTTTTCGAAATACCACGAGTCGGGTCGGCTCGGGTGGGGTCGGTTTGGGTCGATTTGGGTCGGATCGGTTCGGGTCGGTTCGGGTCGGCTTGGTTTGGGTCGGGTCGGTTCGGCTCGGTCCGGCTCGATTTGGGTCGGTTCGGTTCGGGTCGGCTCCGGTCGGCTCGATTCGGGTCGGGTCGGGTCGAGTAGGGACTGTTTGGGCGGGGTCAGGTGGCTTTTAAACTCTCACGGGTCGGGTGAGGTCGACCTGGCCCTCGAGGTTTGACCCGATCCGTGAATAGCTCTGAAACTATCCACCTTAAAGCCCTCCTTCCATCTAAGGCTGGCAGCACAAAAACTACAAAAACAGTCCAAAAATGAAACGTGTCTTGCTCTCTCTCTCTCTCTCTCTCTCTCTCTGATACCACTATCACCAATCACATGGAGGTCCTGTCCTCATTCTACGCATCGACTCACGATGCCATTATAGACACAGGATGCCATTATATATCATGATGGCCACTTGGGGGCATGTATTTCCACGTTAAAGCACTCCCCCTGTCTCGAGTGGCGTGGCAACATAATTACACTGCGAAACAAAAACAACAACCGAACTTGTATGACTCTCTCCCCGATATGTAGTTCATCAGCCACATAAAGGTCCTGTCCTAATCCTCCGCATCTCCCCATGATGCCCTTCGTACCATGATCGCCTAGATAGCCTATTGGGGGGCGCTATTTCCACTTTGAAGCCCTCCCTCAATCTCGAGTAGCAACGCAAGAGTACTACAAAACAAAAACTACAATAAACCTTGTATGAATCTCCTCTGTCTCGCTCTGATATGCATTTCACCAAAAGCACATACCAGGTATAATATATAGAGGTCCGTCCGCACCCTTCATATCTCCTTAACCCCCTGTACAGTTAAACCTACCGTGTAGTCCCGATCCGCGCACATATAATACGTACGTCAAGCCTAAAATACACTCCTTGATCCGTCCGGAGATCCCCCCGATCCGCGATTTCAGCGCTGCCGCAACCTTACGTCGAAACCCCTACCCCGCGCCTCCTCCCAAACTTGACACACATATGTTGGCCGTACTCTCGCGTGTGAACCCCCATCCCCGTGTTCAGCGCTGCCGCAACCTTAATGACGAAACCCCTACCCTGCGCTTCCTCCCGAACTTGATATACATGTACAGGTCGTCCGCAACCATGTGGGAACCCCCATCCCTGGTTTCGGTGCGGCCGCAACATTACATCGAAACCCTTATATACCCCGCAAATCCTCCCGAACTGGAGATGCATGTGTCGTCGGTAATTGCGTGTGACCCTCTACCCCCAACCTCAGCGCTTTGTGAACCTCTCATCGAAACCCTTACCCGGATAAATATTGCAAAAGGTTAGCACCTGTCGCCCCTATTGACCCCCCCCCTCCTCCCCTCAATAAATTTGACGCTGTCATCCATATGCAGGAAAAAACGCCTATAGGAGCCCAACCCCGCCTCACAAGCGGTTATTATGTAGTAGGATGCACTTCACCCTTTTGATGCGACTCGCCGAACTCCTCAATGCGCTTCGCGCTTTGTGCAAACCTATTCTTCCCCGGTCTGTGAAAACCCGACGTGCTCCGTGCACAGCATTGTAGGGGTGCGAGGGTCTATGGCTATGCATACGACTACGTACGACCATTCGTGACATGAATAGCCCCCCCTCCTCCGGCCTAAAATTATTTAAAAGGGGTGTGCCTTATCGAGCGTACCAACCAACAGACTTCATCCTTCTCCTCAGACCCCCAGCGGCGGATGTCGAGGACGGAGCTCCTTGCACTATCACGTCCGCCCCCACCCTACCCCCTCCCCCCGTGCTTCAGCTTCAACCATTTTTGAGGCTCCTGAGCAGGGCTCGGCTCATCGAGCGTACCCCCCAACAGACTCCCTCATTTCGTCCTTAGCCTCACCTACCCCCCCGCGCCCCCTTCCGTACGTGCTCCGTCTCGAACGGGATGCGTAGTCAATGGCGAAATGACTAGGGCCAACAACAAATGAGAACGACTCCCCCCCCCCCCCCCCCCCCCCCCCCCCCCCCCCCCCCCCCCGGCCCCACCCCCCCCCCCTCACAACCCCCCCGGGGGGGGGGGGGGGGGGGGGGCCTCTCACGGTCAGGTCCGCGCGGCCACCCTAGCCGCCGCGCCTGGAAGGCCGATTCCAAGATCGGGATCCATACGAGTACCAGGGCAATGTTGTGAACGAAACCTTCAAAAGGGGGGTCTGGTCTGGTCTGGTTTCGGTCTGTCTGTCTCCTCGAGCGTACCAGCCAACAGATTCCCTCCCTCCTTCTCCACCTCTTGCCAGCGACAGAAGTGGGAGACGCGGGGGAAGGGCCTCTCACGACCAAGTCCGCGCACCCACCCTAGCCGCCGCCCCTGGAAGGCCGATTCCAAGATCGGGATCCATACGAGTACCAGTCCAATGTTGTGAACGAAACCTTCAAAAGTGAGGTCTGGTCTGGTCTCTTATCATCTGTCCGTCTTCTCTCATCGAGCGTACCAGCCAACAGACTCCCTCCGTCGCCTAAGCCTGCCGGCAGCGGAGGTAGGAGAAGGAGGGCCTCTCACGATCACGTCCGCGCCGACCCTGGCCGCCGACCCTAGAGGGCCGATCATGCCCTGCAGCTCCCAGTCTCCCCGGAGACGGTAGGCGGGCGCGCCGCCCCCGCTGATGGAGGCGCTGTCCGAGGCGCCCTGGGGCACGAGGCGCGCAGCTTCGAGGGGTATGTGGACCTCGCCTATGACGCGATCTCCCCGTCCGCTTCGCCCTGTCTCGAAGCTGTTTTGTGTTGTTTGAAAAGTAGGGGTTTTGTTCAATATGGATAGAGGGGGGCAGGAAGCAGGCGGGGGGGGGGGGGGGGGGGGTGTTTTTTTTTTGTCTATACCGG
>MEHQ01003705.1:564116-586628 GCA_008828725.1 Saccharina japonica | reverse complement strand
GGGGGGGGCTTACGTAATGGCCGTACGTACAAGCGCCGTGGGTTTCGGCGAGTCGCGTTGAGAGATAGCTGTATCCTACCAAGGACCGCTTGTGAGGCAGGCTCTCTTGCGTTGGGTGACACCGTCTCGGTCGACGGAAGAGTAACTGCTGTAAGGTCGAAAATAGACCATCCAGATTATAACCTGCCGACAGCAGTCGACACCAGTATGCTGCCTGTGCGGGATCTGTACAAGTACAGATCCAACCGCGTTTTTTTCTCTGGCGTGCCCTCCTCCGCCAGCGCGCACAAATGACACATACCGGTCAGCTCATGATCTATCTATCTATCTATCTATCTACTGTAGATCATGACCTAGATCATCCAGAGTATGGCCTGCCGAGACAATACACTGTGCGGGACCTGCACAGCAGTACAGATCCAGCTCAGGAAACACGTGCCAATATGATACTCACCCACGCAGATTGAGTAACATGGGGATAGATCATCTACTGCTGCTGTAAATCATAATCTAGATCATCCAGATTATAACCTGCAGACACTAGGGCTGTGAGTTGGCTGACAAATAGTCGCCAGCTAGTTATTAGTTGGCTAGATATTATAGTTAGTTGCGGCGGTGCCAACCATACAACTATTTTTCGCATTTGGGTTTCCTTGCTTATAGAAAGGCTTGTTTGGTACGGGGTACGACGTATTTCCCGGCGTCTCCAAGTAGTGCTACCACGCTGTGAGCACACACGCAGAGAAGGTCTTCTGCAGCCCATGGAGGGACTTTGTACCAACGTGCTCTAATACCTAATACAAGTCGTATGTCTCTCTCGTTAGTATGTTCAGTGTCCAGTGGATGATGAGCACCTCTGGCTCGGGTGTTTGAGCGATGCTCGCCCTGAGCTGAGTGTCTATCAAGCGAAGACCATAACGCTCCGAAATGAAACCTCGTAGAGCACATATTGTTTTTTGTGTTAGTTGGTAACTCATCCATTTACCACGGAGGGAATGGCATGGTATTTGCTATTAATAGCTCAACTATGAACCGTTCTTAAATCGCTGAATCGCCGGTACATACAAAAACCTACCAGTACATATTTGCGTATTTTTACTAACAACATATGGTCATATTTACTGTGGCCCTGCGTAATATTAATAGCCGCCAAATCAAGCCAAGGCATATGCCTTAGTTCACAGCTTACAGCCCTATCGACATCCTGATCCAGCTAAGGAGTGCCTCCCTCGCAACTCGAACCCCTACGAGCTGGGCCAGCCAAAAAAATGTTTTTAAAGCAGATTGGCCATGCCCCGACCAATTTAACGAATTTGGACCTGGAATTTGGACACAGTGTAGATCATGTACTAATCAACACACTTGCCGCCTGCCCTTTTTTTTTTTTTTCCCCTCGAGAGAGATAAGACGATCCAAAAATCGAAAAAAATGCAAAAGCGATCAAAACTACTTGAAAAAAAAAAAAATCAAAGAGGGCAGGCGGCAGGTATTTTTGCACGCACGGTTCAAAGACGTGGTTAAAATTTCAGGGTAAAACTCTCGAAACTGGTCGGGGCATGACGGAAATACCATTTTTTATGTAATTACTTGACTTATATATGGAATCGAGTTTTGGTCATATCTCTTGATGGGTGGCGAATTGGGCAACGAGACTTACATCGATCTTCTCCTTGTGTCTTCAGCATTGTCCCCACCAAATTTCATGTTGATCGAAAATGACATTTTTTATACGAAATTAGAATGAAAAAAATGTTGTTTTCGAGTTTTCGCGGATATCTCGGCGAGATCGAGTCGAGAAAAAAATATGTATATAATTTTCAAGATACAAAAACAAATTGCACAAGCACTGGTATGTCAAGGTTGGCGCTTCAAAATTTTGTAGCCTAATTCGCAGTGGTTCACGAGATACTACTTTAGGAAGCTTTGTAAGTTTCTTGGCTGGCCCAGCTCGTATCAGTATGCTAATCCAGTAATCCAGCCAAGGCGTGCCTTAATACCCGCAGCCCTATCGATATAATAATCCAACCGAGGCATCCCTTATCATTATAGTTTTAGTCACAGTTCACAACACTACTAATATACTCATCGAGCCAAGACACGCCTTACTCACAGCTCAAAACCCTACGTATCAATAGGTTAACCCAGCCAAGGCGCGTGCCTTATTAATCGCAGCCCTATATACCAATACACTAATCCAATCATATGCATGCCATATTACTCGCAACTCTGTATATCACTTTACCAATCCAGCCAAGGCGTGTGCCTTACCCACAGCGGTCATCATATCAATATACAGAAAAAGTATCATGCGCTCTCCACTACCCCCCCCCACCCCGCTATCTAAGGAGATAGATGGTGGCCACAGGCGGCGAAACAGGAAGGAAATAGGATTAGCAAAAAGTGTATTTGTTATGCATGGAAACAACGTAATGAGCGCCCAAATGTTGGAGGTGCCTCTACTAGGAGTAGGAACGGTAGTCCTTGTCTCGTCAATGCTCAAATGACTAAGGCAAGCGACACATGAGCACGCCCCCCCCCCCCCCCCCCCGCGCGCCTCCCCCCGCCCACTCACGAAAAAACGGTAGCCGCAAGGTGGTCCGCCGCGATTCCACCGATAACGCCTCCGATGGTGGTCACCTGTGCAAGCATCATCAGCCAATCAAAAGCAACGGTTCGCATGACGCAACGGAAGCGAGAAGAGGAAGTAAGTGAGATGAGAGAAGGTCGGCGCAATGGGGGGGGGGGAAAAGGGTTTGGGTGTTATTTACGTACCAGGTATGTACCAAATCACACTTTTTACGGGAGACCATAGTTAATAGGACCTATGGTACAAACAAAAAACAAAAAACCTCTATCTTTCCGATTTTTTACTAACAATATTTGGTCCTATTTACAACGCCCCCCCCCCCCCGTAATATTACGAGGGGAGGGGCGTAGTAATCAGGACCCATCACGTACACTTTTGTTTGTTTTTGTTTTTTTTGTTGTCCATCCCATTTATTATCTTTGCCCTTTCTTTCTCTCTCCTTCGTAAGTAGCCGTAACTCAGACCCGGGGTCACAAAGCAGGCTCTTCTCCCTCCTCCCCCACTACGTTTCTTGCCTTGCTTTTTTCATCGCGAGAAGGTTTCAGCACATTCTTCCCTCGTCGAGTTGCGTCGGATTCCCGCCTCTACCCACGCCACGAAGGCGCTCTCAGCAATTGGTTCCTTTTTATTTTTTTTCAAATTATGTCAAAATCTCTCACCACGGTGGGATTTGAACTTGGGTACCAATGATAGTAGCCTTTGAAGCTGACCACTACTCTACCGGGGCGACCGGCTACGCCAGCATTTTTACTGATCATATTCAGTCCTGATTACTATGCTCCCCCCGGTAAGATGAAAGTACGGGGTTGTTTGTGGTGGAATACAATATATATATAAATATAAATAAATATACAGCAAGTATGTAGTGCAAGTAAAACACCACTAACTCCCTTTTTAGTATCAATAGCACTACCACAACTAGTACGCACCGTCAGTACACTGTAATAAACCCCTATATGTGAGCAAACGTCCCATTACGAGGGGGGGGGGGGAGGGGGCGGGATAGTAAATAGGACCAAATATTTCCTAGTAAAAAATAGGTAAATATATAGTTTTTTGGGTGTACCGTAGGTCTCTATTTACTATGCCCCCCCCCCCCCCCGTAAAATGACGCATTGCACGATTTTCAGTCACTGCACACGCACGTGCGCATCAAATCAAGACTTGAGCAGCAGCACGAACCCGAGCATCCGGTCTGGGCTTCACTTCAATTTTTTTTTTTTTTTTTTTTAAACAGCTGTGAGCTCGAGGATTACGTCGAAGCTCATCTTTGCTATTAGCTGAGTGTACTACTTCGATCCCGTAACTATTTACGTTTAAGTATTCGCCTTTTGTGGCATACTTCGTTGGTATCATAAGGTAGCGAACTCGCTATTTACGTTAAGCATTCGCCTTTTGTGGCATACTTCGTTGGTATCATAAGGTAGCGAACTCGTTGCTTTCATCAAACCTGTACTAAGTTGTAGACAAACTCTAAAAACATGCACACACCCCGTAGAACGCGCGACCGACTTTTCAGGAAAAGTTTCGATCCCACAGTTTTTTTTGTTGTTGTTTATTTTTTCTTCATGCGAGTATGTATATACTTCGAGTATACATATATATGCTCGTATATATATATATATATACATATTCGTTGGGACGAATCGTGAAGCACACAGTTTGCTATGGCAGGCATGCTTGGCGACAACATGCGCAAGCTATCTACATACCCCCCCTTGTGTGTGCCTCGGAGAAAAAAACGGCATAAACTACGTACAGTATTAATAGTTCAGATGCCGGACAGATAATACAGATCATTCCCACTTGATGATCTAGATCATTTAGGGCAGATAGATTCCTGATCTGTATAATCTGTATGACCTGCAGTTCATGCTGCCACGTGGGAGCCGTATAACCTGCATGATCTAGCACATATTTCCTGGTCTTGGATCTGTACTGTTACAGGTCCTGCACAACATATCATATCAGCAGCTTAAGATCTACGTAGATGATCAAGATAATTATCTGTCCCGAGTAAAGAAGTTTACACGCCGGACAGGAAGTGGTGATCGATTTCCCACATCATGATCTAGATATTTCTGGAGGAATAATCGATTCCTGATTTTTTTTTTTTCAAATCTAATTTGCTGACGCATGCTACCTTAAGGGCAGAGGTGCACCTGCGTACAGTACTTTTTCTGAGGGTGGGCACTCTATACTATTAGTAAGTCAAAAACTGATTTGGGACGAAACTAAAAGTGCTACGTATATACTATGTTGTTGTTGTTGTTGTTGTTGTCTTCACATTAAACCCGTTCTTTCTACTCAACCACATCAGTACACCCAGTGCCTGTCCTGATTCCCAATCCTAGAGAGATACAAATTCTGTGGTCACAGACTGTGAAACAGAGAAAAACCAAAACAAAATAAACGCAAATTAATGGGTAAAGCAAGTGAGATGCGTAACGTACCCGACGAAAAATAAATCCCACGGCCTAAGTATACAATGAACAATATTGCAAGACGAAAATGAAAGTCCAACGACATTGGGTTAAGGAGCCCGATCATTCAGAAACCATTTTCAGCCAAAAAAAGGTATACCTTGGTATACCTCTATCGTAGCACGCGTCAGGTCAGGATAGCCGGGTGGGAGCCGTATAGTCTGCACGACCTACCTACCGCAGTAACGGGACATGCTGCCTGGGTTGGATCTGTTATTCTCAGGATTTGCAGATAATCTCACAACGGCAGCTTAGGATCTAGATGATCTGTCTGTAGATTATCTATCTGTGGATGATCTATCTGTAGATGGTATATCTGTAGATGGTATATCTGTAGATGATATATCTGTAGACGATATATATATCTGTAGATGGTGTATCTGTAGATGATATATCTGTAGATGATATATCTGTAGATGATCTATATGTAGATGGTATACTGACACCTCGATCCCATTTGGTACCCATGTAGGCCATACATATCAGTCAATGGTTCGGCAGAGGCATAGGTTGTTCGTGGTATGGGGGGGGTATAATTAATTATTTTAGCGAAAGAGGGAGAAGAATATCTGTAGATGGTATATCTGTACATGATATATCTGTACATGATATATCTGTAGATGGCATATATGTAGATGATATATCTGTAGATGATATATCTGTAGATGATCTATCTGTAGATGGTATATCTGTAGATGATACATCTGTAGAAGATATATCTGTAGATGATATATCTGTAGATGATCTATCTGTAGAGGATCTGCCCGACGTGATAACTAGTTGTAAACAAAAGTCTGTGGGAGAATGCCACATATCAATGTATTAGTACGGGCTTGGAAGACCGATCATCACCTTATAATAGGTAATTGATTATTAGTCCGTTTTCGTATTTCTTGGATGGCGTTCGTATTCGGGGATAATCATGAAGGGAAAAAACGATTCGGGCCTTTCCCTCTCAGATGTCACCTCGGCTCTGGGGATAATAAAGCTAATTTATCCCCTGCTTCTGATTCTACACGGAAGTGAGTAACTGCAAGGACATGCCTAGTGGGCAGACCTGCAAGGGGCTCGTAGGTACTCTGTGTCTCGTGTTCATGTTTGGATCTACCCAGCATTGACGGTTACGTATTTTGTTTGATGAGTAGATTTGGGGACTGTTGTATCACCTGCCCAGGCGTTATACCAGGTTCCTTCCCCGAGAGCTGTGTGCTCTCACTCTGCCTTTGATGCTTTAATCCACGACGTATAAATATCGAGTCACCTTACATCAGACAGTATTTTTTTTTACCTGTCTCAGCAAGAGTGCTCGACCAACAAGAGAAAACGACCAAACCTACACTCCTCCTTCCCAGGGTCAAAATGAAAAACAAACCCCGTGAGAAAGGGATGTATGTTTCTGGACGAAATTGCGAAAAGCGAGTTTTTTTCATATTTATAGTTTGCTTGGTTTCAGTATACCCCCGCCCCCCCGTCTAGGTCTATTTATATTTATAGGTTGGGTTGGCGTCGGTTGGCAACGACGCTGTAAAACACGCCACTCGCTGCGTGAGCTAGACAACCAGGGTGCCGTTTTTTTTTGTTATTTTTTTTTGGCGGTCACCAAAGCTGGCGGTCGAGTAGATCATTTGTGCGGGGTGGAGAACCTTTGTTCCGCACAAGGGGAATGGTCGTTTCACGTAGTGTTAATATGGTAAGGCGTCCGCGAGGCAGTTACATAGTAAAACCCATTGCTGTCTCCGGAAGTGGCCACACCAGAAATTAGATTAACTCATTGAAGCTGTCGTCCATATGCAAGTCCGCCTCAGAGGCGGTTCTTAGCAGGATGCAGCTCACCCTCCATGCGACTCGCCCAAGACCTCACGGCGTTTCGCGCTTGGTGCAAGCAATGTCTGCCTGGTTGGTGAAAACCCAACGCGCTCCGTCCCGGCATTGTAGGGATGCGAGGGTCTATGGTCATATGACTACGGCCGTGCACAACATGAGTACACCCCCCCCCCCCGTCTAGGTCTCGAAAATGGCGTTTTTTTTTCTCGTGGACCCCTGGTCTTATTATTACGGCAGGCCATAGTAAATAGGACCAAATATTGTTGATTAAAAATAGGGAAATATATAGGTTTTTGTGTATACCGTAGGTCCTATTTACTATGCCCCCCCCCGCCATAGTGTGGTTTCGGGGTTTCGAGGATAGACTCGTATAGGGGGAGAAATAGGAATAGGGGCCGTCGGGATAGGGACAGGATTAGGGTTTTTAGGTACCACGCCCCCAGAACTCCATACACAACACTAAAACCAGTATAATAGTATATCGTGCCTACCCGTGGAAGAATACCACAGGTCCGACACTATAATATATACTACAGCACAGTACGCGACTTGGGTAAATAATTTTGGGAGTTAAGAATTTCAGGCTCATTTTTTTATTTTATTCTATCCATCCCAAGTCCATCCCATTTATCATCTTCGCCCTTCCTTTCTCTCTCCTCCCTAGTCGTAACTCAGATCCGGGGTCACAAAGTAGGCTCCCCCCCCTCCTCCTCCCCCACTACGGTTCTTGCCTTGCATTTTTGTCGCGAGAAGACTTCAGCCTTTTCTTCCCTCATCGACTCGCATCGAATTGTGCGCTCATGTTTTAGGAAATTTAAGAAATTACAGCTACAGTAATGAGCACTTGTGCTCATCGAGGAACACCTCTCTAAACGCTGTATATCAGCCTATGTTCAACCTTGATACGATAACGCGCGTACCGTATATATGTATCTACGAGTATCAGGTACAAAAACAGTAACTATATATTATACGTAGCAGGGGAAGGGGGGTGAAACTATTTTATTTTGATCATGTTCGACTAGCTTCGCCCTCTTCCTTCCTCTCTCCTCCCTATATAATAGAGGAGAGATGGATATATATACTCGTTAGGTAGGTTGTTCGTGGGATGGGGGGGGTATAATTAATTAATTTTGCAAATGATGGAGAAGAATATCATAGTAAGCCGTGAGCCTTCTCAGCCAAAATAGGAGTTTCTTAACTGCTGTAGTAGTTAGTGTTCTTCAGTTTTAGTGTAGCCGTTCGGGTGGAAGCCCCGATTTTTGGTGGACAAAGTCGCGTGGGGTTATAAGGCCCGACATTATTATTCTACGTAGTCTCCGTAGTGTTGTTCCCGTTTTTGTGAGGCCGTTTTGGTGGAAACCCCGATTTTGACGGATGAAATCGCGTAGGATCACATACTCGACGGCCGTTTCTTCATCCCTCCGTCTCTGCTTGTTTTCTCCGTTCATCGCGGTATTCGTGTTTCGCTTTTCGCGAATTCGTTTTCGCCTTTCTCGAATGCACGTATATGATAATTTATCTTTGAGCGCTACGTCCGATATACCTGGTACTGGTATGTATTTTGGGTACGCTGTTCGATCGGCATCACCATCAGTCAGTAGGAGTATCAGTTACTTTATTCATGAGATGAAAATCGACGAACCGTGGGGATGCTGTATGTGCTGTGTGTGTGTTTTTTTTTCGTGTGCGCGATAACAATACAAGGTGAGTAGCAGGGGAGAGACGGGGGGAAAAACACACTCTGTGCGTGATTTGTGAGTGAGCACGGCTTGTGAAGAAGAGAAGGGCGTTGGGGGTACGAAAAACTGTAAACCAACCTCCCATGAGTTTGAGCTGAAAGAAAGTAAACGTGATGACTGAAAAAGAACTGTCTGGTACGATACGTACGTAACTGACGTAACATAACATACCAGGTACCAGGTATGTTTTTCTCAAACCGTTACACGAACGGGTCGCGGTGCAGAAACTTACAACTTGCAGCTGCTGCTGTGGTTATCATAACCATCATACCATCATTAACACTCTAGGCACTCGTACATAGGCTCGCTCGAGTTTCGGGAAGCTACACGTGGAATAACGAATACTACGCAGTGGTGTACGTCGTAACATGTACCAGGTACAGAACAGTTCGTAGTTCAAACAAGTCAAACGGCAAAACATGATAAAACAAGCCGTGGAACTGGCCATTGTTTTCCTACTTTTGCTTCGAATATACCCCTACTACACGTATCTACAGTACAGCAGTATGCCTGCGCCCAGTAAACTTTGTCTGTGCGTGACGATGGGCTATGTGCGTACGAGCTTGCGCCAATGCGCCGGTACATGTTACCAGGTGACCCGTGATACCGCGCGGGTACATGAGACTTGAGACCAACAACAGCAACAACCAACATCAACATACACCACACCAGCAACGACCGGTCATCATCACAAAAAGCGAACAAAAACTTCGCGGTATCCACATCCACATCGACACTTTTTGCTATATTATGTACGTAACACGCACGTTCACATATAGTATGAGCTTACCAGAACGAACACCCGGCCATCCCCGGTGGTGGTGGCGCCGGCGGTCGTGACTCCTGCGGGGACTCCCACCGCTGCTCCCGCGAGAAACCAGGGAATGTTGACGTTAGCCGCCCATATCATGACCGTTTTGAACGATTCAACCATCGCCATTCTGGATACTGGTACGATGTACTGATGGTACGAGTATACCGCTCAAAAACGTCTCGAGAAGCAGCTCTCCGCAACCGAGCGGCTGGTGAACCGAGGGACTTCAACGTGTGGTGGGGCTCCAGGAGGAAGGTAGGGGCACCTGCTCGCGTGTTTTCTTGCTGCAGCGAGCTCGACGGGGCTAGAGAGGGGCAGGAGAAGAGGAGAAGAGGCAACACAAGAGCAGAAGAGCACCCCCAGAAACAATAATATGCGGCGCAATCACAAGCGTGGACCCTGGAAAGACAGGTGACTCGAAGGCTTTTCTTGGCAGGGGATTCGGGACGTTTAAGAAACGCCACAGAGTACTCTGCTAGGAAAAACGGAGCTTGTGATTCCTTGAGGCAGTTCGCAGCAGCAGTGTTCCAGCGCAGCTCGCTTGCAAGCCACAGCAGCAGCATCAAGGTACATGAAGAGTAGAGCTTAGCCCCTGCACTGGTTTGGAAGGGGTCGTCCAGTTGGTGCGCCTTTGTCCCTGCTCTTGGGTTGCAGCGATGCTTATTAGAGAGCAGAACTCGCCACCAACCAGCCGCACCTTTTTTTGCTACTCGTACAACTGACGACGATGCAAAACGGGAATGTTCCGTTCCGTTTCCTCTTCGAACCTTATACTTAAAGTAGTATAAAAGTGTCTTCACTGGTGTACTTTTCATCTTTTTTCGTCTCTCCTACTCTCACAGTGTGTAAATCCTCCGACGCACAGCAGGCAGCAGGCCACCACAAGCACATCACAACTAACCCCTCCTCCTCCTCCTCCTCCTCCTCCTCGTCCTCCACTCCTCCCTCTCCTGCTGTTGCTGCCGCTGCATACCCCCTGTCACCCTTGGCCAGGCAGGAGCTTGAGACTCGAGTGCCAGCCCCTCTGTCTTTCAAGGCGGACGGACTCCCTCTGACAAACGTGTTCTTTCTTCGTTGTCTTCCCTGTCTTTTCAATCCACAAGCCTTACCCTATACCTGTCGTACCTTGTGGTAAGTCGTAGACCGAGCAGAAGCAGCAGAAGGCTTGGCAAGGCAACAACCTTGCCAGTTTCCTCCTTGCCTTGATGCAAGCCGGCGAGGGAGAAGCAGAGAGCGACACCATGGTCAGACCCAGCGGGCCCAGGTCGTCTCCCTTCAACGCCCACAGGGGCGGTGGCGGCGGCGGCCTCTTGAGCGGACGATCGAACCGGGTGCTCTTGCTCGTGGTGGGCCTGATCGTCGTGGGTCTCTTCGGTGAGTTGCGATGAGTATGGAAAAGCGGACATACTTGTATTACCCAGTACCCAGTACGTACAGCAGTACCCAGATACTGTTGTTCTACGTACGTATATAGACGTACCTGGTACTCGTTATACGAGTACCTGGTACATATCATACCCAGGTACACGGTAAGTACCAGGTTATATACTACGTGTCACTTTGTCCCGAAATATAAGAACCGTTTCCATATTAACATTCAATCCAAACGGTCTATATATTTCGGGACATATCTGTAACCAGCCTGTCCGTAGATATAACGAACGCATGGATATTCGTATCAATACCAAAACGGTTCTTATATTAACGGACATGTACGGTAGTGGTCCCTTTGAGTACGTACTACTGTAGTTAGTGCCCGGTTGAGTAGTGCCGGTTGCCCCCTATATACGTACATAAACGTATATACTCGTACGAGTATAATACCAGTGCCTGTTTTTTTTCAAGTGCCGTGGAATCGCTTGTCGCAGGCGAGATTCACCATGTGGCAGTGTGCGGAGTAGTGCCGGTTGCCGATATAGTGCCGGTGTTGTTTCCTTGCGCATACCGGCACTAGGCGCATACCGGCACTATTACCGTACCACAGGTACCTGGTATCAAAGATGTCAGGAGACGGTCAGTCAAGGGAAAACGGGCATCGGTCAAGCGTGTGGATCCGAGTGTTCTGCACTAAAACCTAGTAGTTTGGCGTCAGTCAAGGATAAAAAAAGAACTTGATTGCCGTCAGTCAAGGGGTCAAAGTGCCGTCTCCTGACATATTTGCCTGGTATGATAGGTAGCGGAGGAACCCTCAAGTATCTGTTGTCGAGTATATACGTAGGCGTGTGCAGGCGTTTCGGTAACCTGTGTATACAAACGACTTGGACTTAGTGGATTGGGTTTGCACCCCAGATCCATATCGAAGTTTCAGAAAAATCGATGCAAACAGCCAATAATCCAGAGCTTTTCAGGCCTTTTTTGCCCTTTTTTGGGCCCAATAACTTACCTACTGTAGTACCATTAAGACGAGTACCTTTCATGGGAACGTAATTTGGCAGCATTTTTGGCTATAATACGTGGCACGAAAAACGAGTGCTTTTGATTGGTAAACGTTGAATATCGTGCTACATATTGTCAGATGCCAAGGAATATATGTAACACTCATAATAATATGTACATGTACTCCGTAGTTGGAAAGAACCGCCCGGGGAATAGCGGTAAATATTTTACGTATACGTATACCTGGTGCGTAAGTAAAAAAGCCGGTTTTTCATCGGTTATGTAACCATAACCATCCGTGTTACCATGTACCTGGTACCTGGTATATATAATACGTGTTAAGCTCCCGCATTGGGGTCGTTCTTATCGAGCAACTTTTTCCCAAAATTTCAAAATTTCCAATATTTGTTCTCGCGTTTTTTTTAGGATTTCCATATTATCCGAGTGTTATTCTAAAATATTTTCCAAAGATTGGAATGCGAAGCCTTCCAAATATTTTGCCCTCTGTAAGGCCGTTTCCTATGCGGTTCGATTTTTGAGCTTCAGATTATGGTCTGATTGATTTTTCAGCGACCTAGTTCTAAAATCGAAACAGTCTTCTTATGCGAGAAAACACGGATTTGTTGTATCATACGAGTACGTGCAGATATTTGAGCAAACGGCAAGACCAACTGCTGTTGTTGTGGTCTGGCGCCGCGAAGAGACGCGCCGAGTGCGCTGTACTGGGCGTAGAACCCAAGCGTTCGGAGCCACGCTGGCTGCCTCTGGTCTGGCTGCGACGCGCCGAGTGCACTCGAGTCGACCTGTCTTGGTATTTATTTTGTATTTTGACACAACGAAGCATCCGAGCGTTGACTGTGTGTACTGCTGTAGTACTGCTGCTGCTGCTGTAAAATCTACGAGTACGGAGAGGCGCGCGGCCGAGTGCGCTTCCCTTCGTCTCTAGGCCCGAGCCCGCGCCAGCCGACTGTAGTTTGGCGACGGAGAGGCCCACCGATCGTCGGCTGCGCGTCGGGCGCGAAGCAACGTCGCTGTGTCACCATCCAACTCATCGATCTTGCTGCTGCTGCTGCTTGCTTGCTGCCTGGATAACATCTTGAATTTAGAGACCATGCCATTTTTCGATTTGAAAATCTGATGACCCAAGTCGTCGGATTTTGGCCCAAAATCCGACGACTTGGGTCATCGGATTCTCAAATCGAAAAATTTCCGGTCAGATTTTGCATAATCGGACTGCATAGGACGGTGCTTTCGTTTTTGAGATCGAAAAATACAAATCTGAAGCTCGAAATCGAACCGCATAGGAAACGGCCTAAAAGTTCCAAACTTTCCAAATATATCCTGTTTTTCCTGCTTTTCCTGGTTTATTTTTGGAAAAAAAAAATGGAAATTTTGGAAAAAAAAGTTGCTCGATAAGAACGACCCTTATTAGGCTCCCGCGCGTGAAATGTACGTACATATAATACGATTTTAGGAGTTTTTTGTGGCTATTTACGTACGAACTGACTCGCAACTTCGAGTTCACGAAAACTCCTCGTGAGCTCGTTCGTGAGTGAGTTGTTTCTGGCTATGCTGTGCCTATGTACGTGTGATACGACTGCCTGTTGTCTGGCGCACCCGACGCCCTCACACGCACCAGGTTAAGATCGTCCTTCAAGTTGGTGGGCTGTAGTTTCCTGTCGATACGGGGGACCTATATATAGTAAATAGGGACCTACGCTATACCTCGTACACACAAAACCTGTACGTACATATCCCTATTTTTACTGCTCGTAGCAATATTTGGTCCTATTTATTCCAGGTCCCCCGTAAAATATAGGAGCTGTCGTAGCTGTCCCCTCCAAGGTGGAAGTGGGTACGTTCAGTTCAGTTTTTTTTCCCCCTTTTTTTGTCTTCTTTTTCTCATTTTTGTGTACAAAAAGTACCCCAAAATCCAAAGTTCAACCACTTGCATCGCCCTCGAAGTCGGGGGGGGGTATTGACCTTTGTTCTCTGTTGAGAACTTGGCAACGGCCAACCTGAAGATAATCACCACAAGCTGCTGCTGCTGTGATTTCAACTCTCTTGGTTGCCACACCCGCTCTCTGGTATATAGTATATAGGCGCGAACCCGCCAAAGGTGCAAACGCAGCGTGTCACACTCCCGATCCCGATAGACCACCTACTACTGTAGAGATTGGAGACACAGGAAACCCGGGGATGGGGGATGGATAAGACCCTCCCTGCCCTTAACCCATTCAGAACTGAACAAACTTACCCCACTCTAATTCCGAGTAGTCGGTCCCCAAATACGTGGGACCAGTTCTTGAGGGCTTAAAGCATTGTCAATGTATGTGATGTTTACCAACATGTCCGTAAATATAAGGGTTACATGGATATCCATATTCACATTAAAACGGGTATCCATACTAAAATCAAAACGGCCCTTATATTAACGGACATACTGGTTCTTGGTCCTCATCAGTTATACCGGTCTGGAATCGCTCGATCATCGAGCGCGTTGAGCTTTCTACCGCCCGCCTTCTCTGCCTTGTTTTTTGTTCTGCCCCCCGTCCGTTCTACCTATATGCGTCCGGCCTCTAATCTATAACCCGTTCACACCTCGGTCATATCAGATCCCTATTTCATTATTTAGATATTTTCGGATAGATAGCTTTGACCTTTTATGGTGTTCGGGATCTATAGATCATGTTCGCCGGGGGGTGCCTGTATGATCTGTATGATCTGTATGATCTGTATGATCTGTATGGCCTGCATGACCTGCACAACTCTTTCTCAAGGTGGACTCTGTAGAATCTTTAGTCCGTATTAGATATTATGCACAACATTTCCATATCGGCAAAAAATGGTCTGGATGTTCTATACTGTTGTATATATTATATGTAGATCGTCATTTCTCCGAGTTGTGAGACCTTTTACTTTCGATAGTGCCTGAGGGATGCGAACAGCTCAGTAGGAGTACAAAACGTATAAAACAGTAGTGGTCCCCTAAATAATGCCGGTATATATGCGCTAGCCAACAATACCGGCACTATACATAGCGGCAACCGGCACTATATACTCCGCACAACTCCACGCTGGTAATGAATCCCATCCGTGCCAAGCGATTTCACCGGCACTATAGCGGGCAGCCGCCACTATATAGGGACCACGCACTAATCAACCGACACTATATAGGGACCACGCACTACTCAACCGGCAATATATAGGGACCACTACTGCTGTACCGCCATTGAATGACGAGAGTGCACGCACCCACACGGCGTCATATTTATCACGGGAGAATAAAGTGAACAGGACCAAATTATCCGGTCCTTGGACCGGAGACTCAGAAAGCATAATCCCGAAAGTGATTCCCGATTTTCAAGATAATAGGCGTGACAGAAAAGTGACCCCTCAAATCACACCACGGTTACCCCCTTGTCCCCTCGACCCTCAAAGCCCGTTCTTGGCGTACAGCAGCGGCGTCGCGACAGTTTTTGCACGCCTCGACAGCCTAGCACACACCATGCGCCTCAGCGGAGTATCAGCAACAGAGGTGGGGTGTGTGCGACACGCCGAGGACAGCAGTACGCACTGAGCAGATCAGCACGCAAACACGCCGAGCACTGAGTGACCTTTGGGAGTTCCACATCTATGATGAATATTGTTTGAACAGGGAGAAGGGGGGTTGTGATGATCTGCGAACTGCGCGGCATGGCAGCGGGTATGAATACAACGCCACGCTTCGCCACGTGTATGAGTACATGTCACGCCTCACTAGACCGCCTTGTCAGCTCGCAGCAGCTGCTTCTGCTGCTGCTGTAAAGTCTGCGAGTACGGAGAGGCGCGCGCCGAGTGTGCTTCCCTTCGTCTCTAGGCCCGAGGCCGCGCCAGCCGAGTATCGGCATTAGAGTTGGGGTGCAGCCTCCGATCGAATCGGCGTGTGCACCGCTTCAGTGATTTCTCGAGGTAGCTCGTACATAATTGCGCGTCGGGCGAGAAGCAACGTCGCTGTGTCACCATCCAACTCATCGATCGTGCTGCTGCTGCTTGCTTGCTGTGCATAACATCTTGAATTCAGAGACCGTGCCATTTTTTAATTTGAAAGATGACCCAAGTCGTCAGATTCTCAGGCCGTTTCCTATGCGGTTCGATTTTTGAGCTTCAGATTCCGATCGATTTTTCAGCGACCTACAGAAGTTCGAGCACAGGCTTGTTGTCTATCATACGTGCAGATATTCGAGCAAACGGCAAGACCAACTGCTGTTGTTGTGGTCTGGCGCAGCGAAAAGACGCGCCGAGTGCGCTGTACTGGGCGTAGAACCCAAGCGTCCGAAGTATCGAGTACATTTCGTACTCCCGAGTACTTGAGAGTATTAGAGTGCTGGCGGCCTGAATACTCGGATTACTTACTTGGAGTATGAGCAGTACTGAAGCCCCAAATACTCGGAGTACAAGGAGTACCCGCAGCGTCGGACCCCGAAATACTTCGAGTACAAGAGGTATTGAGAGTGTTCATACCCGAAATACTCCGAGTACGAGCAGTATCCCGGAGTATCGAACCCTTACACTACTCCAAGGTACTCGGAGCATCTGTGCATCATTGAAGACAACGAGGAACTACAAAGACTTGCATTTTGTTTTTCAGGACTGGAGACAGACTAGCAACGCGAATGATACTCATTCGATTGCGATACTAACACTTGGACAAAACTTGCTCGATAATGATGGCCCTTTCTCAACACCTTATTTTTTAGTGAGACCGGAGACTAGCAACGCGAATGTTACTCATTCGATTGCGATACTAACACAATATTGTTAGTAAAAAATGGTAAATATATAGGTTTTTGTCTGCACCGTAGGTCCCCTACTTACTATATATGGTCCCCGGTAATATCATGTTATGCTGTCGCCCCTCTGCATGGGGAAACAGCAGCTGGAGTGGGAAGCGCAGGGCAGGGGGGGGGGGCACGGCTTAAGATTGACCCCTTTCATCTACTTCCCGGGTACCCGGCAGGTATATACCCGGTCGAACCCTACCCGTACAACGGGTAGAGTCTGGGACCCTACCAATACCCGCGGGTGTTCGAAACCTGCGGGTAAACTGACGTCACGGGTACCCGGTCGTCAACATGGCAATGCCCGGCGGGTAGGGTAGGGCCCGGCCTCCAAACATTGGCGGTTACCCGTTCGTGGCCGGTACCCTAAGGGACCAATTTCTAGCCGCGGCTGCCTCCCTCCCTCCCTCCCTCCGCCAGCAAGAAAGTGGAAACCCCGTGGCGGGGGCTAACGCAAGCTCCTCCGACAATTAGAGTGGGCTGGGATTATGACGCTGGTGCTTTTTGCAAGGCAAGCGCTCGAGGCCAACAGCTGGTCAAGGCGTGCGTGCACCTCGACCCAGCTGCTGTGTTGCTTCTCGCGCGTTCCTCTTCCAAGCACCGCCTGCCTCGGCACATCTCCTTTCTCGCTTCATATCGTCGGAGGCGTTTTTGCTTTGTTTGCTGTTGCCACCACGATGTATCGTCTTATTGCGCTGGTGAAGGGGTCGGAGGCGGCCGTGCCCCTCTCCTTTTGCTCCTTTACTTCCCGGTCCAGCTTTCGTTATTTTTTTCTACGCCGAGCAAAATATGACAGGAGACATAGTCAAGCAAAGCAAAAAGCAAAACGTGCGCTGTCAAGGGTATCTATCGTAAATAGGGCCGAGTGGGTAACGTGCAAACCCACGGTTCTGTAGTTTTATATTTTTTCACAGATAGACAAAACACGCTCCCTGAATTTTGCAGCCTCATAATTCGTTCTCCTCATATATGCAAAGATGAGTTTCGACGAAATCCTCGATCTCACAGCTGTGTGTGTGTGTGTTTTATAAATGATTACACACAGGATGTACATCCCACATGAGGAAGAATGGAAACCCCTGAGTACGCGCGATCGAAGTATCACACTCAGCTTGCAAATATTAGTTTTTTTACAAACTCCTCGATCTCTCAGAGCCGTTTTTTTTTTGTTATCTTCCATTTTTATAAATGGAGCGCCGATTGTTCCACACTAAATAAAACCTACCAGTACCTGATAGCAGTTTTGGTGTCGGTCAAGGCGTGTGGCGTTTGAAGGCAAAAGTCTTCCTGTCTGTCTGTCCTTGGGGAGTGAAAAGGCGTTTCTCCTGACAGCTTATGATGCCGCCGAGGGACGACGGGTTATTACGACGACATGTTGGGTGAGCGAATTCGTCCTTTCGATGACTGCACTCTCAAAGCCCACTGAGTGAGCTGTTTTCGTCCCTCTCGTCGCTTTTTTGGCCCCGAGGCTGAGTGAGCTGTTTTCATCCCTCTCTCGTCACTTTGCCCCCGGTTTTCTCTTCTTCCCGTTTCAGCTGTTGCTGACGCGTGCTGCCTACGATAGAGGTATACTTGGTACATGATACGAGCACTTTTTGGATGGAACGCTTTCTGAGTAACGGGAGAGGCTCCTTAACCCATTCAGAACTGAAAAAATAATCCCACACTAATTCCAAGTAGTTTGTCCCCAAATACGTGGGACCAGTTATTAACCCATTCAGAACTGAAAAAATAATCCCTCACTAATTCCAAGTAGTTTGTCCCCAAAAACGTGGGACCAGTTCTTAAGGGGTTAACCCATTCAGAACTGAAAAAAATATCCCACACTAATTCCAAGTATTACAGTTTGTCCACAAACATGTGGGACCAGTTCTTAACCCTTAAGAACTGGTTCCACGAATTTGGGGACAAACTACTTGGAATTAGTGTGGGACATTTTTTTGGAGTTCTGAATGGGTTAAGGGGTTAACCCATTCAGAACTGGAAAATGAAATCCAACACTTATTCCAAGTAGTTTGTCCCCACAAACGGGGAACCGGTTACCCACGTATTTTATCCTATTTACTGTTGTCCAATATACTCAGTACGCTGGCAGTACAGCAGAATCAGGTTGCCGGCAGTATTATTATTAGTACACCCCGGAGTACACCAGGACCACAGACAGATCACGCTATACATGGTATACCCCTAAAAGTACCGGCTACGCCCCAGTACCTTTAGTACCCATGTTCAAGAGTTTATCCTTCAACCTGAAAGCTTCCAAAGGTTGTCACAAAAGCACAACCAACAGCCAATACAGCAACAGCAGCCAGTAGTACAGCAGCAGTACTCAACTGCTGGACGTACAGAATACGTGTACAATTTTGGGCTTGCTTTATCTTTCGTATACATACCTCTCAAGCTTCCGGGGCGTATAATATACACACCAGACGCTCCCAGCAGTTCACAGCAGTACACCATCCCCGAAGTTGGACAGGTATCCATAGTGTTTTACAGTAAGTACTGCTTCTGCTAGCAATCTAATGGCTGTTGTGCTGATACGACGACTTTTGGAACCTTGATGTTGAAAGTTGAAAACATATATGTGTTGAGCACGAGTACCTCAAGAGCACATATCATACGTACATCCCAGTAACTTAAGAGTGCGCTGACCCCCAAACTGGTGGTTATACCCCAATATACCATTCAGTATACCCATGTCCAGGATTTTAACCTTGCATCTTAACCCTCATGGAGCTGCTGCGCTGCACAGAAACCAAAACCTGACTCGAATCCCAAGGGTTTGGTAGCCACGATGAGAGGGCTGGCCTATTCCGGGAGACCATAGTAAATAGGACCACTCTACACAAAAAAAACTATATATTTACCTGTTTTTGTTGACGAAATTTGGTCCTATTTAATATGCCCCCCCCCCCATAATACTTTCAAAGGCGGTCACACAGCAGCAGTAGTAGTAGCAGTACAACAGCCAGTACAGCAGCAGCAGCAGCAGCAGCAGGGGTACACCAGCAGTGCTCGCTGCTGTCCTGACTACCTGCAAACTTTTCGCGGCGATACTATATTACTAATGCTGTTTTGCTGTGAATCACTGGGGTGTGTTTATGGTGCAGAAATATATTAAGCCTATCCCCCCCCCCCCCCTGGAGGAGAAGCGGAGGCCGAGAGCGCGAAGCCCGAACCATAGTCGTGGGGGTCGTTGGACTTCGTGTTGAAGTTTGTAGAATTGCAATATCGCTGCCTTGCTGTTTTTGTTGTTTTTTTTTTTCTTAGTAGATGCGTGTGTTCGAATTCCTCGATGTTACGAGACACCCTGAGACACCTGATGTTTTTTTTTTTGCGGGGGTTTCGTTAACCCCTTAAGAACTGGTCCCACTAATTTGGGGGAAAACTACTTGGAATTAGTGTGGGACATTTTTTTCAGTTCTGAATGGGTTAAACGTGTCTGATCTCTTTTTTTTTTGTTTTTTTTTTCTTTTTCGTGTTTCTTGTGTGTCTGTGCTGTATTTCTGGCTGTGTCGGCCTGGTCGTCCTGGGACACGTTAGCCGTGCCCAAGCTTTCAGGGGGAAGCGGGCACAGGCTGAGGGGATCGTCCACGAGCCTGGACGGGGGAGGACCTTACAAGCCCGACACGTGGGACATCCTCCTCATCTCGGACCTAGACAAGAAGGTGACAAGGAAGAGAGGCGTTGTATTTATACTTCTGATGTCCTGTTCTGGCCAAGTCTACTGGTGGTGGTAGTGGTGGTGGTGGTGTTATTAATAGTGGTGTTAGTTGTGTTAGTGGTGTTGGTGATGCACAGCATCCAAGCACTGACCACTTGCATAGGGTTCGGGTTATGGTTTCGTATAGGGTCGGCTTTAGGCGCCAAGCGCAAAACCTCCGCCGGTATTCACTATCAAGGTCTGACTACCCATCGCACGGGTATCACTAGTCAGACCAGAGCTGAATATCCCAAGAATAGGCATGCCTTTTGTACCGTGGTAGTGATGGTGTTGGTGTTGTTGCTGTTGGTGCGTTGTTTCTGTGCCAGTGGCGTCTGCTCTTACCATTGTGGCTACTGCTGCTACTGCTGCTGCTGCTCGTTGGTCACTGCTGGCATTACACTCTGCTGTCTAAACCTCCCCCAAAGGCACATTGGTTTCGTCCAGCGAGAGGAGAGTCTGGCTCGCCTCCCGTGAGCTTGACCCTGCGATACATCTATCTGTCCCTACCCGGAAGTCCTATTTATTGCGTTTTGTTTTGCGTTTTATTGCCCCACAACTTGCCTGGGGCATCCCGTTTGTGCACGAAAGGTGAAAATCAACCGTACACCCCCCCCCCCTTCTGCCTGATTGGTGAAAACCCAACGTGCTCCGTCCCGGCATTGTAGGGATGCGAGGGTCCATGGTAATACGACTACGGCCGTGCACGACATGAGTACAACCCCCCCCCACTCGTTCCCGTTAGCCCCTACGCAACCCCGCCCCCCCATCCCCACGTCGCCTGCCCTCCACCGCCGCAATCCCCAGCCCGTGTACCTTCCGCATCCATCCTACGCCACCTTTATCTCCCCCCTGCCACCCACACTTCTCCACCTACTCACACGCACGCACACCCCCCCCCCCCCCCCCCCCCCCCCCCCCCCCCCCCCCCCCCCCCCCCCCCCCCCCCCCCCCCTCCCCCTTTCCCCCCCCCCCCCCCCCCCTCCCCCTTTCCCCCCCCCCCCCCCCCCCTCCCCCTTTCCCCCCCCCCCCCCCCCCCTCCCCCTTTCCCCCCCCCCCCCCCCCCCTCCCCCTTTCCCCCCCCCCCCCCCCCCCTCCCCCTTTCCCCCCCCCCCCCCCCCCCTCCCCCTTTCCCCCCCCCCCCCCCCCCCTCCCCCTTTCCCCCCCCCCCCCCCCCCCGTCGCCGCCGCCGCCGTCCGTCCGTCCGTTCGCCCGCCCGCCCCAACCTCTACCATTCAAAACAAACCTGATCAAACCAAAACCAAATTATGCCATTCGACGGAACATTTCGTTTCGATGGGGAATATTTCGATGCAACATTTTGATGCAACATTTTGATGCAACATTTTGATGCAACATTTTGATGCAACATTTCGATGCAACATTTCTCGATGGGGAACATTTCGGGGGGCGGGACACACATTCATCGAACGGGGCCGACGACATTTCGATTTCGACCGGCACTATTATGCGATGGGCGCGCAAACATCTTACGACCGGCACGTTTCGATGGAAACATTTTCGATGGGCAAAATATTTTGTCTCGGTTCAACATTTCGACGGGCAAAACATTTCGATCCGGGAACTAAACGTGTCGATCGGGTAACAAAATTTCGGTCCGGGAACAAAAATGTTTCGATCGGGTAACAAAAACAATTTCGATTTGGGCAACATTTCGACGGGAAACATTTCGATGAAACTTCGTTCAGTCCAAGGTGGGCGACAAGGGTAAATCGTACCGAAGCATTCTGCAGGCGGGGACCCTGACCAGGAGCCCCTCTTCGGGAAAGTTCTCCGTGGAGAACGGCGTGGCGACCGACCTGTTCTCGGGGCACAACGAGGCTGGCCGCGGGATGGAGCTCAGCGAGCTCATCACTTATCAGGGGTGAGTCAAGTCATATCGTGGGAGGGCGGGGTGGAGGTGGAGGGGATGGAGAGGGGAGGAGGGGGGGGGGTGTACTTCATTTTCATGCATGGCCGTAGTCGTATACCCATAGACCCTCGCGTCCCTACAATGCCGGGACGGAGCACGTCGGGTTTTCACCGACCAGGCAGTGGGGGGGGAGGGGGGGAGGGCGTACTTATTTGTTCCTTGCCTTAGTCATTTGACCATTGACCACGCATCCCTTTCGAGACGGAGCAATGGCGGGGTGGGGGTGGAGG